>JAJHZJ010000283.1:3000000-3465000 GCA_023548195.1 Bettongia penicillata ogilbyi
GGTGTTTAAAGGTCACAAAGAAGGGAAAGGCAGAGAGAGCCAGCAGTCTGATGGAAAAGACTCTTGGATCTGGAGTCAGGGAGGTCACAATCTCAGCTCTTTACTACCTCTTTGATCCTGAACAAATTGCTTCCATGTTGTATCATTCAGTAGGATGTAATTTTATCATTGCATTTCTGGTGTCTTACCCATGATAGGTGCCTAATAAATGCAGCTGGATTGGATTAGATTGATTTTAACCTCTCTGGGACATCATATTCCTTCTCAGTAAAATGAGGAAGTTGAATTCAGTGACCTTTATGTTCCCTCCCCACTTTAAGTCTATTATCCCATACCAAATCTCCCTGACAATTCAATGATCACTTTGCAGGAATGCTATAGAAGGAATGTTGTTGCTTAAGTTCTCGATGGACCCTGAATCCCTTCCAATGCTGAGAGTCCATGATTGTATGACACTAGAGGTAAAGCATGAACCCAGATCAACTAGTGTGGGTGTGAGACACGGACCTCCTGGGCTGTTGGGACCATGCTTGCTTCATGGATACCCTCCTGGAGGCACTTCCACATCTACAGCTGAAAAAGTCTCATAAAATAGGAGTGATGGCCTTGGAACCAGGAGACATGGCTTTAAATCCTGATTGTGCCATTTACTCATGGTGTGATCTTGAGTAACTTACTTCTTTTTTATGAACTTTGGCTTGCTAATCTGTACAGTGGTCGTAAAAGATTTACTTGTACGATCTACTTCACACAGTTGCCGTTGTGGAAGCATTCTATGAACTTTAAGACAGTAAGGAAATGGTTACTATTAACATTATTATCACTCTAGCCGATTTCTTCCTAATATGATATTGGTTTCTGGGTCCCCAGGCACTTTCTGCTGTCTCTGAAACAACGTACCCCCAGCACATTAGGAACCATTAATCCTTATGCTCCAGTGTTCAATAAGAAATGTCTCATACAATGGGACACTTCTCTGGCCCAGTCCATCCCCCTGAAAGTCAGTGTCTAGGACCCAGGGCTAAGATGGCCCCTTTTAAGACCCACCAAGTTCAGGTAGCTACTCATTGCCCTAGAAAGGTTTGAAGGAGAAAAGTCCTAGGAATTGGGAGCACATTTATAGCCAAAGGGTAATCATCTTGACCCATGACTTATCAGATATGGGGTAGATATGTCCTAATTCTGGGCAATAAGAGATCCAAAAATTATCCAGATTCCCAGAGGAACCTTGACTCCAAACCAAACCAACATCTGAAAAGGTTATGGGACATAGGGCTACAAGAGACTCTAAAAATCAAGTTTAATCACTTCATTTGATAGATAAGGTAACTGAGGCACAGAGAAGAGAAATTATTGGCCCCAAATCACTTGAGAAATAAATTGAAACACTAGGATTGGAAGCTGGGCCCTCTGCCTCCAAATATAGCTCAGTTGCCATGAGCTCAACTGCTTTTAGACCACTTATATTCCTACAGAAATCCTCATCCTCCATTTCATTCTTGGGGTAATCTCTGCACCCCAACCACTTCAAAGAGTCACCCTGAGGAGAGGCACATTACATATTCACCTAATAGGCTGCCTGGTTAAGGTAGGGTGGGGAGCATTCCAAGAAAACCAGAAGAAGGCAAATGGAGCAATGGGGGAGGGGTCAAAAGAAGGTGGACCACTCTGTCATTGGCACAGTGGAAAAACCTTGAACCCGAAGAGGTGACCCAGCCACCTCTATGATTTGAATGACCTCCTTCTGCAAACATCCACCTCACAGGTTCCCTTCCTCCCCAGGCCTTCCCTACTGGGGCCTGGCCCATGGAATTGTCACTGGCATCTGGAGAGAAACCAGTCCAGTCGCCTTCGCCTGGGGATGGCATTGATCGCCTGGTTCACCTGACAGTCCTACATTGTTTGGCACCTGCTATTGACAAATACTCAGGATCAACCAAGGAGCATGTGTGGGCAGTGGGGAGGGACCTAGAACAGGTTTGAATGAGAGAAGGAGTTGGACCAGGCTTCCTCTTGTCTGATTAAGAGCTCCGGCCTAAAAGCTGTGATCTGATCTCATCCCTCCAGATCATTTGAGGACCAGTATTAAAGTAAGAACCTCCCAAAACTGTGTTAGGAAATATGAATATGTCCCCAAACATGGGGTTTACATTTCTTTCTAGGTACTTGGGCCTCGGCTCAAGCCTTTCTACCTTATTCCTCCTGAATGAACAATAAATGTTTTCTGTTGCTGTCAGAGGATAATAACACAGGACAACAACTCACATACATATCATATTTATTTATTACTTATGTATATATGCTATATAACATATAGCATTTATTACAATACATTATTTATATATTACATTATACGTATTAAGAGTAGCATGATGTAGAGAAAGTATAATATTAGATTTGGAGTCAGAGGACATAGATTTGAATCCTGACTTGATTTGCTTCCTAAGACAATTTCTTTTTCTGGGCCTCTTCTCTTTCCTCTTCTGCAAAATGAACAAGTTTGACTAGATGACATCTATTTCCTTCAAATTCTTGATACTCTGATAATATTTTCTTTATCACAACTATGTGAGATAGCTAGTACAAGTATCACAGAGGAAGAATCTTCTAGGATGTCTCCGAGTACAGGTGACTCTGTGTTCTCGAAGTCCATGACAATGGAGCATACATTCTGGGAATCTGGAAGATCTTTGAGAATGGCCTCTGCTATGGGCTGTGTCTCTGGCCTAGCCCAGCTGATCACAAATGGTCTCATCACCAGAAGGTTGGTCACCAAGTGATGGAATTTGGGGGAGGTCACAGAAATCCACAAAGACCATCTTCTAAAGCAAGCAGACACATGCTTTAAAACCTTGGACATGTTCCTTGGGAGAAGTCCATCAATAATGATTTGTTATTGATGCTGTTATTGTGATCTTTCAGTTATGTTCAGCTCTTTGTGACTACAATTGGGGTTTTCTTGGTGCAGATACTATAGTTTGCCATTTCCTTCTCCAGCTCATTTTACAGATGGGGAACTGAGGCAAACAAGGTGAAGTGACTTGCTCAGGATCACATGGCTAGTAAGGGTCCAGATTTGAACTCATGAAGATGAGTCTTTCTGATTCGAAGCCCAATGCTCTGTCTACTGTTCCACCTAGCTACCCAAGGATTTATCAAGCATCTATATGAGATGATAAACATAGCTTACCTTTCTGGAACACTCGAGTTTTCTCACAGCAACCCTATTTTTACACATGGAAAAAATGATGTTCAAAGTAGTTGTCACTAACCTAAATTTCACTGTTAGTAACCAAGACTTGAAACCAAGAATCCTGGTTTCCCAACATTCAGTTGGATGATTTTTGCCTTATTTTTTTCCCTTTTATACTACACTCGATCCTCTAAGCAATAGGAAGTAAATGAAGATTTTTAAGCTGGGCAATGTAACAGAACTGAATCAGCACTATGAAAAATGAAATTGTCTCTAACAAACATAGGAGCACAGGCTAGAACTAGGGAAGATATCAGAGGTCACCTAATCCAACACCCTTATTTGGCAGATGAAGGAAGTGAGTTATTTCAGTTTTCTGTTTATTTCTTTTGTTCTACATTCGCAGTCATTCTCCTTGATAGAGAAGACACAAGCAAAAGATGTGTGAAGATACCTGCATGAGGGCAAGAAAAGATTTCCCTTTTCTTTCTAAGACTTTTCCTGAGTCCTCTATATTTTTCCTGCTAGTTTTAGCTGATATTTCTTTGCTTTTATGTCACATTCCAGATTAATTGTTCAGGGAACAAGTGCCTTTCCTGGATAATAACAGAGTTTAGATCCTATCTTCTTGTAAGTATAATCCCAAATGTTCACACTTAGAATCGCAGAGTCTGAAACCAGAAGGAGTGTCACAGGTCACTGGACCAGCCCTTTGATGAGCTCATTGATCTCCCACAGCCTCATAGTATCTCGCAACACTTTACCCCTCTGCCTCAGCCTCATTCCCAGAAGAGCTCAGTGCTAACTGCAAACCTGGGAATTTTGCTGAGAATTTCCTCTTTCAAGAAATTTACATAGTTAAAAAAAAGATTCATGAAATAAGAGCAGTCTACTGCCAGTCTACTTCTGGAAGATACCATTATTGATTCCTTTCTATCTGAACAATTGCCATATTTCAGGGTTGAGCATTCATTAACATGAGTTCTCCATTCCTAGGTGGAGAACACCCCCTTCTCTGTTCCCCTGGCAAATCATTCTTTCTGAGTGTCTGTGGTCAAAAAACAAACATCATGGTTTGGTTGCTGGGCAAACCTCTGATAATTAGTCTCTCTGCACTTAATAAGGCTAGTTCTCAGGCTGTGGTTACAAGGTCTATGGTAGAACCATATTGAAAGCTTTTTCCCATTTGATAGAAATTATCAGAACCTGTGTTCTACTAGGACAACACTGGAAGTCACCCCCATGGTGCTCAATTTAATTTAATTTAACATACACTAAGTTCTTATTAAGTGCACAGTTAAAGGCATCTAGGTGTACTTGCAGATGGAGAGTTAAGATTAATGTTAGGAAGACCAGAGTTCAAATCTGGCCTCAGACACTTGCTAGTTGAATGATCCTGGGCAAGTCACTTAGCTCTGTTTGCCTCAGTTTCCTCACCTATAAAATGAGCTGGAGAAGGAAATGGCAAACCACTCCAGTATCTTTGCCAAGAAAAAAACAAAAATTGGGGTTATGAAGAGTCAAACACAATTGAAATGACTAAACAAGTGCTTATTATGTTCAAGGCACTGTGATAGTTACTGTAGGGACAAGAGACTTGACTTCTCAACCCAGCTATCCTACTTACTAACAATATAATTTTGGAAAAGTCATTTGGATTCTCTGGGTCTCAGCTTCTTCCTCTGTAAAGCAAAATGATCACTAAATACGCTTACAACTCTAAGGCTTATAAGCAAAATAGAAAGATGAAAATCAAGTGCTAAGTACAAGATATCTGGTATGGCAGTTGCCAGCCAGGGGAACTGGGGAAGCCTTCATGAGGTTAGAGGTCAGTTTGTGGTTCATTTAGGATCATTCTATGATTAATAGATTGGTAGAAAAAAATGGAATACCTCAAATTCCCTAAGAGTCACTTAAGAGTAAGTGGATTGCTATACTGACGGTGAGTTGAGCTCTAGTTAGTTAAGCAGCATGGCCCTGAGGGACACCTCCCTCTTTTCAGATCATAGCAAATCACAGATCATTATATAAACCAGGTTAGGTACTGGGGAGGTAACACTCTCATTATTATCAATTAGGATCTCCTGAATGTTCCTTACAAGAGACAGAAGGTTCATCTCCCAGGGAGCAGCTGAACCAAGTCAACAATCGCTTATTAAGCACTCATAGATGTCAGGATAAAGTTCTGTCCTGGAGGACAGAACCCAGGGCTAGAGAGGAAATTGTGGAGATAGGATTTGTCTTGATAGGAAGGAAAACTTCCCAATAATGAGAGCTTTCTGAAACAGAAAGAGCTGCCTTGGGAGATGGTGAATTCTCCATCAGTGAAAATCTCTATGAGAATAATAGATGACCACTTGTACAGAATACTGTAGAAGTGTCATTCAGAGTTGGGTTAGGGTGTCATGAAGGTTCTTTCCAGCTCTCACATTCCAGGATCTTAAGGTGGTTCTATGAAAATTATGTCATTATGACTGTGATCTGTTTTTAAATGGGCTATTAATAGTTGGTATCTGGCTTCCATATTATGGTCATGATCATTGTCTAAGTATGTTCAGTCCTTCCACTCCAAGACCAAAGAGCAAAAAATAAAATAAGAAATGAGATCATCTCCTAGGAAAACTTCAGCCTTCTTACTTAAAAAATAAGTGGCTTGTATGATTATGTGGCACAGTAGAAGGAGCACTGGGCCTAGAGACAGAAAGATCTGAGTTCAAATCCAGCCTCAGACATTTACTAGCTTTGTGACCCTGGTCAAGTCACAACCACTGTCTGCCTTGGTTTCCTTGTCTATTAAACAGATAATAGTACCCATAAGATTGTAAAATGGGATATTTGCAAAGCACTTTGCAAATCTTAAATACAAATACAAGCTATTATTATTCCTGATATAACTTTTTAATTGAATTTTACATATCCTTACTCATATATGTGTTCTTTTACCTAATAGTAAAAGGTCCTTGAGAATGTACTTATTCTCCTTGAGTATAAGCTCTCAATTTATTTTTGTCTGCCTCGATGCCAATCATAGTGCTTGGCACATAATAAATTGATTCCAGGTTCTATATAATAACGCTCCCTTACAGCTCTTTTTCTGTTTTAGGAATCCTTCTAGCTTTGACTTTCTATGCTTTAAGGATCTTGTCCAGTCTATGTTCTGGATTCGAATTCTAAATTTCTGTTCTAAGTTTCTTAGATCTTTATCTTAGCCGCATCTGAAGGTTATCTTAAGCCTAGTCTGATCTTGTAGACACACTGGAGATTTGGGCAATAGACATCATGTTGAATTCTTGAAGGTATCAGTGTCCTGGGGTAGAGTTTATAGACATGTAGCTTGACTAGGGATAAAGGCTAAAGTATAGAAGTAAGCTGAACATCAGGCTTATGGTGGTGGGTATCAATGACTATGCTATTTGATCAGGATTCATTCCTCTTCAGGGTCAGTGGGTTGCCTTGAAGGCCTATGGAGAAGGAGGGAGGCCTAGTGCCAAACCCCCCAGGTTCTCCATAGGCCTTTGGCCCAAGTAGAAGAGGAAAGAGAGTGCAATGTGGGAGAGTGGAAAGAACATTGGATTGGAATCCTCTTCCTGTTCAAGTCAGAGTGCCTGAGTTCAAATTCCAGCTCCTTGTCTGTGTAGCCTTTGGCAAAACACTTGACTTTGCTAGGCCTCTGTTTCCTTATTTTTAAAATGAGGAGTTGGAATAGATGACTCTGACATGCCTTCCAGCTTGAAATCCGTTATCTCATGACCTTTAATGAAACCTCATCGAAAACTCACTTTTTATTTTTTCATCTCTAGCACCTAGTTGGTATTCGAATAATGTCTGTTCAATTGAATTTAAATTAATTTAACAGGATTGGACATACAAAAAACATCAATTCATCCAAAAAGACATTGGGAGTTTGGGGGATGGACAAGACAAGTCAAGTGTGTGGTAAGTAACCCAGCCCACATATTGTGAAGGGAAGTGGTGTGAGACAGTAAGAATGCTGGGATAAAATCAGGTTGTTGAGACTTTGACTTGTTGAGACTAAGGAGTTTGAAACTTACCTGGCAGAGCAATAGTGACTTTGAAAGTTTTGATACAAGGGAGACACATGGTCAGATCTGTGCATTAGGAAGATTATTTTTTGGCACCTGTGTGCAGATTTGATAGGGGAGAAACTGGAGACAGGGAGATGAGATAAGAAGCTATTACAGTAGTTTATGTGAAAGGTAATGAGGTCTTAAACCAGGGTGGTGCACAGGTAAGCTACATAGGATTTAGTAGATTGGAGGGGGTGGAGCTGAGACAGAAGGAAGAGTCCAAGGTGACTTAGAGGTTTTCAGCCTAGAATGCTGGTGGCATCTTAAATGCCAGAAAGGAAGGAGCCTGTCATGTTCATGGAACAGTAAGAACATGGACCGAGAAAAGCAGAAGATGTGTGTTATAAAGTGATAAGAAATAGGATTGGATAGATGGAAAGAAGCTGGGGTATGGAAGTCTTCAAAACCCAAAGAAATTTGCATTTGAAATCTAGTAATATTAAAGATTTTTGTTCAAGGAAGAAAAACAACTCCTCAAATAAGACCATTTTCTGCTGGTTGAGATTTCAGAAAATTTGGGCTCAAGGTAAGGAAAAATTTCCTCATAATCAATCAACGTTGTCCAAAAAGTAAATGAGTTCCCCATCACCCATGGTCTTCAGAATCTGTAAGACAATTTTACAGGTATCATAACATTTAGAGATAGAAGGGACTAGCTCTATAAAGGTGCATTTACTTTAAAGATGAAGAAATGGAAACCTAGACAAAGTTGAGTTGTTCAAGGTCATGTACATTATAAATAAACTACAGAAGACTTGAAACTGACACTTGGCTAGATTGAATGTTCATAGAGCAGTGGATAGAGTCAAGAAGACTCGTCTTCCAGAGTTCAAATCTGACCTCAGACACTTACTAGCTACATGATCCTAGGCAAGTCACTTAACCCTATTTGCCTCAGTTTCCTTATCTGTAAAATGAGCTGGAGAAAGAAATGGCAAACCATTCCAGTATCTTTGCCAAGAAAACCCAAATGGGGTCATAAAGAGTTGGATACAACTGAAACAAACAACTGAACAAGTACTATGCCAAATTCAAATCTGGGTTGGATTAGAGAGCTCTGAATTATCTTTCAAATGTGAGATTTTGAGATTTTGAGAAATCTGAGACTGTAAAGCAGCCTTCTCTAGACACTGTGTCAGAGATCTAGAGTCTTATCTCTTCTTCTATTATTTCTGGACCATTTGAGGCCTGGGATATATTGTATTTGCATGGCAAGAGTTTATTTATTCTTGATAGAATGCTTCTATCCAGCTCTCTATTTCTTTCCCTCATTCTTTTTATCTTCTTCCACCCCAAAGAAGGGGGAGAGGGGAATGTTTGTAAAGCAGGTTTAAACAGCTTCTTTAACATCAAATAGCATTTGGTAAATAGCACTACAATGTATGAAGTTTTGAGGCATCTGAAACACAAGAATTGGGTCACCTTCCCAATGCAGGTGGATTTAACTTCCCCAAAACATACATCTTCGCCCACATTGAGCAGGCTTCTGTCTAACTCAAATTGCCTCAAAGGCAGCTTTGAACTAAGTCCAAAAGAGCTTCAGCTGCTGCTAATAACAATTGTCACTGTACATAATGGGATAGGTGTGGCTAGGAAACAACTTCTGTGAAAAAGATCTGGAGATTTTAGTGGATCACAAACTCAGTGGCAGCCATAAAATCTTTTTTTATGTTTATTTATTTTTAGTTTTCAATATTCATTTCCACAAAATTTTGAGTTCCAAATTTTCTCCCCATCTCTCCCCTCCCCCCGCCCCATAACACCTTGCATTCTGCTTCCCTCAATGTACTCTCCCTTCTATCACACCCCTCCCTTCCCGTATCCCCTTCTTCTCTCTTTTCTTGTAGGGCACGGTAGGTTTCTATACAATATTACCTGTATTTTTTATTTCCCAGTTGTATGCAAAAACAATTCTCAACATTCATTCCTAATACTTTGAATTCCAACTTCTCTCCCTTCCTCCCTCCCCACTCATCCTCACTGAGAAGGCAGGCAATTCAGCATAAGTGTAGTTTTGCAAAAGACTTCCATAATAATCATGTTGTGTAAGACTAACCATATTTCCCTCCATCCTATCCTGCCCCCTGTTTATTCTATTCTCTCTTTTGCCCTTGGCCCTCCCCAAAAGTGTTTACTTCTGATTACTCATTTCGCCCATTTGCCCTCCCTTCTATCATCCCATTCACCCCACTTGTCCCCTTCTCCCTTACCCTTCTGTAGTGCAAGATATCCTTTCATACCAAACTGAATGAGCATGTCATTCCCTCCTTAAGCCAAATGTGAAGAGAGTAAGCTTGCCGTCTCCCCTCTCACATCTTCCCTTTTCTCCTTAGCTGAAGAAGCTTTTTCTTGCCTCCTTGATGCGTGATAATTTACCTCATTCCATTCCTCCTCCCAATATATTCCTCTCTCACCCCTCAATTTTATTTTATTTTTTTTAGGTATCATCCCTTCTTATTCAACTCACCCTGTATTCTCTTTCTATGTGTGTGTGTGTGTGACTGTGTGTATAATCCCTTCAACTACCCAAGTACTGAAAAAAGTCTCAAGAGTTACAAATATAATCTTTCCATGTAGGAATGTAAACAGCTTAATTTTAGAAAGTCCTTTATATTTTCTCTTTCCTGTTTACCTTTTCATACTTCTCTTGATTCTTGTGTTTGAAAATCAAATTTTCTATTCAGTTCTGGTCTTTTCATCATGAATGCTTGAAAGTCCTCTATTTCATTGAATGACCATTTTTTCCCCTAAAGTATTATACTCAGTTTTACAGAATAGGTGATTCTTGGTTTTGATCCCAGTTCCTTTGACTTCTGAAATATCATATTCCAAGTCCTTTGATCCCTTCATGCAGAAACTTCCATGTAATACTGATTGTATTTCCATAATACTCAAACTATTACTTTCTGGATGCTTGAAATATTTTCTCCTTGACCTGGGAACTCTGGAATTTGGCTACAATATTCCTGGAGGTTTCTTTTTTTGGATCTCTTTCAGGATTGAAAGTATTTGTGGATTCTTTCAATATTTATTTTGCCCTCTGGTTCTAGAATATCAGGGCAGTTTTCCTTGATAATTTCATGAAAGATGATGTCTAGGCTCTTTTTTTCATCATGCCTTTCAGGTAGTTCTATAATTTTTAAATTGTCTCTCCTGGATTTATTTTCCAGGTCACTTGTTTTTCCAATGAGATATTTCACATTCTCTTCCATTTTTTTCATTCTTTTGGTTTTGTTTTGTAATTTCTTGGTTTCTCATAAAGTCATTCGCTTCCATCTACCCATTCTAATTTTTAAAGAACTATTTTCTTCAGTGAGCTTTTGAACCTCCTTTTCCATTTGACTAATTCTGCTTTTGAAAGCATTCGTATTCTCATTGTCTTTTTGGACCTCTTTTGCCAATTGAGTTGGCCTATTTTTAAAGGTGTTATTTTCTTCAGCATTTTTTTGGATCTCCTTTAGCAAGCTGTTGACTCGCTTTTCATGATTTTCTTGCATCTCCCTCATTTCTCTTCCCAATTTTTCCTCCATCTCTCTTACTTGATTTTCAAAATCATTTTTGATCTCTTCCTTGACCTGAGACCATTGCATATTTATTTTGGAGGTTTTGGATGCAAAAACCTTGACTTCCTCTGATGTTATGCTTTGTTCTTCCTCATCCAAAAGGATGGAAGAAAATACCTGTTCATCAAGAAAGTTACCTTCTATAGTCTTATTTTTTTTCTCCCTTTTTAGGCATTTTCCCAGCCAGTTACTTGACTTTTGAGACCTTTGCTGGGGACTTGTAAGTTCTCAATTCCTCCAAGGTGATACAATCGAGGGAGAGGTGTTTACTCCTCTCCTGACCTGTGCACTGGTGTGGGAGCAACAAAAAACTTTTCTTTTCTTTCTTTCTTTTTTATTTATTTATTCATTCATTCATTCGTTCATTCATTTATTTATTTATTTATTTAGCTTTTTACATTCATTTTCACAAAATTTTGGGTTACAAATTTTTTTTCCCCTTTTAACCCCTCCCCCACCCCAATACCGCAAGCAATCTAATTTTCCCTATCTCCAATCTGCCCTCTCTTCTGTCATCCCTCCCTTCTCTTGTCTCCATCTTCTCTTTTCTCCTGTAGGGCCAGATGACTTTCTATTCCTCATTAACTGTATGTCTTCTTTCCTAGTAGCAACAACAATACTAAACAATTGTTCCTAAAACTTTGAGTTCCAAATTCTCCCCATCCCTCCCTCCCCACCCATTCCCTTTGGGAAGGCAGGTAATTCAATATAGGCCATATCTGTGTAGTTTTACAAATGATTTCCCTGATAGTCGTGTTGTGTAAGACTAACTGAATTACCATCCCTCCTAACCTGCCCCTCATTGTTTCTTTTCTGTCTTTTGATCCTGTCCCTCCCCAAATGTTGCTTTCAAATTGCTCCCTCCTCCCCTTGCCCTCCCCTCCATCATCCCCCCCCCTTGCTTGTCTCCTTCTCCCCCACTTTCTTATACTGTAAGATAGGTTTTCATACCAAAATGAGTGTGCATTTCATTCCTTCCCCTAGTCAAATGTGATGAGGGCAAACTTCCTGCCTTTTTTTCTCAGCTCTCCTCTTTTTCCCTCCACTAAAAAGTCTCCTACTTGCCTCTTAAATGACATATAGTTACCCCATTCCATTTCACCCTCTTCCCTCCCACTACATTTCTCTCTCACCATTTACCTTAAGTTCTTTTAAGATATGGTCCCATCCTGTTCAGTTCAATCTGTGCTCTCTGTCTCTGTATGTGTGTGCATGTGTGTATGTGTGTGCATGTGCATGCGTGTACATGTGTGTGTATGGACCCACCTACCACCCAGATACTGAAAAGTTTTAAGAGTTACAAATATTGTCTTTCCATGTAGGAATGTAAACAGTTCACTTCTGGTAAGTCCCTTAAGACTTCTCTTTGCTGTTTACTTTTTCATGCTTCTTCTCATTCTTGTGTTTGAAAGTCAAATTTTCTTTTCAGCTCTGGTCTTTTCATTAAGAATGATTGAAAGTCCTCTGTTTCATTGAAAGACCATATTTTCCCCTGAAGTATTATACTCAGTTTAGCTGGGTAGGTGATTCTTGGTTTGAGTCCTAGTTCCTTTGACTTCTGGAATATCCTATTCCACGCCCTTCCATCCCTTACTGTAGAAGCTGCTAGGTCTCGAGTTATCCTGATTTTATTTCCACAGTACTGGAATTGTTTCTTTCTAGCTGCTTGCAAGATTTTCTCCTTGAGCTGGGAGTTCTGGAATTTGGCCACAATGTTCCTAGGAGTTTCTCTTTTTGGATCTCTTTCAGGTGGTGATCGATGGATTCTTTCAATACTTATTTTGCCCTCTGGTTCTAGAATGTCAGGGCAGTTTTCCTTGATAATTTCATGGAAGATGATGTCTAGGCTCTTTTTTTGATCATGACTTTCAGGTAGTCCCATAATTTTTAAATTGTCTCTCCTGGATCTATTTTCCAGGTCAGTTGTTTTTCCCATGAGATATTTCACATTCTCTTCCATTTTTTCATTCTTTTGGTTTTGTTTGGTGATTTCTTGGTTTCTCGTGAAGTCATTAGACTCCATCTGTTCCATTCTAATTTTGAGAGAACTATTCTCTTCAGTGAGCTTTTGAACCTCTTTTTCCATTTGGCTCATTCTGCTTTTGAAAGCATTTTTCTCCTCATTGGCTTTTTGAACCTCTTTTGCCAATTGAGTGAGCCTATTTTTCAAGGTGTTAATTTCCTCAGCATTTTTTTGGGTCTCCTTTACCAAGGTATTGACCTGTTTTTCATGCTTTTCTTGCATCTCTCTCATTTCTCTTCCCAGTTTTTCCTCCACCTGTCTAACTTGCTTTTCAAAATCCTTTTTGAGCTCTTCCAAGGCCTGAGCCCACCCGACATCCCCCTGGGATGTCTGGGGTACTGAGGCTCCGCCCTCCACATCTTTCCCTGATGGCAAGAATATGTCCTCATCATCAAATCCGAAAGGCGGGATCATTTGCATCGCCTCAAAAAAGCTCTCTATAGTCTTATTTTTCTTCCCTTTTCTAGGCATTTTCACAGCTAGTTACTTGACTTCTGAGATTCCTGTCCACCCCCGCCTAGATCCTCCCAGCTAGTGCTTGGGGTCTGAGATCCAAATGCGCTGCCCAGCTGCTAATCAATGTGACCTTTAGTTCTGGTGCTGGGGTGGGGACAGGGCCGCCTCCAGGCTTGGCTTCCTCAGGGGCTTTATGCAGAGACTTTCAGGAACAGAGCGGGTGGGGGGGCCCCCCGCCTCCCAGGCTCAGTTCCCTCAGGGGCTTTATGCAGAGGCCTTCAGTAATAGAGCAGGGTGGGGCAAGGCAGTCTCCCAGGCTCAGCTCCCTCAGTTGTTTATGCAGAGACTTTCAGTAATGAAGATCCTGCCTATTGCTGGGGGAGTCTCGGGCCACCGCCGCCACCGCTGCCTCCGCTGCCGCCCACGCCTCTGCCTCCGCCGCTTCCTGCCCCCTTCTCTGCCGCCGCCGCTTCCTCCCGAGGGGGCCCAAGTCACGGAGACACCCCGCTGCTCCCCTCTTCCAGCCCAGGCGTCTCTCCCACTGACCTGCAGCCTCTGTGGGCAGAGGGACCCTCCCGCCTGCCAGAGCTTCCGTCCCTGAAGCCTGCTCGGGTCAGCTTCTCTGGGACCTTGGCCAGGGCAGCGCTGGGGTGGCGTCCACTTTCCGGGGTGCGACGGACCCTGGGGACGGCTCTCCAGGGCTCTCTGGAACGGAAATCTCTTCCACTCCGTTTCTGTACACCTTTCAGTGGTCCAGAAGTTATGGGGGTCTCTTTTTACATTAATTCTATGGGCTGTGGTTTCGGAGCTCGTAAACGTGCGTCCTTCTACTCTGCCATCTTGGCTCTGCCCAACAAAAAACTTTTCTGCCCAGAATCTGTAATTGAATTCTGTCTTCAGAGTCTCCACCAGCTCTACTGCCACCCTCACCCCTGGGTGAAGCTCAGGACTAAGAATCAGATCAGTGGCTCAATTCCTTAGAGGCTTTAGGCAGAGGTTTCCCAGTGCTGCCACTCAGGGCTGAGATTAGATCAGCCCTTCAATTCCCTCAGAGGCTCTAGGTGGAGGGCTCCAAAAATGGCAGCTGCCAGAACCCTCCCACTGACCTTTGAAGCTGTCTGTGGCATTTGTGGGTTGAGGAATCTGGGAACTGCTGCTGGTAGCACCCTGAATCCTGTTCTGGCTCCTATCCATGCTGTTCTTCTCTGGTCTGTGCTCTGTGATGGTCTGGTCTGCTCTCGTTACGCTAGTCTGTTCTGTGCTCCTCACACTGGTCTCCCAGCCATAAAATCATATATAATCTTAGGCTGAATTAAGAATGATGTAATATTCAATGTGGAGGAGGAGATGCTGGCAGGATGGAAACAATGTTGCCTTTGGAATCAGAGGGCCTGGATTCAAATTTCATCTCTAATGCCTATTACCTATGTTATCTTGGTCAAATCAAGCAACTCAGGTCTCAGTTGCCTCATGAAAATGGGTTATATGACCTCTGAGGTTCCTTCCAACACTAATTAATGATCTTCAACCCTAGTCAAACCACATGTTTATGCCCAGTTCTAGGCATCAATTTATAGAAGGGAGATTGATAAACTAGAACATATCTAGAGATGTATGGCCAGGATGGGGAGAGGAGCAGAAAGAGTACCAAATGAGGAATGGTCAGAGGAACTGGGGATATTTAAAAGATGAGAATACTTTATTGGGGTGGGGGATGATCATTGTTTTCAAGTATTTGAAGGCTTGACACATAGAAAGAGAGATCAGACTTAGTCCCAGAGAACAGAATGAGAAGCAATGAGTTGGAGTCACAGAGAAGCAAGTTGAATTTTAATATAAGGAAAATGTTCTTATATTTAGAGCTACCCTCTCACTGGAGATCTCCCAGTGAAAGCTGCATTTTCATTCATCAGGGATGTTGTGGTAACGATACCTACTTGTAGAAGGGTTGGTCTGAATGAACTTGAAGTCTCTTCCAGCTCTGAGATTCTGTAATGAAAACATAGAGAGGAAAATCATTGAAATGGAGAATTAGACCTTTGGATGCAATGGCCAAACAGAGTCTTTGCTTTCAACTCACAGAAATGGGTCTGTCCTTTCTTCTACTTCATCATGCGAATCTCTTTCCTTCAACTGGCTAGAAGGTAAGGCAGAAGGGTATCTTTATATTCATCATCAGTTATTGTTTGTTTATGCAGATTTTTGTTGTTCATTCATTTTCAGTTGTGTCTGACCTTTTTTTGATGCCATTTGGGGTTTTCTTGGCAAACATACTGGATTGGTTTGCCTTTTCCTCCTCCAGCTTATTTTACAGATGAGGAAATTGAGGCAGACAGGGTGAAGTGACTTACCCAGGATCACACAGCTAGTAAGTGTCTGAGGCCAGATCTGAACTCAGGAAGATCAGTTTTCCTGACTCCAGGCTCAGCACTCTACTGTACTACCTAGCTTCCCCTTATACAGATTACACTGAATGTCAGTGAGAGTTGTGTTATCCATATTTTATAGATGATGAAACTGAGGCTCAGAGAAATGTCGCAGCATCCCCCAGGATCACTAAGCTGGAAGGTGCCAGAACTGTGATTCAAATCTAAGTTTTCTGATTCAGTTCTTTTTACTACTCTGCAATTTGTGCTACTTGATTTTTGTTGTGGAAAGTCAAGTGTTTATCCTGTATTAAAATAATCATTCAGACTCTAGAATTGGAGAACTGAAAAGAACCTTAGAGATTGGTGCCACTGTGGTACAGTGGGCAGATTGGTGGATTGAGGCCAGTGGATTTCTGCTTGAGTCCCTACTCTACTGCTTCCACTTCTCTGGGCCTCAGTTTCCCCATCTGTCAAATGAGGAAGTAAGACTAGATTAGGTCTAAGGTCCCTCCCATTTCTAAACCTAGACCTGTATGTTCCTACACTTCTCTCATATGACAGATGAGGAAACTCATGGTAAGAAAGACTAAGTGTCTTGTGTGGCTTGTGCACCTAGTGGAACATCAGACCTGCTCTTTGAATCCACACATTGGGCCTCTGAGGGCAGTGTAGCTTTGTGTTCCACCCATTGCCTCTCCTCCATTGTAGCTCCACCAGTCCCAGTCCTGGTGGTAGCCAGCCACCCTCTTTAACATGCTCAGCTAATCTCTGCAGGAACATGGATCTCCTGGCTTTTCCTAGAGCACTGAATACTTCCTCTCCTAGCCCTAACCATCAGATCAGTGTTCTCCCTCCTGAAATTACTTTGTGTTTATGCTTCTGGGCGCATGTGAAGACACCAAAATCAGCTGAATATAAGCTTCTTAAGGACGGAGTTTTTGCCTCTAGATTCCCAGTGCCTAACATTAAGTAGTGCCAACAAATACTTGCTGAATTTGTTGATGATTTAGAGTCAGGAGAGTCCTGGGTTCTAATTCTACCTTGAATACTTATTATTTATATAACTATGGGCAAGATGCTTAACTTTTCTGAGCCTCGGTTTCCTCGTATGTAAAGCAAAGATAATAATACCTATAGTACTCATAGTATATAGTACTCATAGTGTTGAGGGGCAAATGTGATAGTGTATGTAAATCACTTTGCAAACCTTAATCATTACAAAAATATCAGCTATCATTGTTATAGCCTTTTAAGACATGCAAAGTCCTGTGAGGTAGTTCATGCAGCTATTATCATCCCTATTTCTTAAATAGGAAACTGAGGCTGATCATGGTTAAGAGACAACTAAGTAACCTTATACCTGAAGTCAGGAAGACCTGAGTTCAAATCCAGTCCAGATACTTACTAGTGTGTGACCCTGGATAAGTCACTTAACTTCAATTTGCCTCAGTTTCTTCAACCATAAAATGGAAATTATGATAGCACCTACTATTATGAGGATCAAATAAAGTGTTTGTAAAGTGTTTATCACAGAGCCTAGCACATAATAGATGATAAATATTGGTTTCCTTCCTTTCTTTCTTAAGTACCTTGCCTGCTACATCCCAGATGATTAATAAATACTTGCTTATTGATGGATTGCCTGACATCTTGCAGCTAATGAGAAGCAAAACTTGGATTAGAACCCAAGTCCTATTACCCTAAGTTCAGTACTCTTCCCTTTCTCATCTGTGTGTCTCAGCTACAAAAGTCTCATTGCCCTACTTCTCTTAGCAGATTTATACTCCTTTTTTGAGATGTGGGGGAAAGAAAGGGATTAGAGATGTGCCTGGAGTAAGGAATATCTGGTGTGGAAATCCTTTTTACCAATGTAAATTAGCATCTCTCCCAGGAAGACCTGACTTCAAATCCAGACTGAGACATTTTCTAGCTGTGTGACCCTAGGCAAGTCACTTAACCCTGTTGGCCTCAGTTTGTAAAATGAGTTGGAGAAGCAAATGGGAAACCACTCCAGTATCTTTACCAAGAAAACCCCAAATGGGGTCATGGAGAGTCAGACAAGACTGAAATGAGCGAACAATAACATAAGCCATAGTCTTATAGAGTTGCTTGGGACACTGGATGTAAACCACATGTCCATGGCCAGATAGCTAATATATGTAAGAGATTCGATTTGAACTCTGGTCTCCCTCCCACTAGGACTAGCACTCTCTGTATCAGACCTCTAGTTTTCATGCCTCACTCCCTGGGGAAGATGGTCTTTGAGACTCCTGCCTTGCAGCAGAGTTGTCTTGATTACTCTGAGTGCAAACTTAGTTAAGCTACTACATCTAGCTGGTTCCTAGACCATGTGTCATATCCCATCAAGCTGGACAGTTGTTCTCCCAGAATGCATTTCCTCCCGATCATGGTCCTTCCTTCTAAGAACCGTAGGTCCTCTCCCTCTGACTTTCAGATGAAACTTTCCATCTGGGTCATCTCTCTGCTTAGATTGTGAGTTCCTAGTGAGTAGTGATTATCTTACTTGAGTTCAAATCCCAACTCTGCCTCTTACTACCATGTTTGACCTTGAGCAGGTCACATCCCTTCTTTGAACCTAATTTTCCTCATTGATAAAATAAGACAGTTGGACTAAATAGCCTCTAAGGTCCCTCCCCACTTTAGATCGATGATCCTACAATCAGTGCAAGGGCTCACTTCACCAGGAGGAATTACAGCCTCTCTATGCCTCAATAGATAGCTGTATAAATTACTGTAACTGAGCATTTCCAAATGGATGAAAGTTCACTATCAGTCCCACACTCACAACCTTTCCAGCTTGGTAAGACCTGTCAGAGATTTGTCACAGCCTTGTCATGAGTAGGCACTGGAAGAACTTAGAGAAGTTGAGAATCTCCTGGTTATAGTTACAGTTGTTGTCCTTTGTTCTCAGAAAGATCCAAAATGACATCACCATGACAAAGTGAAGTTTCAGTGCGTACGACTGTGGCCAATCAGACCAATATGAGCTCGGAATGCTGTACGACAGACTGGGCACAGATAGTCTGTGTGAACATTTGGGGTGGTTATTCCAAATTTGTGTATCCTGCGTTTCCTTTGTGCTGTCTCAATTCTGCGTTACTCATAGAATACAGCACCCTTTCTGATGTGGACATGCCATGCCAAGCGGCCTTGTGCCAGGGTTTCCCATCTCCCACAATCAAATCCAAAGTTCTTAAGAGAAACTTGGAGAGTTTCCTTGTATCGCATCTTTTGACCACCATGTCTTTTTGACAAGTGTACATTTTGCATTTGAACAACGTGATCAGTCCATCAGACTTGCACTCTCTGAAGCATAGTTTGAATACTTGGCAGTTCAGCTTGAACAAGGACCTCAGTGTCTGGTACTTTATCCGGCTAGGTGATCTTCAGAATCTTCCTAAGACAGTTCAAATGGAAGTGATTCAATTTCTTGGCATGGTGCTGGTAGACTATCCATGTTTCACAGGCATACAGTAATGAGGTCAGCACAACTCTCAACCTTCAGTTTGGTAGTCAGCCTAATACCTCTTCTCTCCCAAACTTTTCTTTGGAGCCTCTCAAATACTGAGCTAATTCTGGCAGTGCATGTGTCAACCTCATTGTCAATGTGTACATCCCTGGAAAGTACACTACCAAGGTAAGTGAACTTATCCACAGCATTCAAACTTTCTCCATTTGTTGTAACCAGTGGTTCCACATATGGATGGTGTGGAGTTGGTTGATGGAGCACCTGTGTTTTCTTGATGTTAATTATTAGGCCAAAATTAACACAGGCAGCAGAGAACTGATCCATACTTTGTTGCATCTCAGCCTCAGAGGCTGCATTGAGCGCACAATCATCTGCAAACAGAAAATCATGCGCCAACACTCTCTCCACTTTGGTCTTGGCTTGTAGCCTTTTCAAGTTGAAGAACTTACCATCAGTAAGGTAGCTGACCTTGATGCCCATGTTCATCCTCACTGAAAGCATTTAACAACATGGCTGAAAACATCATGCTAAAAAGCATGGGAGTAAGTGCACAGCCCTGTTTCACTCCATTGGTGACTGGGAAGGCATTGTCCCTTATCCAGAACCTGGGCAAGCATGCCATCATGAAATTGACTTACAATGCTGATGAACTTCTCTGGGCAACAAATTTTAACATAATTTTCCATAAGCCCTCACAATTAATAGTGCCAAAGGCCTTAGTCAGATCTACAAACATGTACAGACCTCTGTTCTCTTCCTGGCCTTTCTCCTGGAGTTGTCAGGCAGCAAACATCCTATCGACTGTTCCTTGGCCCTTTCTGAAGACACACTGGCTCTCAAGTATATGACCATCTTCCAGGTGAAGGATCAGCCTATTAAAGGAGGACTCTAGCAAGAATCTTGCCAGCACTGACTAAGAGAAAGATGCCCCTGTGATTGTTGCTGGACAATCTATTCCCTTTACCTTTACAGAGATGGGCAATGGAGGCATCCTTGAACTCCTGGGGTATAACCTACTCAGCTCTTGTATGAGTAATCATCCCCCACCTTGTAAATCTCAGCTGGAATAGAATCAGTACCAGGTGCTTTGCCACATGAAAGGAGTCTAATGGCCCTCAAAACCTCTTCTTCAGTTGGAAATTTAGCTGAGGAGAGATTGACTTCAACCTGAGGTAAATGGTCAATGGCCTCAGCATTGATTGAGGATAGTCTGTTGAGAACACTATGGAAGCGTTCAACCCATCTCTCTAGGATCATGTCCTTATCACTAATCAATGTGGCTCCATCAGCACTGAGTAGGCAAAATGACTACCAGAAGAATTAATGTCAACAAATTAGAGTTCTTCTCTGAGCATGAACAGTTTGTTGCTAACTTGGAAGGAAAGTTGAGCCAACACATAGTTGGCAAGAGT
Source organism: Bettongia penicillata ogilbyi (assembly GCA_023548195.1). Taxonomy (NCBI): domain Eukaryota; kingdom Metazoa; phylum Chordata; class Mammalia; order Diprotodontia; family Potoroidae; genus Bettongia; species Bettongia penicillata. The sequence goes on from JAJHZJ010000283.1 coordinate 3,020,595, forward strand.
GGAGCAGAAAAGGAGTGGGTAGCTTTCAGAGATTTGGTGTACAGCACTGCGTTTGCTCATCTAGGTCAGAACACTTGCAAACACCAAGACTGGTTTGATGAAAATGATGGGGAAATCTAGAATTTGCTAAATGAAAAACGAGAACTCCACAGGATTTACCTGGAGTGTAATTCATCCATCTCTAAAAAGGCAGCATTTAGCTCCATCAAAAGTAAAGTACAAGCAAAGTTTAGAGAGATGCAGGATTCCTGACTTAGTAAGAAGGCAGATGAAATTCATTTCTATGCTGATAGTAACAATCCAAAGAGATTTTGACTCCCTGAAAGGTATTTATGGACCAAAAACCTATGGTGCATCACAACTACTCAGTGCTAGGAATCTCCTAATGCTTGTTATAATGAATATTAATGATAGTGAGTGTTTTCCCAAAACTACCAGTCTCCTCCCCAGTCACCTTTATATATCATGTCACCACAGCAGACCCTCCAACAGTAATCATACCATTCTTGGAAAGGATATGTGTATCTGCCAATTACCCTGTGACTCTACTCACCTTCCCTGTGTCTTCCCTAACCAAAGCATCTTTCTCTTACCATCCCATATATATATATATATAGTCTCCCCTTATTAGAATGTAAGGTCCTTGAGAACAGGAACTGCTTCATCATTTTTAATTTTTTTTTTGTATCCATAACACTCAGCACAGTGCCTGTCACATATTAAATGCTTAATAGATGCTTCTTTTATTCATTAATTCTTTCATATGAGTTTATTCTGATCCTCCATTTTCCATACCTAGAATACTTCTCTTTCCCTTTTTTCCTCCTTAACCTCATTGAGATCCTGTACTATCCTTCAAGGATACCTAGTTCCACATAGTTATTCAGACTCTTCCTTTCCCCAACTCCCATCAATTAAAGTCCAATCCACACATTTTAGCAATTAATCATGTAATGATGCATAATCATAAAATAGTCTTATTGTGCTAGAGGATTATACAGAAAGAGTGTGGACCAGGGAACCAGTCAACCCAAGTTCTAGTCTCCGTTTTGGCATTTAATTGGCCTTTGTGTTAATTGGCATTTGTATGATTTTGAGGAAGTCATTTCCTCTTCCCTCTTCCCTCCTTAGTGTCCAGTTTCCACATGTGTGAAATGAGGGAGTTTGACTAGGTGACCTCAAGGGTCACTTCCAATTCTGACATTCTGTACCCTATGTTGAAGGTCCTTTTCATCCCCAAGTCCATGAATCCTTGAATAACAGTGGGGGGAGTAAAAACAACGAATACTTTTTGAAAATGTTCTAGCATACTTTGCTGAGGTCCTGTGGTTCAGCCAAGAGTTGGGTGTTATGATAATGCTAAGTTAAGGATTAGAAAAAAAAATCTTGATCCAGCAAAGCACTGTTTCTCAACTGGTACATAAATTTGTGACACTTTGGGCTGATAATTTACTTGCAAATTCACCCTTTGTGTTTCATAATATCCTGGGTTTCCTCATGCTCTATTGCCAGTTTTTGATCAGGGGGTGGAGGATGGAAGGTGGAGGTACAGGAACTGCTGAGGTCAAGAAGAAGTGTAGATAGTAGGTTGGTGAATTTTAATATTCAGATAGTTAATGAGATTAGATAGCACAGTAAGACTATTTGATAACTCTGCTTCATAACATGATTGAGTGGGGTCCCATCAAGATCTGGAGATGTGTCCCAGGTGTTGGTCTAGACATGTCATCTAGAAGGTGAGCTCCTCAAGTGGAAGAGCTATCCTTTATATGATACTGGGTCCCCAGTGTGAAGCACAGAACTTTATACCTAGTATTTCTTCAAAATGACCTCAGTGTGGGGTGTGGCATCTCCCTCCACCAATACATATTACAAATTCTTGGTAGATCTTCAAAAGTTTCCATGGTCAAAAACAGAAAAACATCACTGGTGCCAATCCCCAACCTGTCCATGATTAGCTATGATGGTCTTTGGATGCAGAAGAATATGTGGTCTATCGTAGCAAAGGCTTCTCAGCCCAATAGTAACTCTTAACTAGGCATTTTTGCAAACAGTTTCAGCATGATATTCATATTTCCCAATTGCCCTCCTCAGACTGGTTCAGAAGACAAAGTCTAGGAAAACCATTCAAGTTTTCATTTCAGAATTTTTTTTCAGGATTATTTTCCTACAATTTTATTATAAGTTCCATCAGGGCAGGGCCTATAGCAATCATCTTTGTACTTCTCCTATGACTGAGCTCCAAATTGTGCATATGGATTAATATACAGGATCATAGATGTCTTCAGGCATCTTTTCAGGAAGGGGATGGAAGGGTTAATGTCTCAGGTAAAGGTTGTACTAGACGACCTTTGAGGTACCTTCAAATTCTGAGGTTCTGTGATACAAATGAGGAGGAGCAACATAAAGACTAAAACTGGCCAGAGAACCTTTGCCTCTCTTTAGTTTCTTGAATATAAGCCGATAATAAGGATTTGGTGGGGGGAGTGGGAGCAGATTAGGGGACATAGAGCTATATTGTGACTTCATGACTGGCTCCTGGGGACGCCTGTGAAGGAGCAAGAGAGGTCATGTGGCAGAGAAAGAATGGGAATTTCTGAAGTAGAACATGATGGCTGTTTGAACAATGATGTCAACACCTCCTGCTCACATTCCCTAATAGTGTAGGACAGGGAGCAGGAGCAGGAAGTGTGGTAATTAAATGGTTACAAGGAATTTGAGGAGGAGGTTGATTTGAGGACAGGGATGAAGTAATTTTGTAAAGACGTCTTTGAGTATACCAAATGTCTACCCTGTCATGACAAGCTGGTATTTCATTGTCCAAGGTAAGCACCATGATCATTTTGGGGTTTATTCTGACATATACACCAAATTTGGAAGCCATAACCTTAGAGCTTATTGCCTTTCTCAAATACCCCACCATTAGCTGCCTGCCAGCTTAACTTTGAAAGGATCTATAGAAATTTTCCACTCCATTCAGTAGAATCAAGGAATCTAGAGTTAGGAGAAACTGCAGAGAGTATCTTATCTAACCCCATCCTAAACAGGAATCCCTTCTATGACATTCCTGACAAGTGGTCATCCAGGTTCCAAGATACCCAATGAAGAGGGGAGCCACTAGCTCCCAAGGTTGCCCATTATACTTGAAGATGGCTCTTATTGCTAAAAATGTTTCATCTTCTATTAAGCTATTGCTTGTTGGATTGGATTGGATTGGGATGGAACTGAAATATTTACCTTTGTGACTTTTTTCCATTGTCCCTGGTCTTGTTTTCCCTTTTGAAATCAAAAGCAAAACAAGTCTGATCCTTTGTCAACATGCCCTATGAACATTTGAAATCAGCCACCATATCTCTACTAAGTCTTCTCTTGTCTGGGCCAAATATCCCCTTTTCATTCATTCAATCCTTGTATGACTTTGGTTTCAAGTTTCCTCACCATGCTGCTCACTCTCCTCTAGATAAACTTCAGCATGTTAATGTCCTTAAAATGTTCCCCAAACCAAACACGACAGTCCACATATAGTTTGACCAGAGCAAGAATATAGCAGGACTATCACTTCCTGTGCACTGGACTTTATGCTTTTGTTAATGCAACCTAGAATTGAATTTCTCATATGTATATCTTATACTTTTATATAAGTATATGTAGTAGTATCCAAATGCAGAAATTTACATGCATCCCTTTTAAATGTAATCATACTAAATTTAGTCATGTTAGATTTGACTATTGATGGAGCCTGTTGAGGTCTTTAGGGGGTCCATATTCTTTCATCTAATATATTTGCATTACCTTCCAGCTTCATGTCCTCCACAAATTTGATATTCCACAATAATTTGGTTCAAGTCATTCAAGTCTTATATCAGTCTTAAGATTGTCCTATACAATGACATGGATTTGTGTCTGAATTCTTATATCCAGTCTCTTTTGACTCAAGCCAACTATGCTATCATCTGGTACACACCTCTCTATCTTGTAATTTTTCCAAACGTTTTGCTGGAATTCAGGTATTCCATGTTTATAACATTTTTCTTATCTACTAGTCAAGTAATTCTTAAAAAAACAAATAGGGAGATGGTAAATAAGGTTAATCTGTTATGCCTTATACCTTTTTAAAAATTTTTTCATTTAACAAGCATTTAACTTTCCCCCTTTCTATGACTCCTCCCTCCCCTGAAAAAAGAAAAAAGAAACAACCAATATACATAGCCATGGAAGACACATTCCTATACCATTCCCACATTGGTCATGTCCAAAAATGCATGTCTCACTCTACGTATCTAATCCGTCACTCACCGTCAGGAAATCCTCTGAAATCCTTGTGCTGATCAGAGTTCTCAGCTCTTTCAAAATGACTTGTTTTCACAGTGTTGTTATGTTATAAATTATTTTCCTGGTTCTGCTTACTTGGTTCTGCATCAGTTCAAAGTGAGGTTCAAGAGAGACCTGCTCCTCTTCTTTCCTCATTCTACTTGTACCTTCTGACAAAGTGAAATAATAAATGCCCCCGCCCCATTCTTTCCCTCTTCTTCCCTAACCTCTCTCTTTTCTTTCTCCATTATCAAAATGTAATAAAAATGACTTACTTTACTCTCTCTATAACCCCTGCTAGCATCACAATTCTTAGGGAATGATGGTATTATCCTCCCCTCCACATTAGAATGAAAACACTATAAAGTGTTTTGCTCACTCACTTGTATTTATCTTTTTATGTTTCTCTTTCCTTTCATACTTGTATATCAAAGGCTTTACTTAGCTCCTATATTTTCATCATGTGCTGCATTAAAGATCCACTCCCTTCCACTATTCTTTTGGAATACCATAATCCATGATTTCCCCTTATTTAGAGTTGTAGCTGCTAAATCTTTTAGGATCCTGATTGGGGTTCTTCATTACTTAAACTCTTTCTGACAGTTTGCAGCATTTTTTCTTGGACTGAAAAGCTCTGGGTTTGCATCATAATATTCCTGGGAATTTTCACTTAAGAGTTTTCTTCCGGAGACTACCAGTAGCTTCCTTCTATTCACTTTGCCTCCCAGTTTTAAGAGAGTTGGGCAATTTTCTTTCATGATTTCTTGAAATGTGATGATACTCAGACTCTTTTTTTTAAATATAAATTTCAGTTAGTCCGATGGTTCTTAAATTATCTCTCCTTGATGTTTTCCATGTCAATTGTTTTTTATGTGAGATAGCTCACATTTTCTTCAATTTTAAAAAAATGTTTGACTACGTTTCAATATTTTTTATTTTCTCATCCAGCATTCATTTCTGTTTGGTCCATTCTAGTTTTGTATATCTTGTACCAAAGTGATAATTGTCTTTCTAAAAGTCTAGTCTCCATAGCTCTCATTTCTTTTCTAATGTTCTCCATTCTTTTCTCTAATTTCAAATAGAATACCTTTTAAATTTCAATTATAGTACATTTTAAAACTCATCTTTATGACTTCATTTCTTCTAGGAATTCTGACTGTGAGGAAATCTGCATTTTGCTTCTAGGTGTTTTTCACTTATTCTCTTCTCTTGGGTTGGTATCTTGTGTTTCAATAAATAATAGCAATTTATCTTTTTTTCTATTTAGTCATACTTCTAGTAATATGCTCTGAGCAACCTGGCATTGCTGCCCTTGCTTGAAGATTTTTCAGGGATAAGTCTTTGATCCTATCCTGTGTGTGAGACCCTGTTGTGCTACTGTCTTGGTCAAGAGACTAAGTTTATAATCTGCTATAGGCAACCCCATGATATGGGCTCTGGGTGCTGTGGTTTGGAGGGTTCTGCTGGGTACTGATGGGGTTTGGAGTTCTCCTCCTTGAACTGTAGGCCTAGGCTAGAGCTAAGTCTAAGATTAGCTTTGGACACTTCTGCTATCCAATCCTAGACTGGAGTTCTAGACATGGCATCTAGAGCTTCTGACCTCTCTGGGAGACCCTTAGCTACTAGTCTAGGTTATAACTGAGGTTATTAGCTCTGAACATTCATGGCCTGGTGACTTGATCTAAAGCTCTGGACACTGAATCTGGTGAGTTCAAGCTGTTGACTTAGGCCTGGATCATCTTTGATCTGGTTCTGCCCTCATCACTTGCCTATAGTTTGGATTTGTGATCTTGGGCTGGAAAAATGATCAGCTGCTTTTTATCTTTTGATTTCCCATTAACAACACAATCCAGCATTCTTCTTAGGTCATTACTGGAGTAGTTGTAGAGGGGGACTGAGAGCAATGTCTTTCTCCTACTCTGCCTTCTTGTCTGCATCTCCCTGACCTTCCTGGTTCTTAAAGAACCTATATAAAATTGCTCATTAATCATTCCTTTAATAATATTCTTAGTTGTTCCTCTCAGGTCCTAACCAAGTTGGGGTTTTTTTGGTGTTAATTATTAGGCCAAAATTAGCACAGGCAGCAGAGAATTGATCCATACTTTGTTGCATCTCAGCTTCAGAGGCTGCACTGAGTGCACAATCATCTGCAAACAGAAAATCATGCACCAGCACTCCCTCCGCTTTGGTCTTGGCTTGTAGCCTTTTCAAATTGAAGAACTTACCTTCAGTACAGTAGTTGACCTTGATGTCAAAACAGAATTGAGACAGCACAAAGTAAATGCAGGATGCACAAATTTGGGATATTCACCTCAAATATTCACACGGACTATCTGTGCCCAACCTGTGGTAGAGCATTCCGAGCTCATATTGGTCTGATCAGTCACAGTCGGACACATTGAAACTTCACTTTACAATGGTGATGTCATTTTGGTCTTCTCCGAAGACGAAGGACAACAGCCAACCAACTGATCACTTATAATCAATATTCGATATGTATTTGTGGATTACTCTTCTCCTAGGGCAAGGAATGGAAAATGATCCAGAGAGTTGCCAATAGAAAGCTTGGGGTTCAATCTGTACTGTAATATCCTCCAAGTGCCACACAGGAATTTCAGAGAGCTGACCTGCTTCGCCATGTCCCTGGATTACAGGGCTTGTTCTTTGCTTCTTGTATTTGTCATCAAAGATGCAAAGATTCCAAGTCTCCACTATCACATGATGAATTCTGCATCTGTGACTTACTTACCTGGATTTGGGGGTGGAAGCAATATGTAGATGGAGCGCCCACATTTTCAAGTCCTTTAAGAGCTCTTTATAGGAATGATGAAGACTTTTGCCCTGAGGAGATTTCTTGCTTTCTCTCTTCCTGTGATTTTCTCATAAAATCACCAATTTAGAGGCCATTTAGTCAAGTTGTCTTCTTTTATAGATGAAGAATCTGAGATCCAGAGGGGTTCATTAACTTGTCTAAACTCCCATAAGTAATAAGTAGTAGAGTCAGGATTTGAACCCAGATTCTCTGATTATAAATCTACCAATTCCTACTGAATTTGGAGGGTCTCTTTTCAGTGCAGATCTAGAACCGAGCAAGAAGTTCTTCAAAACCACAAAAGAAAAATATTCAACTCTTGCAGCATAATGTTTCCTTAAGCCAGGAGGCAAGTGAACAGCCTAGCCAGATACCATTCACCCAAGCTACAGGTTCCCAGAAATAGCAAGTTTATCTTGCAAGTTCTCCATGCCAGCAGTAGGACTTGATCATAGTGGGTGTGTATGATTATAGAGTTTTCATGTGCAAGTGTGTGTATGTATGTGTATCTAAGAGTATGATATAAATATGAGTGTATGGGAGGGTGTATGTGAGTGCAGACATAAATAAGAATGTGTTTATGAATGTGTATATTAAGTGTGTATTAGTGGGTAGTGGATAGAACACTGACCCTGGAGTCAGGAGGACCTGAGTTCAAATCTGGTCTCAGAACACTTCCTGGCTGTGTGACCCAGGGCAAGTTGCTTAACCCTGTTTGCCTCAGTTACCTCATCTGTAAAATGAACTGGAGAAGGAAATGGCAAACCACTCCAGGATCTTTGCCAAGAAAATCCCAAATGGGATGATGAAGAGTCAGACACAACTGAAACGACTAAAAAGCAACCAATATGAGTGTGTATTGTGCAAGACTCTTAATGTTTTGTGAGGTTAGGTATATGAGTATGTGTGAATGTGAGTATGAATGTATGATTATGTATGAGTGAATTTGTGTGTGTGTCTGTGTACATGTGTCCATGTTCTTAGTATATTAATATATTGTTAGGGGGAGCAATACGAAGGGAGAAGTACAGAGACTCCCTTTTGAATCACTTTTCCTAGAGAGCAGGGATTAAAGACCAACTAAGTAGATAGCCCTTTGGGCCCTGTGGGTCAGAATGATGAAGTCATAAACATCAAAAGTCAGCGTAAGAGGTCAGCTGGAGCGAGGGAACCTGCTTGGTATACTCTCAGACGAAACGCTCTCAATGTGTGCACAGAGTCCTGGATGGGGCCACCAGAGGTCAAGCACCTCATATCAGTCTCCATACAGAAACACACCAAAGCCATGTTTTCAAAGGCCTCTGGAGCAGGAGACACTGTAATTCCCTAAGGTAACGCTGGTCAAGGAGCTCTGTCAACCAAAATTGTGAGAGAAATTAAACTGAACCAAATAAAACATCAGATTACAGCTAGAGAGAATGTTCACAAAGCAGTAACACTAGAATTTGGGGTCCACCTCATGTGGAGATGGGGCTACCTCTGTGATATGCTTTTAGAGAGCTCTGTGATATGCTTTTAGATAATTTTTAGATAACTCCTCAATAGCATCACTACTGCTTGATATTCCTCCACTACAGCTTCATTTCTTTGAGGCCACATGGTGTGGTGAAAAAAATACTGGGTTTTGCAGTTGGGGAGCCTGACTTTCAGGCCTGGCTCTGCTCCATCCTATCTGAGTAATTTTGGTCAAGTCTCTGCCCTACTCTGAGACTTCTCTCATGCATAAAATGGTATCTGTTGGCATCAGAAGTTCTTAATTTGGGGTTAATGAACTTTTTAAAAAATATATTTTGATAACTGTATTTCAATACAGTTCTCTTCCTTAGTAATACTCTCTCTTATTTCATGCATTCTAACACATTATTCTGAAAAGGGGTCCCTAGGCTTCACCAGGTACCAGAGGGCTTCATCACGCATGCACAAAAGTCAACACTACCTTGCCAGAATAAGGTCCTTTCTAGTTCTACTACATTTAGCCGTTAGGCCCAGAATGAACTCCATCTAGAGTAGCAATTGCGTCTTCTATTTACTTTACACTCCTCTCTTTGCCATAGTCCCCTAGTGTCACAGTGGGAACCCTGAGTCATCTGTAACTATTGGAGTGGAGCTGGAGAGCAGCTCCTGGCACATCCTACCATGCATGGGAAAGCTGGGAGCATCATTCCAGCAGTGGACGAGGTGTCCGTCGTCTGATGACCAGCTTGGCTTAGTGTGGAGAGGGTCCTCACCAGCCGTTCACCACCATTTTGTTAATTTTTTGAGTACCCTAAGGCTCATGTTGCCCATGAAGGACATGGAGTGGAGAGGATCTGGATCAGTAAAAGGAACACAGACTCTAATGAGATCACTATTTTCTCCATGTAGTCTCTCCTGATTCTTCCCCAAAGTTAGGATCCTCCTTACCTTTCGTTATTGTTCAGTTGTATATGACTCTGCATGGCCCCATTTGGGATTTCCTTGACAAAGATACAGGAGTAGTTTGCCATTTCTTTCTCCAGCTCATTTTACAGATGAGGAAACTGAGGCTAATAGGGCTAAGTGACTTGCCCAGGGTCACACAGTAAGTACCTAAGTCCAGATTTTAACTCTTCCTTAAATCTTCCTGACTCCAGGCCTGATGCTGTAGCCACTGCACCACCTAGCTGCTCTCCCTCCCTAACTACCTTGTATTTATTCACTTCACATTTATTGTATATATATTATATACAGGGTGTCTGAAAAATCTTAGAACAGTTTAAGAATTAATAGCTTGGTAAACCTTAAAAGATTTACTTGGTTTAAGTTTTTATCATTTTAACTGCTCTAAGACTTTTGGGACATGCAGCATATGTACTTGCTGGCCCACCAAATAGAATGGAAGTGCCTTGAGAATAAATATTTACATGTTCTTTGCATTTATATCCCCATCACCTAGAATAGTGCCTGCTACACATTAGGTGTTTAATAAATGGTTTTGGTTGACGATAGTCTTGCCTGTCATAACACATGCTCTTTGAAAACTTAGACTGCTTCACTTTTGTCTGTTATCCCAGTTCCTCTTACAGTGCTTGGCGTATACTTGGAACCTAATACATAGTTATTGATGGATTGATTAACTGCAGTAATAATTATTCTGCTTTCTGGGATTCTATAGAGAGAGAGCACTTAATAAGTGACATTATTGTTCTATTGAATGGGAGGGTATTTTCCCCATAATAGTAAGATATTTTCACTATGTTGGTGAACAAGTTAGAAGGGACCTCAGAGATCATAGTCCAACCTCCCTCCCCCCATTTTATCGATAAGGAAATAAAATCACCAAGAGATTAAATCATTCCCCTAACCTCATACAAGTTACAAGTAGAATAGCTCAGACTTAAATGGAAATCCTTTGACTCCAAATCCAACCTTCTTTCCATTGTGCTTCTCTAACCTCTCAGTAATTTGTGGTTAATTTGTTAGAATTTGGTACTGAGGAGTAAGGACCAGACCAATGTATGTTTTATTAGTGATATAGAAATCGGTCCCTACTCCTTCAATTCCTCATTACCTGGCCTTCAGCAATAACCTCCCTAATACGTTTCCAGGTTTCTTCCCTCTCTGGTACATCCTCCCTCCACATAGATGACAAAAGAAATTTCCAAAATATATACATACTCAGGTATAAAAAAAATCTGTCTTACCAAAAAGGGAGATGGGAGGGAAAAGGGATGAGAGATATGGTGTTGGGGATGACAAGAGGAAGGGTGGATTGGGGGAGGCAGCAGTTGGACGTAAGACAGACTTTTGATGAGAGACAAGATAAAAAGAGAGAGAGAAGGATAAACCAAGAAAAATGCAATGGAGGGAAATGCACAGCTAATTATCACAACTGAATGTGAATGAGATGAGCTAAACCATACTATGGGAAGTAGATAGCAGAATGAATTGGAAAATTCCACAATACGTTATGTACAAGAGAAATATTTGGGATGGAAAGACACACACACACACACACACACACACGTAGAGATGACATGAAGGACTGAAACAGAGTTTATTATGTTTCAGCTGAAATGAAGATATCAGGGGAAGCAATCATGATCTCAGGCAAAGCAAAAGCAAAAGTAAAATTAGATCTAACTGGAAGAGATAATCAGGAAAACTATATTTTGTTAAAAGGAACCACAGACAATAAAGAATTATCAAAAGTTTGACAGCATTTCTCTGATAAAAGCCTCATTTCTCAAATATATAGGGAACTGAGTCAAATTTATAGACATAAGAGCCATTCTCCAATTGACAAATGGGCAAAGGATATGAACAGGCAGTTTTCAGAAGAAGAAATCAAAGCTATCTCAGTTATGTTGGAAAAATGCTCTAAATCATTATTGATTAGAGAAAGACAATTGAAAAACAGCTCTGAACTACCACCCCAAACTTATCAGAAATGACAAGTTCTGGAAGGGATAAAGAATTGTTGATGGAGTAAACTGGGTCAACCATTCTGGAGAACAATCTGGAACTATGCCCAAAAGGCTATAAAACTGCATATATGCTTTGACCTAGCAATACCACTACTAGGTCTGTATCCCAAAGAGATCAAAGAAAATGGAAAAGGAGCTATATGTACAAAAATATTTATAGCAGCTCTATTTGTGGTGCAAAGAATTGGAAATTGAAGGAATACCCATCGACTGGGGAATGGCTGAACAAATTGTGCAGATGATTGTGATGGAATATCATTGTGCTATAAGAAATGACAAGAGGGGGCATGGTTTCAGAGAAAAAAAACATGGCAAGACCTCTATGAAATGATGCAAAGTAAGGTGAGAAGAATTGGGAGACATTGTGCACAGTAGTAGTAATGTTGTAATGATAATCAACTGTGAAAGACTTGGCTACTGTGATCCAAGTGATCCACTGTGATCCAAGTGATCCACAGTGATCCAAGACCATTCCAAAGAATTTATGAGGAAAAAATGCTATTCACTCAGAGAGAGAGAGAGGGAGAGAGAGAGAGAGAGAGAGAGAGAGAGAGAGAGAGAGAGAGAGTTGTTGAGCTCTGAGTACAAATTGAAGTATAATTTTTTTTTGCTTTTTTTCATGATATGGCTAATATGGAAATATGTTTTACATGATATCACAAGTATAATTATTACCATATTGTTTGACTTCTTAATAGGTGTGGAATGGGAGGGAAAGGAGAATCTGGAACTCAACATTTTAAAAGAAAAGAATGTTTAAAATAAATAAATATTTTTAAAAATGAAACAAAAATCTTTCCAAGTCATAGATTTCACCATGCCTTTGCTTAAAGATCTTCTGTGGCTCCTATTACCCACAGAATAAAGTAGAAACATCTTAACTTGGCACATAAGCTTCTCCTCCAGTTCCAACCTATCTCCTATACCAACTAAAAGTCATTTCTCCCTACAAATTTTTAAGTATTTTATCTGGATTTCTCTTTTTCTCTTATTACATTCTAATTGGCATTATACTTAAATATATATGTATATGTACATATATACATATATATGTGTATATATATATGTATATATATATATATAAATAAATAAATATATATATATATATATATATATATATATATATATATATATATATATATATATATATATATATATATATATATATATATATATATATATATACCACTCATTAGACAGAATTAACTGAAAAGCAGGAAATTGTCTTTAGGAAGGGAAGCTATGAATATTAGCCTAGTCTCCTTTGTTAGAAGATGATGTTAATAAAGGCACACTTATTGGGTCAGATGGAATTGTTTGCACATTTTTGCCAGATTTCTTTCATCTTGGAGTGGCTGTCCAATTATATCTTATATACTTAGCATTTTCCATGGGCCTTTTGGAAAGAGTACAGGATTTGGAGACTAAGGACCTGGGTTTGAATCCCAGCTACGCTACTGACCATGTCTGTGATCTTACACAAGTCACATTCTCTCCTGGGGCCTCAGTTTCCTCATCTGAGAAATGAAGGAGGAGCTAGAGGATCTCTAAGGTCTTTTTCAGCTCCAGACCTTATGAACCTAGTGTCTTTAACATGTCATCTCTTTTCAGCATCTGTTTCTACCTCCTGGAAAACCCTCAAAGCAGTTTTCCTGTAGTTCAGATGAGAAAACGAAGACAGGAGATAAAATGGAGTTTAATTTGTTCAGGGCCCTGAAAATAGAGGTCCTCAAGTAGCTGAGAATAGATCCAAGATAAAATTATAAAGTAAGTGAAATGTTTTTATGGTGCCTTTGAACCTCAACTTCCAGCATCATATTTCATCACGTAATGTCCCTTCTTTCTCAGGTGCTAGAGATCCATTCGCCAGGAGCTACTCAAAGTTACTACCACTACCTGTCCCCCATGCTGCCTACCCTCCTTCTAGGCTTCCTTTCCCTCGGTCCTCCAGATCTCAGCAAGGTATTTGCAAGAATGCCAGCTCCCTGTCTAAGTCATATGATAGATTCCAAGGAGCATTTGTGGTGTAGTATGATGAAAAGCCAACAGGATGGCAGAAAACCTAGGTTGTCTCAGACCCTAGCACATACTGATTCTGTTACCATGGGCCAGCCATTTAGGTCCTTATTTCTCAGTTGTCCCATAAATAAAACAAGAATAGTAATATTTGTGCTACCTCTCTCACAGGATCATAATGAGTAAACCCTGAAGCATTCTATAAATGTAAGCTATTGTTTTGATTGTTTAAAATGGGACATTTGCTGGCCCAAATGAATCTCTAACTATGAAATTTCAAAGGACGAGAAAAAGCCTTCAGATCTTAGAACCCTAGAATGTAGAGGGAGAAGGCATCAGAAATCAGTTAGTCCAAGTCTGTGATGTTAATTATGGGCAGAAATTCGGTCCCGAGAGGCGTGGTCACTTGCAGAATAAAGTATTTCAGACCATGTTGTCTGAATATAATATAATCATCATGAGGGAGACCCTCTGGAGACTCTGGAAGGCTCCTTCCCATTTGCAGGAAGTCATAGAACCGTAATCACAGTAGGTGATGGCAGGGACGGGGATGAAACATGTGAGGAGAGTTACTCTTGACCTCGTCAAGCTTTTCAAAATAAGATTCAGTCCATTCAGTGATACTTGCTACTTGACTGAGAGAATACCCAAGGACAAATGTTCTGATATACAAAAATTTCTGAGCAAAGGTGGTATGCAGCAGCAGAGATGATGATAATTCTAATATCCTATATCTACAGTGCTTTAAGGTATAACAAAGCACTCACGACCCTGAGACCCAGGTAGTACTCTGCCAATTCTGCCATTAACTATTTGTGTGACCTTCAGAAAGTTATTGTACTCTCTAGGCCTCAGTTCCTCACCTTCAAAATGAAGGGTTTGGATTAGATAACCTTCCTTTAAGCTTTAAAACTATAATGCTATGATCTGTTTTGTGCATAAGGAAATAGACTAAAAGATATGAAATGACTTATCTAGAATCACACAGCAGCTAAGTGTCAAAGAGAAAACAACCCCCAAGGAATTGGATTGACTTTAAGAGTAGGTATGGTATCATCTAAGAGGCCCTAGGAAGGCTAGTTTACCAAACTTACCCAAGTGAGAGTCATCTCATTGTACTCTGCCCCAGTTAGACCATGTCTAGAGTGCTGTATTCAGTTCTGGGTACCACTCCAGGAAGAATATTGACGAATAGGAACATGTCCATAGGAAGGTGAACAAGATGGTGAATGGCACTTGAAACTGTCTGAGAATAGATGGAAGGAACTGGGAACTGATAGCCTTGAGATAAGCTTTTAAAAAGAGATGATTATTTATTATTCAAGAATTTGTAGAACTATTGTGTATACATCTGAGTGGCATAATGGATAAATAAATAAATAAACAAACAAACAAATGAATCAATGAATCAATGAATAATTAAATAAATAAAGTAGATAGATAAAATAAACTTGGAGTCATAAAAGTCTGAGTTCAAATCCCATCTCAGACATTTACCAGTGTGTGATCCCGGGCAAGTCACTTAAGTAGGCATTTAAGGAAAGTTCATAACTGACAACCTCTCAGCCTCAGTTTCCTCATCTGTAAAATGGAAATGGTAGTAGCACCAACTTCAAAGGGTTGTTTTGAGGATTAATTGAGAACACATATGTAAAGTGCTATATAAATGCTGGCAGTTATTGTCATGATTGTCAAGAGGATGTACAATTCAGCTTGTTTTGTTTGGCTTCAGAGAACAGCAAAGCAATGGGTTGATATAGTAGAGGTAGTTCAATATATAAGCCCAATCAGCTCTAATGCTCAGGACTGACTAAAAGCAGAATTGGCTGCCTCAGAGGATAGCAGATTCCCCCCCATCAGCACCCCCCATACTGAAGATCCTCAAGCAGAAGATACATGAGCAAATTATTAGGGAAAATGTAGAGGAGATTCCTGTTCAGGTACCAGATGGTCCTTTTTCCAATGCTAAGATTTTTTTTTTTATTATATTATTTGCGGACCAAAAAAGATCATTTGGCCTCTCTAATATACTCTGGAAAATGGAGAAAGGGGGGATGCTAGGGTGAAGAAAGACAGATTTTGTTTTCTATTTACACTGAGAGGTAGCTGGCATGGTAATGCCTACACACACACACACACACACACACACACACACACACACACACACACACAGCAAGACCTGCTAGACTGGCCCAGCCAGTTAGGAGGAATTAGATGGTGAGGGAGGTCATCTCCACAGGCAACTACAGCCAGTTCTATACCAAGGAAACAACTAAGGCATTTGTCATGCCCTGTTAAGTAGGTTGACTGCTGAGATCAGGGGTGGGAGCATGGGACTGTGAAATGGCAGAGCCCTCAAATGCTTTCAAGTCAAATCACAGGCCAGGTGGTTGACTTCCTGGGACAGAAGGGTCTTTCAGTAGTTCATTGTGCTGGCTTCCCCTGTGCCTGGAAGACACTCTCTCCTCATAGAACCCTGAGTTTCTGTGGGTAGCTCTAGTGCCACCTTCTAGAGAGCAAAGGTTCTTATCAATTTTGTAGTTCCCTTTGGCAGTCTGGCGAAGCCTCCAGACCCCTTCACAGAATGCATTAAAAAAATATATAGCATTACAAAAGAAATCAGCTATATTAACCTAGAATGTACTTTTTAAAAGCAAATTCACATACCCCAACTTCTAAAATATGTTCTAAAGGAAACTTTATCTGGTCTCCCACTGCTTGGTGACTTTTTACCCCCTTTCTACTACCTTATGTTTATTTTGTACATATTATTTTCTATAGTCAGTCCCTCAATCAGCATTTATAAAGCGCCTACTATACCAAACACTGAGTATGCAAAGAAAGGTAAAAGATAGACCCTGATATCAGAGTCTTCCTGTAATCTCCCTCAGAGAGTGAAAGCAGTTACAGTTTCATTTCTGTCTTTTGTACCTCCAGCAACCAGCACAGTGCAGTTCATTTAGTGGGTGTTTAATAAGTGCTCATTGATTGAACGGTTGGTTTCAAAGCCACTCCTCCTTACAACTTTTCAGCCCCAGGGGACCATGCCTGAAAATTTCTAGAAGGACTCTCAGAAGTTTACTCGTTCAATCTCCCTCTGCAAGAGAGAATCCTTTCAGGAGCATCACTTAACATTAAGTAGTTCTCTAGCTTCTCTTTTAGCCACTGTTTTTTATACCCATCAAAAAATATTTAGGAAGTTTACCACATTTCTCTTAATCCCACTGCTCAATTTCTTTAAGGCCGTATGTCATGATTAATATTTGGCAGGCAGGGATAGTTTTTTGCTTCATATTAGGTCCACATCCTTTTTGAAATGTTTGTCATTTGACATATTTTTATTATAAAAATAATATCTCACGAGGCTTTGAACATAGTACATTATGTTGTCTGTTCTGTAAAACCTTTCTGTGAGGGGAGATGACGTAGGACAAGGATTATTGACACCATCTTACAGACGAGACTTGGTCCTCAGAGACTGACATCCCCAAGACCATACAAATAGTAGAGTCTAAATCGAACAAAGATCTTGCATTCACCCTGAGCCCTCCCCTCCTCTCCTCTCGTCTCTCCTCTCTATACTTTTAAACTGTGGTTCTCATCAGCTTCCACGAAATCAAATATCACCTCTACTCTGCTAATCTCAAACCCTCTTTTCCACCCCTAACCTCCCCACTCACATACAGTCCCACTTTTTCCATTGCCTATTTGACATCTCTAACTGGGCATCCTATAGACATCTTAAGCTCAACATGTCCAAAACTGGACTTGTTATTTCCTCCCGCCCGCCCCCTCCCAAAAAAAAACCCTCCCTCCTTTCTAAATTCTCCTTAACTAGTCATCCAGATTCACAACCGAGGTGTCATGTGGTCAATACTGACAAAATAACAGATCAAGGCCCAAATAATGGTAATGATGAGTATAATCTGAAAATGAGTATAATCTGATAGGTAGATTTTTGAGTGTTCACAAACTATCTGCTTAATGGAACATTTTACTTCTTTTTCAAGGGGATCAAGTTCCAACTCACCTCAAAGCGGTTATCCAGAATCTACATTCTCCCTCCCCATATTTTCCCCATTCTCCAGTCTCCAGGCATTTCTTCCATTTTCCATGAGCTGACACCTCGCTCACAACCACAAGGTCTCTGCCATGTACTTAAATTGGTCATATGTATTTGAACCCATCCAGATAGCTTGATGTTCCCTTACCAGTCCCTCACCTATACAGGGCTTTAATTCCCTGCTCCACAAAATTCAGAACTGGAAGACACCCCAGAAGATACTTAGTGCAAATAAGATAACTTTCTACCATGTGTTTGACAAGAGATAAGGAAACTCACTGCCTCTCTCCTAATTCCACTCTAATTTTTAACAATGATTTTCTTATATTTATTATTCTCTCTCCAGCTAGAAAAACGTTCTTCTTAACACAGATGCTCAGCTAAAAAGAAAAGCTGATTTCCCAGTTGATAAATGGTCAAAGGATATGAACAGGCAGTTTTCAGAGGAAGAAATTAAAGCTATCTATAGTCATATGAAAAAATGCTCTAAATCACTACTGATTAGAGAGATGCAAGTCAAAACAACTTAGAGGTACCACATCATACCTATCAGATTGGCTAACATGACAAAACAGGAAAATGATAAATGTTGGAGAAGATATGGGAGAGTTGGAACAGTAACTAATTCATTGCTGGTGGAGCTGTGAGCTGATCCAACCATTCTGGAGAACATTTTGGAACTATCCCCAAAGGGCTACAAAAATGTGCATACCCTTGACCCAGTGATATCGCTTCTAGGACTGTATCCCAAAGAGATCATAAAAATAGGAAAAGATCTCACATGTTCAAAAATATTTATAGCAACTCTCTTTGTGTTGGCAAAGAACTGGAAATCAAGGGGATGCCCATCAATTGGGCAATGGCTAAAGAAGTTGTGGTATATGAATGTAATGGAATATTATTGTGCTATAAGAAATGATAAGCAGGTAGACTTCAGTAAAACTTGGAAAGACTTGTATGAATGAATGCTGAGATGAAGTGAGCAGAACCAGGAGAACTTTGTCCACAGCAACCACTTCAGTGTGTGAGGACCATTTCTGATAGACTCAGCCCCTCACAGCAATGCAAGGACCTAAAACATTCCCAAAGGACTCTTGAGGCAAAATGTCATCCACATCCAGAGAAAGAACTATGGAACTGGATCGCAGAATAGAGCAAAATATTTTCATTTGTGTTATATTTTGTTTTGATTTTTCTTATGGTTTTCCCTATTCATTTTAATTCTTCTATGCATCATGACTAATGTAAAAATGTGTTTAAATGTGTATGTGTAGAATGCATATAAGATTGCATGCTGTCTTAGGGAGGGAAGAGGGAGGAGGAGCAATTAAAATTTATGGAAGTGATTGTGAAAAGCTGAAAACAAATCAATTGTAATAAACAAATCAAATAATAACTAAAAGAAAAGCTGAGTTATTCCTCTGTCTCTGTCATCCATTAACATGGCTCATCAGCGACTCTAACCCTTTCCTGTTCTTCTTGACTGGAATATACCTTTTTCTTGTCTCAAGCAAACTTATGACTTATTCATAAGCCCCAGAGCAGGTTTGGGGAACCCGTGACCTCGAGGTCCAGTGTGGCCCAAATTTCACAGTGAAGTTTGAATTTAGCCAAAGGGTTGCACTTGAGGTCCTAGAGGGCCACATGTGGCCTTGAGGCTGAAGGTTCCCCACCCTTTCCCTAAATCATTCTGATATAGCATTTTTTTGTGTGTTTGTGATATACTCCTACTTTGATCTCTTGAAATTGTCCTTTTAAAATCTGGCCTCATCAGAGAGCTATTATTTGTTCTTTAGCTTTCTCATTATGTGGCATCATGGGTAGAATCCTGAGCCTGGAGTCAAGAAGACCTGAGTTCCAATCTATCCTCAAACACGTATTAGCTGTGTGACTGTGGGTAAGTCACTTAATCTCTGTTTGCTTCAGTACTCAAGGATCAGATAGTTGTAAAGTGCTGAGCACAGCGCCCGACACAGAGTAGGCGTTTAATAAATCCTTGTTTCCTTCATTTCACCGAGTCTCCAAATGTCACAGAGAGTTTGGATATTTCATGACTTGAATGAGAGTCCATGGGGCAAAGTATCTGGCTTTGGCTCATGGGCTTTGTGGCAGCTATTTGGGGTCTCAGGGGACTTTTTAAAGTCTATTCTCAGTGCTAGACTGTATTCTGAGAAACTAAAGCCTCGCCTCTGGATAAGTGGGGGATTGCTGAGTTTATTCCCCATCTCTGCATTGGGTTAAGGAATGTTTTTGCTCACTGAAACAGTGATGTTCATAAGCATTAATGTTTTAGATAATCTCCTCCCTTGGCAGAAAGAGTGCAGGAGTCAGGGAAGTCTTCACAGGATGTGAGAACATGAAATGGACCTTAGAACCCACATGGATACAGGCCATGATAGCACAGACTAATAATCCTTGCTACTGGGGAAGCTAAGGCTGGAAGCTCTTCAGTCCAGGAGTTCTAAGCTGCAGCGTACTAAATTAATCAGGCATTTATGCAGAACAGGGCACCAATAGAGCAGAAGGGGAGGGAGGGAAATGGACTAGACTGAATAAGGAAGGGAGAAGCTGCCCAGGTCAGAAATGCGGTGGGTCAAAGCTCCCATGCCAATCAGTATTGGGATCAGGTTTGTGAGTGCACACTACACTTCCAGACTGGGCAAAATAGGGGGATGTAGGGGGAAGGAAGGAGGGAGGGAGGGAAGAAAAGAGTCCACCACTACCACCACCAGCTATCCTTTATAGAAGAAAAACTTAAGATTTCTAGAAGGGAAGCCACCTGTCTGTGGCAACATATCAGGTGAATGGAAGAGCTGGGGTTTGAACTTTAGGCCTTTTGAAGCAAATGTAGTATAGTAAAACCTAAATGGATGTGGAGTCCAAGTTTTGGCTCAAATCCTAGCTTTGTCACTTGCTTTGTGTATGTCTCTGGACAAGTCCCCCCTTCTCTAGGCCTCCATATCCTCAAAAATAAAGTCCCTGGAAGCTATATAGGAACCCCATGTTCCTATTATTCCAGATCCTCTTTATTTCTACTATTCTATGGCATCTCAGTAGAGCAGGTGAGATTTGACCTGAGCCTTGAAGGGCGAGTAAGTTTAGATAGTTGGAAGGGGAACATTTCAGGCAGGGAGAAGAAGCTGAGCAAAAGCCTGGAGACAGAGATGGGACCTCCAGTCATGCAGCCAAAAGGGCAGGAGTTCAGAGAAGCCCAGAACCATGTGGATTGAGGCAGGGGCTGGAGGTGGGGGCTGATGTCAGGGAGGAGTTGGGGCATCATCACCAGCAGCGTTCAGGCTCTCTGTCATAGCACTACAGGCACATCCGTGCTCTACTAAAGAATGATCTAATCCATTTAATTCAGCAAGCATTGATTGAGCACCACTAGGTTAGAGGCTATGGATACATGGGCAAAAAGTGAAATAGTCCCTGCCTCAAGGAGCTGACATTCTATAGGTGGGAGTAAGACCACACAAGAAGCACTTAGTGAGTAAATACAAAGTACATACAAAGAAAGTACATCCATACAAAAAAAACAATTCAAGAGAGCGAACTTGCCAAACTTGGAGGAAGCCTCGTATAGAAGGTGGCACCTGAGCAAAGGAAGGCAGATCAAGCAATAATTAATCAAAAAACATTTGTTAAGTACCTACTATGTGCCAGGCACTGTGCTAAGCACTAGGGATGCAAAGCATAAAGAAAAATATGGGAAATACACTATTAACTCTCCAATTTGCATCCATTCAACATGGCTTCATAGAACTGGGAAGTGGAGGGCACCTGAGATATCAGCTAGCCCAGTCCCCTCATTTTACAAAGGAGGAAAGTGAATCCTAGAGAGGGGAAGTCGTTTCCCAAAAAAGACACAGAAAGTAGCATAACTTGGTCTTCCAAACCCAAATCACAGGATTTTCCCAGGATCACTCTACTCCCTTGAGTAGATTTCAGAGAAACTTGGAACTAGGACTGCTCAAAGGTAGTTAAGTAGAGAGAGTAGCATGCTGAAATTGGTCAGTCATTTAACAGGCATTTCCCTTCAATGATTTAATATTTTCTATTTTCTCCAATTACATGTAAAAACAATTATTAACATTCATTTCTCTATAATTTTGAGCTCCAAATTCTCTCCCTTCCCAACTTGCCCCCCTCATGGAAAAGGCAAGGAATTTTATATAGGTTATACATGTGCACCCTTGCAAGACATATTTCCATATCAGTTATGTTATAAATGAAAATAGATGAGAAAAAACAAGGAAAATAAAAAAATAACAGAAAAAGTATACTTGGATCTGCATCCAGACTCCATCAGTTCTTTCCCTAGAGATGGATAGAATTTTTCGTCAAAAGCCCTTCAGAATTGTCTTGGATCATTGTGTTGCTGAGAATAGCCAAGTCATTCACAGCTAATCATCGTGTAATATTTCTGTTACCTTGTACAGTGTTGTCCTGGCTCTGCTCATTTCACTTTGCATCAGTTCATGTATGGCTTTTCAGATTTTTATGAGAGCATCCTGTTCATCATTTCTTACAGCACAATAGTATTCCATTACATTCATATATTACAACTTAAACAGCCATTCCTCAATTGATGGACATCCCCTCAATTTCCAGTTCTTTGCCACAATTAAAAGTGCTGCTATACAATGCCAATATTAGGTTTGTATCCCAAAGAGAGTATGAAAAAGGGAAAATGTACAAGAAGATTTATAGCAGCTCCTTTTGTGGTGGTAAAGAATTGGAAATTGAGGAGATGTCCATCAATTGGAGAATGGCTGGACAAGTTGTGGTATATGGATAATGGACTACTATTGTTCTATAAGAAATGATAAGCAAGCAGATTTCAGAAAAACTTAGAAAGACTTACATGAACTGATGCTGAGTAAAGTGAGCAGAACCTAGAGGACACTGTACACAGCTATAGCAACATTATGTAATGAGTGGCTATGACAGCCTTAGCTCTTCTCAGAAATACGATGATCCAAGACAATTCCAAAAGACGTGATGGAAAATGCTAACTCCATCCAAAGAAAGAATTGCGGAGTCTTCCTATTTTTTTGTTTTTTATTTCTCATGTTTTTTTTTCCTTTTGTTCTGATTCTTCTTTCACAACATGAACATATGGGAACATACTTATCATGATCATATATGTATGACATATCAGATTGCTGTCTTTGAAAGGGGGAGGGAAGGGAGGGAGCGAGAAAAATTTGGAACTCAAAATTTTACAAAAATGAATGTTGAAAATGATCTTTGCCTGTAATTAGAAAAAAACCAAAATGCTATTAAGAAAAAGTACTTCTATAAATATTTAATAAGCAAATAAGAGCTCACTATTGGTCAGAAACTGTGCTGGAGTTACCGTGTTGGGGGTACAAAGAAAGGTGAAAAATAATCCCTGATCTCAGGGATCCCCTGCATAATGAGGAGACCATATGCAAGTAACTGTGGATAAGCAGGAAGATAAATAGAAAATAATCTGTAGAAAGAAGGGCCTAGAATTTAGAATGATCAGGAAAGACTTCCTGTAGAAGATTGGATTTTAGCTGAGACTTGAAGAAAGCCAAGGAAGCCAGGAGAGAGAGATAAGGAAGGAGGACATTTTAAACATGAAAAGTCAGAGCAAATGCCTAGTCAGGATATGGAGCATCTTGTTTGAGCAACGATGAGGAGGCTGCATCGCCATATCACAGAGTATGTGGATGGGCAGTCAGGTAGAAGAGGAGTGGAAAGGGGGCCAGGTTTTGAAGGGTCTTGAATACCAAACAACGGATTTTGTATTTGATCCTGTGGGTGGACAGGGAGCCACTTGAGTTAATTAAATAGTAGGAAAATATGGTCAGAGCTTCACTTTAGAAGATCCCGTTGACAGCGGAGGGGAAGATAAGAGTGGAAGGGGAAGGATGGTGCAAAGAGACAGAGCAGACAACTACTGTCAGTTGGTTTAAAGTGAGTCTCTGCCACCTGCTAACTGTGACTATGGGAAAATCATTTCACCTCTCTTAGACTCAATTCCCCTATCTATAAAACAAGGATAAAAATAGCTAGATTTTGCTGTAGGTATCTATCTCACCAAAATTTGTTGTGAATCTGAAATGAGATCATGTGTTCAAAGTACTTTATGAAATTCAAAGCACTGTCTAAATGTTACTTATTTTGCAGAGCGCTGCACAGTCATACATTATTCCATAAGCCTTCACAATTTCTTCCAAAGCAGCAAGGCAGTGAGATGACACCTACCATCATGTTCATTCTAAAACAGGAGAAAACAAGGCAAAGAAATGAGAAGAAGGCAGGTAGGCAAGAGAACCCAGGTGACCTTGAATAGAATTTCAAGCAGCTTCTCAGAGTATGAGGCTGGCATCCCCAAAACCTTCAGGTTATCATGACTCATAAAAATGGTGTTCCTTTTGGCCAGAATGTATAAGTGAATAATTCAGTACAGGTACATCCTCTCTGGGAGGGGGAATGGTCAAGATCACAAAGTATTTTGTTTCACAGGGGCGACTGAGTTTTGAAATGGCGACACTATTTGAATAGGTACCACGGTGACCTAAATTCAGAGTAAGATATAAGGGACTGATAGTATGTCTTTCCCAGAGCAGCTTTCCTACAAGAGGCCATTCATGAGAACGCTGGACACCTGAGGCCAGTATGCACCGAGGAGGAGGGGAAAGGGCATGAGAGACAATGACCCTGTCACAATTTTACCTTGGGCTGGCACTTTCTGATCCCCTTCAGAGGAATACTAAATAATAAAAACTCCCATTTCTTTAGGTTCACAGAACACTTTCCTCGCAACAACCTTGCAAATCTGATAATATAAGTGTGCATAAGTATTATCATCTGTATCTTACATAAGAGAAAACCAATTCTCAGAAAGGGGACTTCATTTGCCTGGGGTCTAACAGCTAATGAGTAGAATTCAAACCCATGTCTCTTGAAGTCATGCTCAGGATTGCTTTGACCAATACCATGCAACCCCTCCTCCACCCCATCACACTTCTACCAAGGGGCACGTGGAAGGTCGAGGGGTCACAGAGAAGGTAAAATTGTCAGAGAATGAGACCTCAGGGGAAAAGTGGAAAAGGGAAATAGAGGCAGTTTCAATAGATTACTAGAGACCACTCGGCAAAGTGAGTTTACCCTGAGTTAAAAATCTGTCCCCCAGACACTTACTAGCTGTGTGACCTTGAAAAAAAGGCATTTTATTGCTTTTAGCCTCAGTCTCTCTGTCTGCAAAATGGAGATAAAATAGCACCTACCTCATGGGATAGCTATGAGAATCACATGGTATGTGTTTCGTAATTCCGAAAGTGCCACATAAATGTTATCTATTATTAGCTGCTAATCAGTTAACAAGCATTTATGATGTGCCAAGCACATGGTTCTTGGGACTCCAAGACAAAAAAAAAATCTCTTGTTCTCATGGAGCTTAGTCTAGTCCTTGGTCAAATGAACGAGAACTGATTTCGTGGTGGTGGTCTCTAGGGACAGAAAACGTTCTTAACTAATTCATATGATAGATCGCTTTAAGGTTTGATAAGCACTTTATGTATACTATCTCACTTGATCCTCATGTTAATCCTATAGAGTTAGTGGTATTATTGTCCCCATTTTACAGATAAAGATACTAAAGTTCAATGAGACTGAGTAACTTGCCTGGGGTCACACAACTACTTAGTGTCTGAAACAGAATTTGAAGCCTGGGCTCCCTGACTCCTGGTTCTCTATCCCCCAAGACACATTACTTCAAGATAGCAAGCTTTTCTCTATCTCCAGGTTGAGCAGAATAAGAGTAATTGGGATCAAAATTTAGGCTTACAGCGTTACCCACAACTCGGTAGACATTGAATCATCTGGATTTCCAGTTAACAAAACCTTCCATTTGCCTTCGTAACCTCCTTCCATTGGTTTCCCTTACTCTCTCCCATTCGAAATGAACAAATGGGTTCTCTCTCTCTCTCTCTCTCTCTCTGTTTTAATATTTTGTCTTTCCCCTAATTATATGTTAAAACTTTTAAAAGGTTTTTTTTTTTTACAGTTTTGAGGTCCAAATTCTCCTCTCCCCTCCCCTCCCACCTCTCTGAGACAGTAAACAATCCAATATAAGTTATACATGTGCAATCATGTAAAGCATTTTCATATTAGTCATTTTGTACAAGGTAAGGAAGAAGGAAGGAAGGAAGGAAGGAAGGAAGGAAGGAAGGAAGGAAGGAAGGAAGGAAGGAAGGAAGGAAGGAAGGAAGGAAGGAAGGAAGGAAGGAAGGAAGGAAAGAAGAGAGGAAAGAAGGAAGGAAAAGAAAAATAGCATGCTTCAGTCTGTATTCAGACAATATCAGTTCTTTCTCTGGAGTCAGAATGCATGCTTCATCATGAGTCCTTTAGGATTGTCTTGGGTCATTTTATTGCTAAGAATAACTAAGTCATTCACAGCTGATCATCATACAATGTTGCTGTTACTATGTACAACATTCTCCTGGTTCTGCTCACTTCACTTTGCATCAGTTCATGTAAGTCTTTCTATTTTTTTCTGAAATTATCCTGCTTGTCATTTCTTATAGTACAATAGTATTCCATTACAATTATATACCACAACTTGTTCAGCCAGTTTCCAATTGATGGGCATCCCTTTTTGAAGAACTTTTGATCTCAAATTACTAAATGCTATAGTGGATGGTGTGTTGGACTTGGACTCAGAAAGACATGAGTTCAAATCTGAATTTACAAATCCTTATATTTACTAGCTATGTGACCCTGAACAAATCACTTAACTTCTGTTTCCTCAGTTGTAAATGGTGCTCAAGGTAGCAACTATGTCACAGAATTGTTAGGAGAGTGTACCCTCCTTCTATCCTTCCCCTAAAATTGAGATGAGCAAAAGTCAGACTTTTTAACCCCAGTATTCTCCCAGCCATTCTAGGAAGCTATGAATCATGGAACACTACCAGGTAAGAAGAAGCTGAATTGCATGGGTCCTGAAAGGAATGAAAAGATAGATGGTCATCCCCACTCTCCTCCCTGGGGAAAACTGCTCTAGGTGTAAGTAGGCTAAAGTCCATTACCAACAGTAATTTGTGTTTAAGCATCAATGCCCTTGAAGAGCAAGGAGTGATGCTTGTGAATGCCTGCCAGGACCCAGATCAGGGCAGCTGAAACAAAGTCCCTACCCGCTAGTCATGCTGAGTCCAGACGTAGACCAGGTGGGACCAACATTAGGGAGGAACTGTAGTTCATCCTCTAGGTAGGGGAAGGTAGGAGAAGGTAGAGTGTGTTCCCAGGGGGAAAGTTTTTATAGAAAGGGGCACTTGAGCTGAGTCTAAAAGAGTTTCCAAAAATCATTTCATATCAAGTCAAACTATCTCAAGTTCAACATGGATGCATTGGATTTGAAGTCAGGAAATCCTGAGTCCAAGTCCCACCTCAGACACTTACCAGCTGTGTGACCCAGGTCAAGTCACTTAACCTCTCTGGATCTTAGCTGCCTCATCTGAAAAATCAGAGGGTGGACTTGATGAATTCCAAGGTCCCTTCCAGCTTTTAATCTATAATCATCCTATGTCTCCTTTGTGCTTACAAACTTTCTCTTAATACTAATCTTCAAATCTCACTTCAGATGCCACCACCCACATAAGGTCTTTTCTGGTCCTCTAGCTGCTAGTGCCCCCATCAATAACTTTGTATTTTACTTTGTGAATTTTTATTTTATTATTTTTATCATATTTATTTTATTTTTTATATATAACGTGCATATATATGACACGTGCAAATGTGCAAGTTGTTAATGTTGTCTCCCCTTATAGAGTACAAGCTCCTTGAGGGCATTCCCAATACCTGGCATACAGTAGGTGCCTAATACATGCATCTTGTTTTTGTTGTTCTAGCTCTAAAATCCTATAGTTTATGATTTGCTTTGGGAGGTCCTGGGTTCCTTATGTGAAGACTATAGACCTTCAAAGACAGAGTGATCATTATATGTTTTAGAGAGAATTCTTATTAAGGTCCTAGTGGGCCTGGGTAGACCATGTGGTCCCTTCTAGCTCACTCTGAGGTGCTGAGATTTTGATTTCCCCAAATGTAATTAAGAGGCACGTAAAAGCCAGCAGCAGTCAGCTCTGACATTGGTGATCTGAGCTGCTTACCTTGGTATGTGTGGATTGAAGACATGAGGCCTGACCAAGGCTTCAAAACTCAGAGACCTCCTCCATTCACAACAGTCTTAAAATTCAATTCCTCCTTGCCCAATTGGTTGTTGCTCATCAATACATTTGTTCCTATGGTGATGTTGGTTGTTGGGTTTAATTATCTAATGGGGTCTGTTTGTTTAAGTGACTGTTTTCTACACCCACACCCAGAGAGAGAGAATCAGCTGGGCATCCTATGATTAATAGGCCAATAAGTATGTCCTATTACCACTTGTGCAATGGGGCACTTGCTCTACCAGAATCTGTCCTGGTCTCTCAGTATTTGTTTATCTCTCCATCTCAAACCTACCACCTCAATCATTCATTTTTAATTCAATTCACATTTTTAAGTATCAACAATGTATAGTACACTATGCTAGACACTGGGAACAGAGCAATAAGATAAAATGTTCTTGCCCTCTGGGAGTTTATAGTCTAGACAAGGAATATGATGTAGGTATCTGTGTATCATAGATAGGATATTGGGACTTGGGGTTCAGAAGATATGGCTTCAAAACCAGGTGTGACCCTGAGGAAGTCTCATAACCTCTGTGGACATTAGCTTCCTCATCTGTAAAATAAGAATGCTGGGCTCAGTGGCCTTTAGGGTCCATTCCAGCTTTAAATCTATGGTATCATATAAGGGCTACAGAGAGATGTGGATCAGGTTGCACTGTGAAGTTAAGGCGGGTGAAATGTTGCTTATCAGAAGGGATCAGGGAAAATTTCCTAAGCGGGGGCATATGAGTTACAATTTAAAGGACAGATTAGAATTCAACAGATTGGTTGGTTGTTGTCCTTCTTTCTCAAAGAGGACCAAAATGACATTCTAGAGTCAAGTTACTGTGTGTCCCACTCTGGCTGATCAGACCAATATGAGGTTGGACTACTCTACCAAAGATCAGACACAAGTAGTCCATGTGAACATTTAGGGTAGATTCTCTAAATCTGCACATCCTGGTTTCTTTTGAGTTTCTTTAATTCTGCTTTCCTCATAGAGCACAGTCCCTTCTCTATATGGACCCACCATGTTGGGTGGTTCTGTGCCAGTGTCTCCCATGTCACACAATCAGTTCCAAAATTCTTAAGAGAGACCTTGAGAGTGTCCTTGTATTATTTCTTCTGACCACCATGTGAGCACTTGCCCTCTGTGAGTTCTCCATAAAATGATCTTTTAGACAAGTGTACATTTTGTATTTGAACAACGTGATCAGCCCATCAGAGTTGAGCTCTCTGAAACAGAGTTTAAATACTTGGCAGTTTAGTTCAAGAAAGCATCTCAGTGTCTGGTACCTTATCCTGCCAGGTGATCTTCAGAATCTTCCTAAGACAGTTCAAATGGAAGTGATTCCATTTCCTGGCATGGCACTGATATAGTTCCAGGTTTCACAAGCACATGACAATGAGAATTTTGCAGGTAAATAAGGGGAGTGAGAATACCCTTGGTTGTTGTTCGGTCACTTGGGATTTTCTTGGCAGAGATGCTGGAGTGGTTTGCTACTTTCTTCTCCAGCTCATTTTACAGATGAAAAACTGAGGCAAACAGAGTGAAGTGACCTGCCCAGGGTCACACAACTAGGAAGTGTCGGAGGCAGAAACTGAACTCAGGAAGAAGAGTCTTCCTGATCAGAAGCCCAGAGCTCTATCCCCTGGCACCTAGCTGCCCCTTGCTAGAACAAGAATATCTTGGCCATAGGGAATAGTTTACACAAAGGCATCAGAGACTGGAGTGTAGGCAGTATATGGAGGGAGTAATAAGAGATAAGGCTGGAAAGGTCTGACAAGTCTAGATAGTGAAGAGCCTTGAACACCAAACAAAAAAATTTTAACCCGGTCTACAAATGAGATGAAAGGCTGCCCTCATGCTAGGTTTAATAGAGTCATGGGGGGAGACTCTTATCCCTATAACTTTCAGCCTTGGTCTAACTCACCTGCTCCTCCTTATCAATAGGTCTCAGTTCTCCTGAACTGGAAAAAAAAATGGCTTTTATGGGTTGCCCATGTGTTATTGTGTTATTGGCCTCTGCAAAAGTTTGGGGCCCTAGAGGCTAGAGCGCAGCTTGGAGCTCGAACTGGAAGGCAGAGAAGATGTTTGCACTCATTCCGACTCAGCAAAATGTGTTTACAGTTCTCTTCAACCACAAAGTTTCCACAAAACATTGCATTTACACACAATACCCAGATGAGCTAAACCCTCTAACAGACCGGATGTAACCTACTTACTGCAGATCAGTGACTCAGCTTCTTTGAAGGTTAACAAGATAATGGAAGGCAAGAAAGAGCCAGGCCAAAGAAGATGCCTCGTGCCAGACTCTTTTTCCTGCCTACAGTGAAGAGGCCATCCACTCTGACCCTGTGTTGGGCTGTGTGTGTGTGTGTATCGGGAGAAGGCTTCTTGTATGGCAAATAACAAGGAGCAAAGGGAACCTCTGGGACTTTTAAAAAAAATTGTGGGCATTATAGTCTTATATGATTGCACGTGTGTGACCTATATATGATTACTTACCATCTCAGGGAGTGGGGAGGGGAGGGGAGGGGAGGAGGGAGGGACAGAGGGATAGAATTTGGAATTCAAAATACTTTTTAAAATGTTAAAAATTGCTTTAACATGTAATTCAGGGGAATTCTTTTAATTGTGGGCATTATATTTTAAGCTCTGCCTTTTCATTTAAGCTCCTCTCCTCGCCTGAACCAATAGAGAGTTATAATACTCTCACATGAATACCAGTCACACTCTTCTAAAACACAAAACAATTCTATAGTGTTTACCCAAAGACCAAGAGTTGGCCAACTTTCTGGTCTGTGTTGTGCCCAGTGTTGGAAACCCTTTCCTGTTATTATGTGAAATTACAGAGGGTGGGGAGAAAAGCTGATGTCTTTTGATTTCTGACACTTTAGGGAAGTTGGGGGTGTGATGAGGCATTGGCCACTCATTTGCACCACAGGTGGCTGGCAGCAGGTCTGGCAAACAGTGCTGAGGTGGAGGAGAGGGAATAACATTTTGAGTTCCAAATTCTACTTCTTTGTCCCTCCCTCTCCTCCCCACTCCCTGAGATGTTAAGCAATCATATATAGTTACACACATGCAATCAAGTTAAACTATAATGCCTTCAAAAGTAGTCCCCAGGCTATATACCATTGAAAACCAATGTGTGTGGCATCTTTGCTTCTGTTACTGAGAATCATCTATATTGTGAGGTAGAGGAAGGATTATTGCCTTTGGAGGAAAGAGTCAAGAATTCAATTACTGTCTCTAACACTTGGTATATGAAAATGATCATGTAACCTTCATATTTCTGAGCCTTATTTTCTTTTTGTATAAAATGAGATCATAAGAGATACAGAAACTGAAAGGCACTTTAGGAGTTTTCTAATTAAATCTCATTTTACAGATGGTGGAAACTGAGGCCCAGAGGGACTGGGAGCCTGGCCCAGAGTCACACCAATAGAAAGCAGTGGAGCTGGGATTCTAACTCAAGCTCAGTATTCTTTCCACTATCTAATCAAAGTACCGGTCTCATGGGATGGTTGCGAGCAAGGTGCTTTGTGAATTTAAGACAATACAGAGATATGAATGAGGATTATTATTATTTTATCCCCTGTAAGTCCAAAAAAGTTTCCTCAAACATTGTGTCTAGCATAGAGTAGACACTCAACAAAGAGTAAAAGAATGAATGGATGAATGAATGAATGGATGAATGAATGAATGAATGAAAGTAAAAAGAACAGTGGCAAGCTAGGGAGAGTATCTAGCTATGTTTAAGAGCTGTCGGTGGAATGAGTGGGAAGAGCAAACCTAGGTTTTAGATTAGACTTTTAAAACTGAAAGGCTTTTTTCCCCAGCATGCTAAGTTTTCATTGTGGTTTTACCACCAACTAGCTGCATTTAGGCTTAGCCTTTCTATACCTCAATTTCCCCAGGTGTCAAAGAAAATAAAGTACATAGCATTACAAAGGAAACCAATTATGTTGATATACAGTTATCAAAATATTTTTTGTAAACAAGTATGCCCAAATTTAAGAATACTTGATTTTATAAAAGAAGAAACTGGAATCCCCAGGTAGGAAATCACAAAACCAGAATTCGAACTGAGAATTCTTTCTCCAAATCTATTGCTCTTTGCCCTGCAGTATACTTCCTTCATTTTGGTATATAAAATATTCTTGACTGCCCAAAAGAAATCACCTGGCAGGCCCCCTAATTGCTCCAACTGTAACTTGTGGTTGATCCCTGGTTTGGTCCTTGGCTTTAGTCAAGGCTTTAGCCTTCTTCCAGCTCTGAGAAAAACCCAGCATTCCTGCTGAATAAATTGCTATATGATGCGGGCCATGACGCTGTCATGGCACTTAAGGAAAAAAATTCCAACTGAAGAGGCCCATTGACCTTAGGCAGATGATCCCTGACACTGGTTTGGTGATGGCTACAGGGAGGAGATGGAATGACTGGATTTTTACCCCTTTCCTTGTCACTAAGGCTCTTCAGTGACCTTGGTGATGAATTGGAGAAAACTTCCCCATTTATGAAAAGTCCTTCAGAATGCTCAATTTTATTCACTTCTAAGGTAAAATATAATTTTCCTATTGTGATTATAATGAAGGCCGGTCTCAGACTGAAATATAGAATAGTTCCGAATAAGTAGAGCATCATAAGATCATAGATTTAAAACATAAAGAAAACTCAGAAGTTATCTCACTACATTTACGTACATGTGCTTGACACAGTCAAGTGCTTAATAAAAGCTTTATCTACGCAAAAAAACTTGAACAAAACTATCAAAATTATGCTTATAGAAATGCTTAGGGGGATCTGCTTTAATGAATAGAAATTTTAATCAGCAGAAGAATTGTATAAAAATGAATAACTTTTAAGGGTTTAAAAGTATATCCCCTAATCTAATCAGGGGAGTATGTGTAGCTTGTCCTGCCTTCATGCCTAAGAGCCAGAATTAAGTAAAATTATAAAGATGCATATTTTCACTTGATCTTAGGAACATCTTTTAACAGAGTTGTTGTTTGGGCTTTTTTTCAGCCATGTCTGACTGTGACACGTTTTTCTTTTCTTTGTGACTCCATTTGGGATTTTCTTGCAAAGAGACTGAAGTGGTTTGCCATTTTTTTCCTCAATTCATTTTACACATGAGAAAACTGAGGCAAATAAGGTTATTAAGTGACTTACCCAGGCTCATACGGCTGTAAGTAGCTGAGGTGGGATTGGAACTCAAAAAGATGAGACTTCCTGATGTTCTGCAGTGAATGATGGCTTATGTTTCTTCCTTCCCTCAAAGGTAATTTGAGAGTCATTGAATTCTGAAAGATCTGAATTCAGCTACAAATGCATCAGCAGTGATATTAATTCATTCACGTGTTTTTTCTTTCCTTTCTATTTTCATTCTTCCTTTTCTTTCCTCCTTTCTATTTTTCCTTCTTTCTTTCTTTCTTTCTTTCTTTCTTTCTTTCTTTCTCTCTCTTTCTTTCTTTCTTTCTCTCTCTTTCTCTTTCTTTCCTTCTTTCCTTCTTTCTTTCTTTCTTTCTTTCTTTCTTTCTTTCTTTCTTTCTTTCTTTCTTTCTTTCTTTCTTTCTTTCCTTCTTTCCTTCTTTCCTTCTTTCTTCTTTCCTTCCAAAATGTACTGAGCCACTCATAACCTCAAATCTCCCTGGTGCCCAAATACCTTTATTGAATAGAAAGGGGAAAAATGAAGGCCAAAGAATTGAACAGATGTGAGGACTCTGAGCACCTGGGCCAGTCAACGTAAAGATTCCAAGGTCACTGCCCTATCCGCTGCGTCACCTAGCTGCCTCCTCGTAACTGAGAGAACTATCTAAATTATAATGGACCAGGTCAGGGGGGAGGCTAAAGTGAGTGGATTGATTGCTTGAATTCTGGAGTTCTGAGCTGCAATATGAAAAGCTCAACCAAGTCCAGTACTAATATGGTAAACCCTGGAGCATGGGCCCAGGAGGGGTAAACTGACTCGGCAGGAAACAGAGCAGTCAAAGCTCTGATGCTCATTAGTAATCAATAGGATCAGATTCAGTGAGTGACCACTGTACTTCCAGCGTGGGTGAGCTCTCCAAAGACCAGAGAAATAAAGTGCAACAGACTGCTTCGTGAGGGGGTCCTGAGGCTGTGTTAGTAGTGCTCTTTAAATAGGAGCAGGACGAACACTGATCAGATGCTCTGGATGAGATTCCTGTTTAGATAGCTAGGCTGATTAGACAACTTCTGAAGTTCCATGAAGAAATGAAGACAATGACAATAACTCATTTGTGTCTCATATATTTAATATAGTTATATGATATTTATATCTATATTTATACATTATAGGACAATGTGTTGCAATGGAAATAACAATGGATTTGGAGTCAGAGGACTGGGTTTGGATTCTGACTCTGCCATCTATGTGACCTTGAGCAAATTATTGAACTTCTCTTGGGTCTTAATTTCCACACTTGTAAAATGAGGGCTTTGCACTAAATGACTTCTAAGATCTTTCTTGCCTTTTAACCTAAGCTCCTAAGGTCTCCCAAGGGCTTTTCCCACCATGATCTGATGAGGTATGTTGTTCTCCCGTGCCTTTCATTCATGCCCCACTACTAGAATGCCCTTTTCTCCCTTGCCTATCTCAAAGCCCAACTCAAGCCTTCTCTTTTCCATGAAACTTCCTGACTTCTGCTCTCATCTTTTACAGCACTTACATTCTGAACCACGCTATTTTTATTTCCCAATTGAGCTCACAGAAGGCAATAACTTTGCTTTTCTCATACACATCAGCATCTCCCTTATATCTAGTACAGTGAAGCATTGGCACATGAGGTCACTCAGCAAACACTTGTTTAGTGGATAGCTGTCCTTTGCGTGCCTCACTGGTCCAGGACCTCTGGCTCTGGCTATTTCAAGAGCAACTGAATTCCAAGTTACAAAGAGCAGAATACATGAGAATTAAAGAGAATTTTTAAAAATTTTCTTTTCTATCATAAACCTAAGAGAATCTTAAGATTCCAGTGGTTTGTTTGGTACCTTATGAAGTAACGAGGAGACAAAGGAGTGGGAGAGATAGAGTTTAGAAAGAAGGAAACTATCTTTCAGATCTTTTCACAATAGTGGAAAACCCAGCATCAATTATTCTGTGCTCCCAACTTCTGGTCCTTTGTTTTGAAATTTTCACATCATTTTAAGGATGATATGGTCCATCTGTTTCTAATTTATTTGTGCTTAAAGCATCAAGTTGCTGTTTGGCAATTTCTTTTGAACCCGAAAGAGGCTTTTTGGTCTCTGCATTTTCTTCCTTCTGCCCTTCTCTCTTCCTCTCCCCTCCTCCCTTCCCTCTTCCATTTCTTTGTCTCCCTCTCTCTTTCCCTTTCCTTCCCTTCTTCCTCCCTTTCATCCCTCTTTCATTCCCTCCTTTCCTCCTTCCTTTCTTCCCTCAAAGGTAATTTGAGAGTCATTGATCTCTGAAAGATCTGAATTCAGCTATAAAATGCACTAGTAGTGATATTAATTCATTCACTTATTTTTTCTTTCCTTTCTCTTTGCTTTCCTCCTTCCTTCCTTTTTTATTTCCTCCTTTCTGTCTTTCCTCCTTCCTTTTCTTCCTTCTTTGTTTCTATTTCTTTGTTTCTTCCTTCTCCTTCCTCCCTTCCTTCCTCCCTCCCTCCCTCCCTCCATTCCTTCCCTTCCTTCCTTCCTTCCTTCCTTCCTTCCTTCCTTCCTTCCTTCCTTCCTTCCTTCCTTCCTTCCTTCCAAAATGTATGACCTCGCATCTCCCGGTGCCCAAGGTGTCTCCCAGATCTTCATAGGATAGAGAAGGGAAAATGAAGGTCAGAGAATTGAACTGGTGTGAGGACTGAGCACCTAGGTCAGTCAGTGCAAAGAATAGTTAAACTAACATGACCTCCTGTAGCCCCAGAACATCAGGGAGTGAGCAAATGGCTCATGGAGGAGTTTTTGCTCTGAGATCTTTTGTAAAACGTGCCTATACCCTAACAACTCTGCCTTGCTAGAGATAGTATTGGAGACTGGACTTGCTCATCTACTGTTTACCTAACCCAGGTATCTCCCACCAATGCAATCATAAAAGGACATACCCAGAAAGCTAATTCGTGTCAGGCCCCAACCATGCCAACGTTGGGGTAAACTCGTAATGCGCCAACACAGGTCAGTCATGCATTTGTTCTTTGCAAGACCAGACTGAATCTCCTTTCCATGTTGGGCACCCTCTCTGGATACTCTTCAATTTATCTATGTCTTTTCTAAAATACCTTACCCAGAACTGAGCTTCTTACTCAAGAAGTAATCAGACCAGAGCAGAGGACAATGGGGCCATCACCTCCTTTGTTGGGGATCTATCTCTACTAATGCAGTCTAATATTGCACAGCTGTCCAGTGGCATTGTTGACTCATGTTGATTATGCAATACACTGAGCACCAGCCCCCGCTCATCCCCAGGCCTTTTTCCGCACAAACTGCTAGCTATTCACATCCGCCCCATTCAGTATTTATGGAGCTGTATTTTTGAAATCAAATGTTAGACTTTTTCTCATGATTAAATTTTATCTTAGTAGATTCAGTCCATCACTCTAACCTATTGAGGTCATAGGATCATAGGAGCTAAAAGGGATCTCATATGCCATTGAGTTGAACCTCTCAAGAGGCTGGGGCCCAAGGTCACACAGGTAGTAAATGTTAGAGGCAAGAGTCAAACCCAGGTCCTCTAATTCCAGAGTCAAGATTCTGGGATCATGATTCTTCTAGCTAAAGTATTAGTAATATCTTCCAACTTAATATTATCTAAAATTTTAATAAGACCATTATCTGTGCCTTTAAGTTGCCACTAAAAATGTTGGGAGGCAGTTAGGTAACTCAATGGATAGAACACTGGGCCTGGATTCAGGAAGACCTGAGTTCAAATCCAACCTCAGACACTTAGTATCTGTATGACCCTGGGCAAGTCACTTAATCTCTATTTCCCTCACTTTCCTCATCTGTAAAATGAGCTGGAGAAGGCAATGGTAAACCACTCCAGTATCTTTGCCAGGAAAACCCCATGAATAGCACCAGCATGCTACAGTCTATGGGGCACAAAGAGTAGGATACGACTGAAAGAGTTCAACAAAATGTTAAACTGAAAAGAGACAGAATAGAGGAATTCATCTAGGTACCATCTCAAGTGATCTATCAATCAGCACTCATTGAGAAGGCTTCTTCCATCAAATCTGAATCTACCTAACTGTGCTAGCTTCCAGTTCACATCTCCCCGTCCTGTTCACAAGGATAAGCAAACAATCAATATGCAGTTTTAAGCATCTGACATATGCAAGTCTTTATGCTGGGCTTGGGAGATACAAGGACGCTCTACCTTCAAGGAATTTACCCTCTTTGGGAAGAAACAACATGTACACATATAAGTGAATAAAAAACATATACGAAGTGAATAAAATAGTCAGTAAACATTGACTAAGTGCCTATTACACGCCATGCTAGCTGGTGCAATGGATAGAGTGCCAGTTCCTGGAGTCAGGAAGACTCATCTTCTGAGTTCAAATCTGGCCTCAGGTACTTCCTGGTGTAATCCTGGATGGGCAAATCACTTCACCCTGTTTGCCTCAGTTTTCTCATCTGTAAAATTAATTGGAGAAGGAAATGGCAAACCACTCCAGTTTTTTTGCCCAGAAAACCCCGAATGGGATCATGAAGAGACAGATAGGACTGAAATATGACTAAGCAACAACAGCATGTCAGACACCGTGCCAAGCCAGGGGGATACAAAAGACCATCCCTGCCTTCAAAGGGCTTACAATCAGAGGCAGGATGACAACCCAACAGGAAAATGAAAGGGCGAGCGATGGCGGAGAGAGAGCAGTGCAGCTGGAAGAGAACCGAGGAGATGCTCCCTCCCTAAATGAAGTTCTGTAGTTCATGGCTCCACCCTCCACCCGAGAGGCAAAGGGTGGTGATGAGTTGGAGCGTCGAGCTAATTTGGAGTGGGAGACTCTAGCACTTGAGAGGACGGGGAAAGATTTCATGTAGGGGGCCATACTTGAGCTGAGCTTTGTAGGAAATTATAAATTCTAATAAGCAGAAGAAAATGGGAATTCATTCCATGCATAGGGAACAGCTTTTGAAAATACTCAGAATTCAATAATGTGCACTGGCAAACAGACCGGTGTGTCTAGACCACAGAGTATATAGAAGGGACATATATGAAATAAACTTAGAAAGGTAATTTAAAGCCAGATTGTGAAGGACTTTAAATGACAATCAGAGAAGATTGCACTTTATTCTGGAGGCAATAAGGGGCCAATGGGACTGTTAAAATAGGGTAGTTACAAGGTCAAAGTTATGCTTTAGAAATATCAGCAGCTAAGGGGAAGATAGATAATAACCTGAGTGATGTGGCTAAAATGTAGATTTACAATGTCTACCAGTCCAGTAACCCTTTCAACAAAGGAAATCAAGTTACTGTGGCATGACTCCTCCTCAGTGACTCCATGCTAGCTCACAGTGATCTCCCTTTTTCATTCTAAGCACTCCTAGGCCATTCCTTCAGTAAGATGTTGTCCTGTAGAACTTTGACAGGCATCAAAGGTAAGCTCACTGGCCTTCTTGAAAAATCAGGATAAATTTTCCCAAGTTCTAGTCTGACTACAACTCCTCAAAGACAGGAGATTAGTGAACACATCTGCACATTTTTTCAACAATAGTAATAACTAACATTCATATGGTGCTTCTGCAAAGCAGCTTTCAAATAGTATCTCATTTGTACTTTTGAATACAGATCACCTGAGCCTAAAGATCTGAAGTTATTTAAGGCAGTTAGGTATCCTCTTAATATTTTTTGCTGGACCTGGAGTCAGAAATATCTGAGCTCAAATATGGCCTCAGACACTAGTTGTGTGACCCTGGGCAAGTCACAAGCTCTACATCAATTTCCTCATCCATAAAGTGGGGATAATAATAGCACCTACCTCCCAGGGTTGTTGCGAGCATCTAATGTGATGATAAATGGTAAACATTGAGCGTAATGCCAGACACATAGAACATACTATATAAATGTCGTCATCATCGTCATCATCATCATCATCTTTATCATCATCATCCCTGCTAATCAAAACCTTTGACACCCAAGTTATTCTTTAGGCTTCCAAATGACCAGCCCTGCTCCTCAGCTTCTGCAAACTTCTAGTCTCCATTTAACTGTCTCTTGCATATTCAGTCATGGCCTCAGGTCCAAGACCCATTTAGCCTCCAGACACAGGGTGTCAGAGGATCATAAATAATAGAACTGGAAAGGACCTCCTAGGCCTTCTAGTCCGACCCAGTCACAAAACCCTAAAATATTTTTGTCCTCTTTGGGTCTTCTGCATGAGCCACCTTCCTAAGGATCCATAGGTATAGATCAGTCAGTCAATTAATACTTATTAAGCACCTACTATGTGCTGAGCACCATGCCAAGTGCTATAGCTACAAAGAAAGGTGAAAACAAAACAAAATAAAACACAACAATCCCTCCTTTCAAGGTGCTCACATTTGTAGGAGACATAAAATAATATTGATCTTCAGCAGAAACAAGGCACACAGTATATACCTACATCAAGAAAGGCTACACGAAAACCAATAACATCCTTTTAAAGCCCATAAGGTAGATCAGTAGTCTTGAGCTTTGAAAGCTGATCTCACATAGTCTACTCTTCTATCTGAATTGACAGCATTTTGTTTTCAATTCTCTCATGTCCATATTTTATGCTTTTCATGGTTCAGAAGATCTGTGGTTTCGTTC
This sequence comes from Bettongia penicillata ogilbyi, assembly GCA_023548195.1. Taxonomy (NCBI): domain Eukaryota; kingdom Metazoa; phylum Chordata; class Mammalia; order Diprotodontia; family Potoroidae; genus Bettongia; species Bettongia penicillata. Next base: position 3,060,200 of record JAJHZJ010000283.1, read on the forward strand.
ATATGCATACCCCCTTCCCCAATATGTCTTTCACTAACACAGATCACAGCTACTTACATTTCTTAGTAAATAGTTTCACGATTTGCTGTGGTCAAAGGTGGCCAACCTCCCTGTTATGTGTCTTTTGGAAATTACAAAGGATCACAGATTTAGACCTGGAAGGGAACTTTAAAAGTTATTTAGTGCAACCTTTTTACTTTATATATAAGGAAACTGAGGCCCAGAGAATTTAAGTGATTTGCCCAAAGTCTCACAGCAAGTAAGTGACAGACCCAGTCCTTTGACTCTGAAGACAAGTACATTTTTCCACTGAATCTGGTCCATGAATGAGAGGCACATAGACCATCATTAGACCAAAGCCCAACTCAATAACTCAATACTCATTTCTTAGAGGTGACTGGTAGCACAATGGTTTGAGCACCGTACCTCGAGTCAGGAAAAACTGAGTTCAAATCCACTCCCAGAAATTTATTAGCTGTGTGGTCCTGGGCAAGTCTTTTAACCTCTCTTTGCCTCCGTTTTACCCAGCTGTAAAATGGGAATAATAACAGCACCTGCTTGCCAGTCTTGTTGGAAGGGTCAAATGAGATAATATCTGTAAAATGCTTAGCATCATCCTGAAACATAGTTGGTTGGTTGTTGTCCTTCATTTTCAAAGAGGACCAAAATGGCATCACCATTATAAAGTGAAATTTCAGTGTGTCCAACTATGGCTGATCAGACCAATAGGAGCTTGGAATGCTCTACCACAGGTTGGGCACAGATAGTCTGATTGAATATTTGGGATGGATATCCCAAATTCACATATCCTGCATTTACTTTGTGCTATCTCAGTTGTGCTTAGCTCAAAGAGCACAGCACCTTTTCTTATGTGGGCACACCGTGTTGAGTGTCCTATGCCAGTGTCTCTCATGTTGCACAGTCAAATCTAAAGTTCTTGAGAGAGATTTTGAGAGTGTCCTTGTATCGTTTCTTCTGGCCACCATGTGATCACCTGTTCCATGCAAGTTCTCCATAAAATAGTCCTTTTGGCAAGCATACATTTTGCATTCGAACATGACCAGCCTGTCAGAGTTGTGCTCTTTGAAGTATAGTTTGAATACTTGGCAGTTCAGCTCGAGCAAGGACTTCAGTATCTGGTACCTTGTCATGCCACGTGATCCTCAGAATCTTCCTAAGACAGCTCAAGTGGAAGCAATTCAGTTTCCTGGCATGGTGCTAATATTCTCTCCATGTTTCACAAGCATATAACAATGAGGTCAGGAGCCAAGATGGCGGAGTAGAAAGATTCACATATGCTAGCTCCAAACCCACAGCCCATAAATTACCTTTAAAAAGAACTCCCAACAAATTCTGGAGCAGTGGAAGCTGAGCAGCAATGGAGTGGAGGAGATTTCTATTCCAGAGAGCCCTGAAAAAGCAACACCAAAGGTCCGTTGCGCACCAGACCCAGAGCACAGCCCAGCCCTGCTTTGGCCACGAGGCCCTGGGAGGAGAGGATGTGATCAGGCTTCAGGGATGGAATCTCCGGCAGCTGTGAAGGTCCCTCAACCCACAGGTGTTACAGGTCAATGAGAGACCCTATCTGGCTGGCTGAGAGGGGAGCGGGGTGTCTCCATAACTCAGGTCCCCTTGGAAGGAAGCAGTGGGGGAAGCAGAGGACAGGAGCTCCCAAAGCAGACAGGAGCTCAGATCCATTACTGAAGTTCTCTGCGTAAACCCCCTGAGGGAACAGAGCCTTGAATGGTGACCCTGCCCCTACCTGAGAACCTGAACTTAATCCCACTGAATAGCAGCCCCACCCCCTGCTGAAAGCCCTGAGGCTGGGAAGCAACATTTGAATCTCAGATCCCAAACACTAACTGGGCAGATCTAGGTGGGGGTGGAGAAGAATCTCTGAAGTCAAGTAACTGGCTGGGAAAATGCCCAGAAAAGGGATAAAAAATAAGACTATAGAAGGTTACTTTCTTGGTGAACAGATATTTCCTCCTCTCCTTTCTGATGAGGAATAACAATGCTTACCATCAGGAAAAGACATAGAAGTGAAGGCCTCTGTATCCCAAACATCCAAAATAGATATCCAATGGGCTCAGGCCATGGAAGAGCTCAAAAAGGATTTTGAAAATCAAGTTAGACAGGTGGAGGAAAAACTGGGAAGAGAAATGAGAGAGATGCAAGAAAAGCATGAAAAACAGGTCAATACCTTGGTAAAGGCGACCCAAAAAAATGCTGAAGAAAATAACACCTTGAAAAATAGGCTCACTCAATTGGAAAAGAGGTTCAAAAATCCAATGAGGAGAAGAATGCTTTCAAAAGCAGAATTAGTCAAATGGAAAAAGAGGTTCAAAAGCTCACTGAAGAGAATAGTTCTCTCAAAATTAGAATGGAACAGATGGAGGCTAATGACTTTCTGAGAAACCAAGAAATCACAAAACAAAACCAAAAGAATGAAAAAATGGAAGAGAATGTGAAATATCTCATGGGAAAAACAACTGACCTGGAAAATAGATCCAGGAGAGACAATTTAAAAATTATGGGACTACCTGAAAGCCATGATCAAAAAAAGAGCCTAGACATCATCTTTCACGAAATTATCAAGGAAAACTGCCCTGATATGCTAGAACCAGGGGGCAAAATAAGTATTGAAGGAATCCATCAATCACCGCCTGAAAGAGAGCCAAAAAGAGAAACTCCTAGGAACATTGTGGCCAAATTCCAGAATTCCCAGGTCAAGGAGAAAATATTGCAAGCAGCTAGAAAGAAACAATTCCAGTATTGTGGAAATAAAATCAGGATAACACAAGATCTAGCAGCCTCTACATTAAGGGATTGAAGGGCGCAGAATAGGATATTCCAGAAGTCAAAGGAACTAGGAGTAAAACCAAGAATCACCTACCCAGCAAAACTGAGTATAATACTTCAGGGGAAAAAATGGTCTTTCAATGAAATAGAGGACTTTCAAGCATTCTTGATGAAAAGACCAGAGCTGAAAAGAAAATTTGACTTTCAAACACAAGAATGAGAAGAAGCATGAAAAAGTAAACAGCAAAGAGAAGTCATAAGGGACTTACCAAAGTTGAACTGTTTACATTCCTACATGGAAAGACAATATTTGTAACTCTTGAAACTTTTCAGTAACTGGGTAGTTGGTGGGATTACACACACACATGCACGCACACGCACACACACACACACATGCACACACACAGAGACAGAGACAGAGATCACAGAGTAAATTGAATAGGATGGGATCATATCTTTAAAAAATTAAGGTAAACAGTGAGAGAGAAATATATTGGGAGGAGAGAGGGTGAAATGGAATGGGGCAAATTATCTCTCATAGAAGAGGCAAGCAGGAGACTTTTTAGTGGAGGGAAAAAGAGGAGAACTGAGAGAAAAACATGAATTTTACTCTCATCACATTTGACTAAAGGAAGGAATAAAATGCACACTCATTTTGGTATGAAAACCTATCTTATAATACAGGAAATTGGGGGTGAAGGAGATAAGCAGGGTGGGGAGGATGATGGAAGGGAGGACAATGGGAGGAGGGAGCAATTTGAAGTCAATACTCAGGGAGGGACAGGATCAGAAGACAGAATAGAAACAATGGGGGGCAGGATAGGATGAGGAAAATAGAGTTAGTCTTACACAACACGATCATTATGGAAGTCATTTGCAAAACTACACAGATATGGCCTATATTGAATTGCCTGCCTTCCCAAAGGGAATGGGTGGGGAGGGAGGGATGGGGAGAATTTGGAACTCAAAGTTTTAGGAACAACTGTTTAGTATTGTTGTTGCTACTAGGAAATAAGAAATACAGTTAATGGGGAATAGAAAGTCATCTGGCCCTACAGGACAAAAGAGAAGATGGGGACAAGAGAAGGGAGGGAGGATAGAAGAGAGGGCAGATTGGTGATAAGGGAAATTAGAATACTCGGTGGGTGGGGGGAGGGGACAAATAGGGAGAAAATTTGAAACCCAAAATTTGGTGAAAATGAATGTAAAAAGTTTAATAAATAAATTTATTTAAAAAAAGAGAGAAAATAACAAAAAAAAAAAAAAACAGTGAGGTCAGCACAATGGCTCTGTAGACCTTCAGTTTGGTAGTCAGTCTAATGCCTCCCAAACCTTTCTTTAAAGCCCACACATACTGAGCTAGCTTGGGCAATGTGTGCATCAACATCATTGTCAATGTGTACATCCCTGGAAAGTACACGACCAAGGTAAGTGAACTTATCCACAGCATTCAAAACTTCTCCATTTGTCGCAACCGATGGTTCCACATATGGATGGTGTAGTGGTGGCTGATGGAGCATCTGTGTTTTTTTGGTGTTAATTATTAGACCAAAATTAGCACAGACAGCAGAGAATTAATCCATACTTTGTTGCATCTGAGCTTCAGAGGCTACATTGAGGGCACAATCATCTGCAAACAGAAAATCATGCACAAACACTCCCTCCACTTTGGTCTTGACTTGTAGCCTTTTCCAGTTGAAGAACTTACCACCAATGTAGTAGTTGACCTTGATGCCATTTTCATTCTCATTGAAAGCATTTATCAACATGGCTGAAAACATCATGCTAAAAAGCATTATGTCAAAATTTGGTTGCCTGGAGAAGTTCATCAATGTTGCATGTCAATTTCATGATGGCATGTTTGCCCGGGTTCTGGATAATGGACAAAGCTCTTGTGCCTTCCTAGTCACCAATGTGTGTGAAACAGGACTGTGTACTGAACCATAGTAGGTGCTATATATATGCTTATTCCCTTCCCTTAAATAACAACTATGGGTGCCATACTGGGGACACACAAAAAGATATGAAAAACAGTTACTTCTCTCCAAGATCTTATTAAAATCTTACCATTCAAGTGTGGTGCTCAAATTCTTTCTCTTTTACAAGGACCTGCCAAAGTTTCTGCTCCATTGTCATACCCTTGAAATCTGAGAATCTAATTGGAGGATTCTAGGTGACATTAAAGTTATTCACATCTGTGACTTACTGCCTCTCTTGTCATTGAATAGTTATAGAGAAAGTGGCAACTTTTTTTGGTATAGGTAGTGTCCTTATCCAGGAACTCCTTTTCCAATGAAATCACAGATCCAATCCTTAGCTCTATTCTATTATCTCTGTTAGATTATAAGTCTTAAAGGTAGATTGTACTTAATGTGATTGCGAACCCCTGTCAGTAATCTCTGGAAAATTGTGCGGAATTAGATTGCTCTTTGATTGGAGATAGCAAATGCCCCTACTAATATTTCAAAAATGGGAAGGTAGTGAAACATCAGAGATTATGTCTTCAATTCCAGGCAAAATTCTACAGTAATTTTTTTGCTTTTTTCTTGCTTGTCTTTTTCTTTTCTTTCTTCCTTCCTTCCTTGCTTTCTTTCTCCTTTCCTTCTTTCTCTTCCTTCCTTCTTTACCTTTCTTTTCCTCCCATTTTCTTCTTTCTATTTCTTTCTTCCTTTCTTACTTCCCCTTTCCCTCCCTGTCTGCCTTTTTTCTTTCTTTTTTTCTTTCTTCCTTTCTTCTACCTCTTCTCTTCTTCCAAAATAAAAAATAAAAAAAAGAAAATATGATCCTTAGAGCAAGGAATCATTCCACATATTTGCCATGTGCAAAGAGTTATGTCTTACTCTGCACCTTGATTACATCACTCTTCTATCAGAAGCACACTTCATCATCAATCTTCTGGAGTCTAAAACAAATTATTATATTAACAGTGAATATCTAGAAAAGTAAGATCAGAATAGGCATAACTCTGTTATTGGTCTTGCCAGATTCATCCTATTTTGTTTTTTAATGAGGATCTGGTAGATCAGGGAAATTCTGTAGATATAATTTACCTGGATTTTAGCAAAAGGATTTAACAAAGTCTCTCAAGTTATCTTTTTGAATGAGATAAAGAGATATAAAATAGATGATAGTACAGTTAGCTGTATTCAGAACTTGTTAGATGGCCAAATACAGAGAATAATCATGACTGGGTCAAGGTTAACTTGGCAGGAAACCTCTAATAAAGTGCAACAGGGATCTGACTTGGCCCTATGCCATTCACTTTTTTAAAAAATCAATGATTTGCACAAATATATAGATATAAATAGCATGCCTATTAAATTCACAGGTGGAAAAAAACAGCTACACTGGTGTATGAAAAAAACAATTCAAAAAATTCTCAGCAGTGTAAAACGTTGGCTCAAATATTCGAAGATAAAGTTTATGAATATTTGAATGGCTTGGGATTTCATAGGGAAGAAGAGATAAAAGATAGAAATGGAAACTTCCTCTATCAATGGACTGCCAATTGCAACCCATTTACAGTAGAATTTAAGTTCCTCAAGCAAATGCAAATTCCTTAAGAAAAGGGACACTTTCATTTTTGTTCTCTGTGTCTACAGTGCCTAGAACATATAAAATGCTTGAGGATTCACATGTATCATGTCATATATATGCATAGATATGCATACACACATGTGATACTTGCAACACATACAAGTTGTGACATGTTCGTGGTCATCCAGCTAACATCAGAAGCAGGATTTGAACCCAGAGCTTTCTAATTCCAAACCCAGAGCCCTATTTGCCATGCCATACTGAATTTAATAGAGATATATGTAAAATCTTATGCTTGGTTTGAAAAAATCAACTTCACAAGTTCAAGCTGGGAAAACATTTTTCATTATTTGCCTGAAAAAAAAAAGATCTGAAGGTTTTAGGATACTATATGTTCAATATCAATCAATTTTATGATATGAAAGTCCCCTCCCACACCCAAAAGAAGAATCACTGTGGTCTTAGATTGCATTAAGACAGGAAGAGTACAGGGAACTAGGAAGGCGATGGTGCCACTTTAGTCTGCCCTGGTTAGACCATATCTAGATTTTTGTTTTCAGTTCTGGGCACTACATTTGAGGAAAGATATTAAAAAAGCGAGATTATCCAGAAAATCACCAGGATGTTAACAGCTTCAAGGTCATACTATATAAGAACCATTGAAAGGGCCAGAGGTATTTAGAACCTTAGAACAAAGAAGATGAAAAGGGCACATTATAATTGTCTTCAAGTATTTGAAGAGGTATCTCATAGAAGAGGGATTAGCTTTATTCTGTTTGATGCCATAGGGAAGAACAAAGAGGAATGAGTAAAAGTCTAGGTGATAGTGCAAATAGACCAGTGAGTCTAGGATCAGGAAAACCTCAGTTCAAATCCAGCCTCAGACATTTACTAGCTGTGTGACCCTGGCCAAGTCACTTAACCTCCATCAGTTTCAATTTTTTTCAGCTGTAAGATGGGTACAATAATAGTAGCTACTCTCTAGGGTTGCTGTGAGGATCAGCTGAGATAATATTTATAAAGCACTTAATACACCTCCTGGCATATAATGGATACTTAATAAATGCTTATTCTATCCACCCAAAAGAAGTAAACGCTAGGTTTGTCATAAGGAAAAGCCTTCTAACAATCCAAGCTATCTCCAAGTGGGAGGGGCTGCCTCAGGGGGGTCGTGTTTCCCCCTCCCTAGTGGTTTTTAAACAAGTTTTGGAAGAGCGCTCATCCTGTATGCCAGAGAGGGAGCTTCTGCTGAAGCAGGGGTTAGAGGAGCTGGCCTTAACGGTCCCTTCCAATTCTAAGACTTCGGTTCTACCCCATTTATCTTTGCATCTCTGAATTCCCAGCACAATCCTTGGCAGTCAGGCATTTAATAAATATTTTCCTCCCTGCAAATTGCAAAATCATAGAGCTGACCAGTTCCCAGAGCATAGATTTTTTTCTATTCCAAGATTTGGTTCTAATCACAAATTAGTTTGACTCATCAAACTCTACTTTTTAACCAGTACTAAGTTGTTTTAGTGATTATTGCTTTGTAGTTCAGCTTGAGATCTTTTATATATCCCCTCTTCTTCCTACTTTTTTCATTACCTTTGACATTCTTGACATTTTGCTCCATATGAATTTTATAATTTTTTTCTAGCCCTATAAAATAATCCTTTGGTAGTTTAACTAGTACAGATTTCTTTTCATTTTATAAATTGTTTTCCTAGTACTCAAGTCCCTTTAGGCTACTCAACCAAATTTCCTCCACATCTACCCCTTGGGAATATGTTCCAGGAAAAGAAAGCAAAATTTCTAGGCAGAGGACCCCTTCACTCCAGTCGGTGATATGACTATTAAAAAGCCACTTCCCCATTGAAGGAGTTAAGAAGGGCCACCATATACACCGAAAATTTTAGTAGCAGCACATTTATGGTGACAAAAAACTGGAAACAAAGTGAGTAACCATTAATTGGTGTTGAACAAGTGAAGTGCAGCTTATGAATATAATGGGGTATTATTATACCATGAGAAATAATAAACATGAGGAATTCAGAAAAATTTATGAAGACATATAAGATCATAGATCTGGAATTAGAAGGGCACTTAGAAGCCCCTGATTTTACAGATGGGGAAATTGAGGCCCTTGGGGGTTAAATGACTTGCCCAAGATAACATAGTGAGTGTCAGGAGTAGATTTTGAAAACAAGCTCACCTTCATCTGTAAAATGAGAGCCAGGGAGAGTGGCCTCCCAGAATAAAGAAAGCAGAACCAGGATACAAGTAATTCATACAACTACAAGAATTTAAATGAAACACAATACTAAGAGGCAGCTGAATTCAGACTAAACTGCACTGACTAATCTTGGTTCCAGAAAACAGATGATGAAATACTCTTTCCTCCTCTCAGCAAAGACGTGATGAATTATGGGAAACAGAATGTTACGTACATTGTCAGATTCAGTTCTGTTCTCAGTCGGTTTCCTTTGCTGTTTTACTTTGTAACGAGGAAGGATTCAAAAAAGTGGATGAGGTATATTGGAATATGGCTATGATATAAAAAAGGCGTCAACACAACTTTTAAAAAAAACCTCCCCTTTGAAAGACCTCCATTTCCTCTTTTATAAAATGTAGACTTTCGATTGGACTATGTCCAAGATTTCTTTTACCTCTTACACTCTATATTCTATCCTTTAAAGTCTTTTCTAACTCTGGTATTCTATAATTGGATAATAATCTCATTGTACCATATTGGAGCTCTTGTTAAGTTTCTACTGTGTGGTTCAACTGTAGTTCTTTCATTTGTAAGACAGGATGATTGGAGTAGCCTTAATTCATTGAACTATCCCCCCCCAAAAAAGAAATTAACAAAACTGAAAGTAAAAACAAAACAAAATACTGTTGAGTTGATCAATCAAAATAATAAAATAGATAAGTCATTAATTTGTTGGGGAAAAGAGAGAAAAATCAACTCACCTATATAAAAAATGAAAAAGGAGTATTCAGAACAAAGAAAGATCTATTAAAAGAAATTGTTAGAAATTCCTTTTCACAATCATATGCCAACAAAACTGAAAACCAATGAAATGGATGAATCATTATAAAATTATAAAATACTAATATAACCAAAAATGGAGAAATTAAATAGCTCAGTTTCATATAAAAGAAATTGAACAAGTCATAAATTAATTCCTGAAGGAGAAAAAAAGACTAGTATTAAGTGACCTCTATGAAACATTCAAAGGATAAGTAATTCTAATAGCATAGAAATTGTTAGAAAATATAGAAAGGCAAAGGATTCTTTATAAATAAAATAAGAATAAAATTATTTTAATTATACAAATATTAAAATATTATACATTATAATATGTTATACTTGAACCAGAAATGTAAGATTGGTTCAATATTAAGAAAACCATACACATAATATGCCATTTAGTAACCCCCCCAAAAAAATTTCCATGATTACATAATAATAGGTACAGGGAAAAAAAGTCTTTGTTTAAATACATCCATTTCTGTTTTTAAAAATCACACACACACACACACACACACACACACACGTAAACATAGGATCAAATAGATGTGTTCTCAGTCTGGTAAATAGTATTTCCATAAAACTAAGATCTGGCATTACATAGAAGGAAGAAATATTAGAATCTTTTCCAATAAGATAAAAGGTAAAGTAAGACTGTCTATCACTGCTATTATTATTTAATTTAGTTCTGGAGTGTAGAGAGTTCAGTGAAGACTAGTACCTCTGGTGTGAGTGTTGTCAAGTCTTTTTTAAGGCTACTTTCCATGTTTAGTATCCACTTGAATCATCAAATTCTCACGTGTAGTTGTTAGGTAGGTGGGCTAAACCAAGTTGAAGGTAACCGAGAAGTCTCAAACATATTGGTGAGTTAGAGGGGATGTCTACTCCAAGCATGTAAAGAATTCCCCTTGCAGAATGGGCAGATGAGAACAATTTGTTCCAACAGACATGAAGGCTGCTGAAGCAGGTGCTTAAGGAGCTCTTAGAACTTGGTTAGACATCAGCAGTGAAGCTGGCGTATGTTTCACAATCAGAACTAATGTAGTCACCAGGCTTGCGTGCCTACCAAGAGGAGTGAATGACAGGCTTTCAGCTCTGTTAATTTCTTTTGAGGGGGATGGTTCAGTGAATTAAGGCTACTCCCAATCATCTCTGTCTTACAAATGAAAGGAGGATTACTTGAACCACAGAGAAGAAACAGCAACTTACTTTATTTATAAAGAATCCTTTATCTTCCTATATTTCTTGCCACTTGTAGGAAAGTGCCTTACCACCATCATTAGTGCATATGTTCCCACCATGACAAATCCTGATGGGGTCAAAGAAAAAAAATTTTAATTTAATTTAACTTTTAATTTATGAAATAAAACAAACATTTCCATAACAGTAGAATTTTTAAAAGATGATTGTGCAGGAAACTGAAAATCTGTTATGAACAATTACTATTCTTTAAAAATCTAGAATAAAAGTTATATTTTCTTTTTTCTTCACATAATTTTCTTTTTTTTCCTTTTTTCTTCGCCATCCCCAACCTAGAGGTGACTACCATTAGACACAAACATGTATATGTGTATACATTTATATGTATACATATATGTATATAGATAGATAGGTAGATAGATAGATTAGATAGATAGATAGATAGATAGATAGATAGATAGATAGATAGATATAAAATCATTCTATATATACATCCATTATCTGTTTCTTCTCTGGACATAGACAGTGTCTTCATTCATAGGTCCTTTGTAGTTAGTTTGGGTATTTGTAACAGTCAAAATTACTTAATCACTCAAAGTCATTCTTAAAACAATATTGCTGTTGCTACATACAATGATTCCTTGGTTCTCCTTGTTTCACTTGTCATTACTATGCGCAAGTCTATCCATGTTTTTCTAAAATCAATGAGTTCATCATTTCTTATAGCACAGGCATATTCCATCACAAACATGTACCACAACTTGTTCGGTCATTCCCTAATTGATAGGCATCCCCACAATTTCTAGTTCTTTGCAACTTCAAAGAAAGCTGCTATAAATATTGTAGAACATGAAGGTTCTTTTCTTTTTTCCCTAATCATATTTGAAAATAGACCTAGTAGTGGTGTTGCTGGGTCAAAGTATATAATAGACAGTTTAATAACTCCTTGAGCAAAATTCCATTTTGCTCTCCAAAATGTTTGGATCATTTCCCAGTTCCAACAGTGAATTATTATCCCAATTTTTCCACATCCCCTCCAACATTTGTTGCTTTCCCCTTCACTCATTTTAGCCAATCTGATAGGTATCAAATTATATCTCAAAGTTGTTTTAATTTGCATTGGTCTAATCAATGGCTATTTAAAGCATTTTCTCATATGAATGTAAATTGTTTTGATTTCTTCCTTGGAAAACTGCCTGTTCATTTCCTTTGGCCATTTTTCAACTGGGAGATGACTTGCATTCTTATAGATTTGACAAAGTTTATATATTTGAGATATGAAACGTTTATGTGAGAAATTGTCTATAAAATTTCCCTAATTTTCTGGTTTTTTTTTAATCTTGGCTATGCTTGTTTTATTTGTATGAAACTTTTAAAATTTAACATAATAAAAAATTATCCATTTTACATGTTACATTACTCTCTATCATTTATTTATTCATAAATTGTTCACCTATCCATAAGTTTGATAGGTTATATGTTCCATGTTTTTTTCAAATTTTCTTGTAATGTCTTTATATCAAGATCATGTATCCATTTTGACCTTATCTTGATAAGTAGTAGATCTGTGTCCAATTTCTACCAGGCTGCTTTCCAGTTTTCCCAACAATTTTTAGCGAGTAATGAATTCTTAGCCCCAAAATGAAGTCTTTACACTTGTCAAATACAAGGTGATTATATTATTTGCTGCTGTAAATTGTATGTCTACTCTGTTCCACTGATCTACCTTTGTATTTCTTAGTACCAGATAGTTTTGATAATTACTGCCTCATAATATAGTCTAAGATCTGGTACTTCTAAATGTCCTAAAATAACTCTAGACAGTGTAAACTACCTGAGAATGCACTTGATAAAATACACCCAGGAACTATATGAACAGTGTTATAAAAACTTTTTATATAAATAAAATAAGATTTAAATAATTGGAGAAATATTAATTGTTCATGGGTAGGCAGGGCCAGTATAATAAAAATGACAATTTTACCTAAACTAATTTATATATTGAATGCCATCCCAATTAAGTTGCAAAAAAATATTACTAAATTAGAAAAAATCATAACAAAATTCATTTGGAAGAACAGTCAAGAATTTTGAAAGGACTAATGGGAAAAAATATAAAAGAAGGAGGTTTATCAATGAAAAATTTTGTGAAGACCTGAATACCCTCATTATCAATGTGCTCATAATTCTGAGTGACTATAACACCAGAGTAGGCACAGACTATCAGATAGCAGTGGTTGTTTACTACGATGACTTGTGTGTCTCATGACCTTCACTTCACCAACACTGTCTTCCATTTACCTAATTGTAATAAAGCTTCATCAATGCACCCTTGAAGCAAACATTGGCATTTGATAGACTATATCATTGTAAGGAAGGGATTGACAGGATGTGAGAAAGAAGAAGATAATGTGTGGCAGAGTGCTGGACCAAGCATAGACTTAATTTACATTCAACAAAAGTGGTCCCAAGGCAAAGGTTACGGGAAGACATAATGTCAACAGATTAGAGCACTTTTCTGCATGTGAACAGTTTGTTGCTAACATGGAGAGAAAGCTGAGCCAACACACAGTTGGAAACAATGGAGCAGGAAAAGCGTGGGCAGCTTTCAGAGATTTGGTGTACAGCACTGCATTTACTCATGTGGACCTCAGGGTTGATTTGATGAAGATGATGGGGAAATTCAGAAGCTGCTAACTGAAAATCATGAACTCTACTTGGTTTGCCAACAGGATAGCTCACCTCTCACTAAGGAGGCCAAAAGTATGTTTGCCTAAAAGACCATTTCACAGAAAACTCACTCAAGGCAAGTGCTCACATAGACATTAGAAGAAGTGACACAAGGACACCCTTAAGATCTTTCAGAAGATCTTTGGAATCAGTTGTGAGACATGAAAGATCTTGGCACAGGACTGCCTGATATGGAGTGCCTGACACAAAGAAAGTGCTGTCTTTTATGAGCAAAGCAGAATTGCAGTAGCTCAAAAGAAACATGAGATGTGAAAATTTGGAGACACATCCACCCCAAATGTTCACACAGACTGTGCCCAATTTGTGGTAGAAACTTCTGAGCTTGTCTTGGTCTGATTATCCACAGTCAGACCCACTGTACCTTAACTCCAACATGGTGATGTCATTTTTGTTCTCTTTGAGAAGAAAGGACAACAACCACTATTTAATATAGTCCTAGAAATTCTAGCTATAGCAATAAGATAAGAAAAAGAAATTAAGGGAATAAACATAAGAGGGGAAGGGGAAGGAAATAAGCATTTATACAGTATCTGTTATGGCCAGGCACTGTATGTACTTTACAAATATTATCTCGTTTGATCCTCACAACATCCCTGTAAGGTAGGTGCTGCTTTTATCTTCATTTTACAGTTGAGAAAACTGAAACAAACAGATTAAGTGACTTGTCCAAGGTCACAGAGCTAATAGATATCTGAGATTTGAACTTGGGTTTTCCTGACTCCAGGCCTACCAGAGCAGCCTAGAACATAAGCAAAGTGGAAACAAATTATCAGTTTTTACAGATGTTACTATTGTATTCTTGAAAAATCCTAAATTCAACCAAAAATTAATTGAAGCAATAGCAAAGTAATCACATAAATCATCATCCTTTCAATATATAGAGTATCTCCAAAGTCTTAGTGCAGTTTTACACTAGGCTTAAGTAGTCTTATTTTTAAATAGCTTTATTTAAACTTTAATAACTTTAAACTGAACTAATACTTTGTGGATATCTTGGAGATATAGATACTCTATATCACACACACACACACACACATACACACACACGTATATATACACATACACATATACCCTATATCCCCTATGTATATACCCTATATATAACCTATATATCCTATATATATATATACCCTATGTATATGTATGCGTGTGTGTGTGTGTGTGTGTGTGTGTGTGTGTGTGTACCCTATATCCCCAATAAAACCCAGCAGGAAGAGATTTAAAGAGAAAATCCATGTAAAACTACTTCAGAATATGTAAAATATTTGGGAGGTCTACCTACCAAGACACATGGGAACTTTATGAAAATAACTACAAATGATTCTTTACAGAGATAAATAACTGGAGATAGGTCAATTACTCAATTACGTTGGTGCCATGTCAATGTAATTTAAAATGATGATGTTGTTGGAAAGAAAATGGGCAACTAGGTGGTGCAGTGGATAAAGCACCAGGGCAGGAGTCAGGAGGACCTGAGTTCAAATCTCAACTCAGACACTTGACAGTCACTAGCTGTGTGACCTTAGGCAAGTCACTTAACCCCAATTGCCTCATCCTGGGTCATCTCCAGGCATCCTGATCACTGGATTCAGATGACTCTGGAGGACAAGTGAGGCTGGTGACCTGCACAGCCCTCCCTCACTCAAAACAAAATCAAGTGCAAGTCATGTCATTATTTCTCTGATGGCATGGTCTTCTTCAGCAATGAATGACAAGCACACTGTTGTTGAAAATAATTTACTTGGTGTCATACCACTCAAACTACCAAAGGGTTACTTTATATTTAGAAAAAAATCATAACAAAATGCATCTGGAAGGAGAAAATGTCAAAAATTTCAAAGGAATTAATGAAAAAAAAGTGGGAAGGAAAGAGTTCCAGCCAAACTAGATCTCTAACTATATTACAGAACAGTAATCATCTAAACTTTTTAGTACTGGTTAAAAAGTGGAAAAATTGAGCAGTGATACAGATTAGGATTGTGACATATAGAAGCAAATGAACTCATGAGTAGCACCATGTTGAATAAACCCAAAGACCCCAAGTACTAGAGGAAGAATGCACTATTAGATTAAAAACTACTAGAAAAGCTAGAAAGTAATCTGGGAAAAATAAGGTTTAGACTAACACCTCAGACTTCATACCACAATAAGCTCCAAATGGATACAAAAACAAATTAGAAGAGTAAGGAAATATATGCCTTTTGCTTGTATAAATAGGAGAATTTTTTTTTTACTAAGCAAATATCATTTTTGTTGTTGAGTCATTTCAGATATGTCTAATTCCTTGTGCCCCCATCTGGGGTTTGCTTGGCAAAGATACTGGGCTAGTTTGCCATTTCCTTCTCCAGCTCATTTTACAAATGATGAAACTGAGGCAAACAGGGTTAAGTGACTTGCCTAGAGTCATACAGCTAGTAAGTATCTGAGATTGGAATTGAACTGGAGTCCTCCTGACTCCAGGGCTGCTGCTCTGGAACACTGCACCACCCAGCTTCCCAAGCAAATATCATAAGATTCTAGAATTAGAGTTAGAGAAGACCTTAGAGTGCATCATGTTCAACCCCTTCATTTTACAGTTGAGCTATTAGAGGCCAAGTAGTTATATGATTTCCCCCAGGTCACATGGAGTTAGGATCTGAACTCTTGTCCTTTAACTTCAGAGTCAGTTCTGTTTCCACAACACTGCCTCCTAGACAGAGAGGATCTCAGGGGATTAAGTGGATAATTTTGATTCCATAAAATTGAAACACTTTGGCAAAAATCAATGAAGTTAGAATAGTAAATAGTATAATGAGAAAAACCTATTTGTAGAAAGTTTATGTCTAATATCCATGGTGGGTAAGCAATTGATTCAAATATAAAAGAATAAGAGCTATTTCCCAAAAGATAAATGGTACAAAGATATAAACAAGGAGTACTAAAGGAAAGGCAAGAAAGCTATCAATAACCACATGCGAAAGCTTCAAATCATTTATAATAAGAGAAATAGAATATAAAAAACAATTCTGAGGTGCTACTTCATAAAAATCAGACTAACAAAGATGATTTTTAAAAAGTAAAACTGCAGTTATGGGAAGTACTATGGGAGGCCAAGAACACTGATGCACTGTTAGTATAGCTATGAGTTGTATCCTCCATTCTGGAAATCAATTTGGAAATCAAAGTCACAAAATTATGCATAAGCCTCAACCCAGTAATCCAGTAATACCATTACCAGGCATGTAGATAGATAGATGAGAGAGAGAGAGAGAGATCCTGAAGAAATCAAAGAAAGACCTATGTGTACCAAAATATTCACAATGCCATTTTTTTAATTATAACAAAAGACTGCAAACTAAGAGGATGTTCAGTTGGAGAATGGTTGGACAAATCACGGTATATAAATAAATGGAATATTATTATGCCATGAGAAATGATAAAAAGGATAAATTTAGAGAAACTATGAAAGACTTGTCAACTATTGAGTAGAACCAAGAGAGAAATGTATTACAATGACTACAGTGTACAATGGTATAGTAAATAGAGTGTCGCACTGGGAGTCAGGAAGACCTAAGTTCAAATCCAGTCTCAAATACTTACTAGCTATGACCCTGGCAAGGTACTTGACTCCTGTTTCCCTCAGTTTCCTCATTTGTAAAATAGAGTTAATAATAGCACCCATCTCACAAAGTTGTAGTGAGGATCAAATGATATAATAATTTAAAAGCACTTATCACAATGTCTAGCATATGGTAAGCACTATATAAAAGTTAACTATTATTATTACAACACTGTAAAACAAAACCATTCTGAAAGACTTAAGAACTATGATCGATGTAAAGACAAGCTTTGACTCCAGGGGGTAGATGATGAAACATTCTACCAACCTCCTGACAGTGCAGAATGAGACATAAATTCAGATGTGGCCAATATTTGTATTTGTTTTGCTTGATCATGGTTATTTGTTACAAGGGAGAAAAAGAGAAAAAAAATAGTGCTAGCTACTACATTTAAAAAAAATAAAAGTGTCATTGGAGCATTTTTTCAATGTACAGAAGAAAATTGAGAGGGAGACACAGACAAACAGGACAGTTCTGAAATTAAATATCTTCAATTTCTGATATACCTAAAAGCTGCACATAATAGAGATTTTCAGTTTCATATATGATCCTCTTTTTTCTGTTCTTTGTATATGGACAGTTCAAGTTTCTTCATATTTGTCAAACTCAATAATATATACATATATACATACATATATACATATGTATGTATACATGTGTATGTGCGTGTGTGTGTGTGTTTGTGTGTGTGTATTTAAAAGCTTCCCAGCACAGATCTCCAATTATGCTCACTTCCTAAGTTTTCTTTAATGACTTAGGTGCAGAGTAAGGAGCAGAGGTTACAAAATGGGAAAAAAATCCCTCATCTGTTCAGTAAAATAGTATGCAGTTTAGACCAAGAGGAAAACAGTTGTCCCTTCACAGATTCGGAAAGGTAAGGTAGAAAGTCACCTAAGGAAAGTGTCTCTTTCACAATACTGCCAATGATTGGTTTTGGAGCTCAAGACTGTTAGATGCAAAAAGCAATGACTGCTTGAAGGCCTACACACTCAATGAGTTGCATTCAAGGAAGCATTTTCCCAATGTGGTGAGAACATGCCTGACTTCCTCAGTACCTTTGAGGTGGCTGGACACTGTGAAAAACCTTGGGCAGGAAGAAGATCTGTAGGCTAGCTCCCCTAGCTAAGGGAGGTACCAGACCAAAAGCTATCCCTGCCTAGAAATAACCACACCAGGCAAGTGAAAAAAGAGCTATAAAATCTCTGATCCAGATTTCCTCTGATCTACTCCCTTCATAATTCAAATCAAAATGTTAGAGATGGAAAGGCAAATGGGCCATAAAGTGTAGAGGCAGGGAGTGAGGGGAGTACAATGAGCTAAGGATGGGGATGGATATTAGAATATACCACATAGAATGCCAAGGTTAATAGGAATTTTAAAACATAGACTGTCTGAGTTAGAATGGATCTTAGAACCAAGAATGTCAGAACTAGATGAGAACTTAGAAGTTAGAACATAGAATGTGAGAGCCAGAAGGGACCAGGCTTAAAACATAAAATTTTAGAAATGGAAGGGACATTAGAACATAGGATGGAGGGGTGGAGCCAACATGGCAGAGTAGAAAGATGCACGTACTCTAGCTCTTCCCCCACAGCCCATAAAATACCTATAAAGAATGACTCTCAACAAATTCTAGAGCAGTAGAAGCCACAGAGAGACAGAGTAGAGGAGACTTCCAGCCCAGGGAAGGTCAACAGGAAAGGTCTGTTGCACCAGATGGAGCAAAGCCCAACCCAGCCTTGACCACATGGCACAGGGAGGAGGACTGGAGCAGAATCCCCAGTGGTTTGCAGATCCCTCAACCCAAAGGTCGGTGAAAAGGCTTTTCAGCTGGCCAAGAAGGGAGCAGGGTTCCCCATAGCTCCAGCCCCAAGTGCAGCAAGGTCTCAGCAGGCAGCTGCAGCTCCCATGAGCTGGCAGCAGTCAACATCCAACATTGTTGGAGGCCTCATCATAAAGCCCCTGGGGTAATTGAGCAGCTCATCTGAACTTCAGCCCTGAGTGTTGGCATGGCAGAACTAGAGATGAGGTTGTTGTGGAGAGGAAATTCTACTACTCACAGATTCTGGGCACAAAAGTTTCTAGTTGTTCCCAGATCAGCGTGCAGGCTTCATTGTGCTACCTTGGAGGAACTGAGATCTTACAGGTCCTGAGTATACCCTACTCTTGAGAAAGAACCCAAAAGTCAAGTAACTAGTTGGGAAAATGCCCAAAAAAGGGGGGAAAAAAATAAGACTATAGAAGATTACTTTCTTGGTGAATAGGTATCTTCTCCCATCCTTTCAAATGAGGAAGAACAATGCTTACCACCAGGGAAAGACATAAAAGTCAAAGCTTCTGTATCCCAAACAACCAAAACAAATATTCAATTGTCTGAGGCCATTGAAGAGCTCAAAAAGGACTTTGAAAATCAAGTAAGAGAGGTGGAGGAAAAATTGAGAAGAGAAATGAGAGAGAGGCAAGAAAATCATGAAAAGTAAGTCAACAGCTTGCTGAAGGAGACCCAGAAAAATGCTGAAGAAAATAACACCTTTAAAATAGGCTAACTCAATTGGCAGAAGAGGGCCAAAATGCCAATGAGGAGAAGAATGCTTTAAAAGTAGAATTAGTCAAATGGAAAAGGAGGTTCAAAAGCTCACTGAAGACAATTCTTTAAAAATTAGAATGCAACAGATGGAAGCTAATGACTTTATGAGAAACCAAGACACACACACACACACACACACACACACACACACACACACACATATATATATATATATATATATACATATATATATATATGTAAAGAGAGAGAGCTCACAGGGTGAGTTGAATAGGAAGGGATCATATCTAAAAAAAATAAAATTAAGGGGTGAGAGAGGAATATATTGGGAAGAGAAAGGGAGAAATGTGATGGGGAAAAATATCTCTCATAAAAGAGGCAAGAAAAAGCCTTTTCAATGGAGGGAAAAAGTGAGGAGGTGAGAGGGAATCTGTCATCACATTTGGCTCAAGGAAGGAATAACATGCACACTCAATTTGGTATGAAATCTATCTTACACTACAGGAAAGTAGGGGAGAAGGAGATAAGCAGGGTGGAGGGGATGATGGAAGGGAGAGCAAATGGGAGGAGGGAGTAATTAGAAGTCAACACTCTTGGGCAGGGACAAGGTCAAAAGAGAGAATAGAAGAAATGGGGGGCAGGATAGGAGGGAGGGAAATATAGTTAGTCCTATACAACATGACTATTATGGAAGTCATTTGCAAAACTCCACATATATAACCTATATTGAATTGCTTGCCTTCTCAGTGGGGATGGGTGGGGAGGAAGAAAGGAAGAGAAGTTGGAACTCAAAGTTTTAGGAACAAATGTTCAGTATTGTTTCTGCATACAACTGAGAAATAAGAAGTACAGGTAACGGGGTATAGAAATTTATCTTGCCCTACAGGACAAAAGAGAAGATGGGGATAAGGGAATGGAGGGGGTGTTAGAAAGGAGGGAAGATTGAAGGAAGAGGTAATTAGAATGCTCAGCATTTTAGGGTGGGGGAGGGGAGAGATGGGGAGGAAATTTGGAACTCAAAATTTTGTGGAAATGAATGTTGAAAACTTAACAAAAATAAATTAATTGATAATTTTTTTAAAAAAGTAAAAATAAAAAAAAGAACATAGAATATCAGAGATGAAAGGGTTATTACTGTTAAAGCTAGGAAGAGACTACCTGATGCAGTCCCTTTGTTCTACAGATGAGAAAGTTGAAGCCTCAAGTGGAAAAATAATTCCCTCATTCCTTCCTGCAAAGCACTGTCCTTTAAAGCCAGAAAAATGTCTTATGAAATGTAAATTCTCCTTGGCGACAGCAAGCATTAACCCAGCAATCAACTAGTTTGTTGGCTAGTCGTTTTCAGTGGCATCCCACTCTTCATGACGTCATTGGAGATTTTCTTGGAAAAGATACTGGAATGGTTTGCCATTTTCTTCTCCAACTCATTTTACAGATAAGGAAACTGAAACAAACAGGGTTAAGTGACTTGTCCAGGGTCACACAGCTAATGGATACACAGTAAAACAGGCTGGATTTGTCAGAAAGGTACAGTGTCATCTGAGATCTTAGGGGAAAGCTGATAACTCCCTGGTAGTAAAGAAAGACTTTGTGTTGTACCAAAAAGGTTGGAGAGCACAGGAAAACGTTCGACAGAGATGCGGCTCTGGGGAGGATGAGAATATCAGAGTGGAAAGGGGTATTCAAAAAGATGTGGGTATTACTGACCTGTTTCAAATTTTGCCCAGAGCTATCCCTGGGCACATGATTCACTCTGGAATGCTGGGGGAAAATCTTCTCTTCTGCTCTTAGGAAAGTGGACCAGGAAGCCAGTTATCCCACGGGGAGTCCTTCATAAATCATAGCATCTATTGTGCTGACAGGGGCTTCCCTCTGGTTGCTCTCCCAAGGAATGGTGATGTACATTTGAATTCCTGCTACTGTTAGTGGTCCAGATTCTAGTAAGCCTTCCCCACAGGAATTTGGGAGGGGAAAAGGAAAAATATCACCCATAAGATTAGCCACAGCATACCTGCAACTGCTGGAGAAGTAGAAAAAGACCTTAAAGGTCATTAACTTTATTTTTCAGATTATGAAACTGAGGCCTAGGCAGGTTATGTAACTTGTCTAAGATCATTCTGGTACTATTAGAGGCAAGATTTGAACCCAGGTCATATGACTGCAGTACTCTTTTTATTATACCATTTTGTCTAAGGTACTGTAGGAGACTCCACCATAGAAGGCTCATCTTGACCATTCCCTCTCCTTCAGACAAGACTGCACCTACACCAACTAAAGTGGAGGGGCTTCCCAAATTAAGGATAACCAGGCTTGAGCTTGAGTTTGAGTCTCTCAGACAGGAGGCAAGATCGCTTGTGTGACCTAAAGCTGCTCATATATTCTCTCTGGGTCTTACTTTCCTCAAATATAAAACCATGGGGTTTGATTGAATAATCTATAAATTACCCCCACTCCAGTCTAAATCCTGAGTCCTTGCCCATTCCATAACAATTATTAGTATAAAAATAACCTGTGTTTCTAGAGTACTTTCTTCATAACAACAAGATAAGCAGTACACAGACTATTCTAGTTTACACATGAGCAAACTGAGGCTAGAAAATGACAGAGCCAAAATTTGAAGTCAGGTCATCTGTCAAGGGCAGCTAGGTGGCACAATGGATAGAGTGCCTGGTCTGGAGTCAGGAAGACTCATCTTGCTGAATTCAAATCCAGCCTCAGACACTCCTTAGCTGTGTGACCCTGTTTGTCTCAGTTTCGTCATCTATGAAATGATCTGGAGAAAGAAATGGCATACTAGTCCAGCATCTTTACCAAGAAAAACCTAAATGGGGTCATGAAGAGTTGGACACAACTGAAAAACGACTAAACAAAAAGACATCTGACTCCAAATCTAGTGCATGTTCCATTGTGCCAGTACTACATTTCATGGGCTAAGTGATCTTGGGCTACATGAAGGAATGAGAACCTTTAAAAAAAATTATAAAGATTCTTTCTGAATTCTTAGTGGTCAAGTAAAAACTTTTTACTGACCTCTACGTATATTTCAGAATGAGAGACCTTGATCCTGTGAATTGGCAGGCTACGAGTATACCTTTATGGTGTGACTTGAGAGGTACCTAGAGTATCCTTATCCACCCCCATTCCCAAAAACTTAGCTCCTGAAATGTGTTACCTAAAATTCCACCAATAGAGGTGAATTCCTTTGGTTTTATTAGGAGAAATAAGCCAAAGTGGCAGAAAGGTAAACTTTGATTAAATGTAAAGAACACTTTCTTCTGTTTAGAGCCATGTAAATGCAGAATCGGCTACCTACATTTAATCTAATTCAATACAACCCAACAAGCATTTATTATTCATTATTTGCTTAGGCACTGTCCTAAGCTGGGATGATGCAAAGACAAAAATAAAGCAATTCTTTCCCCCAAGGGTTCACATTCTACTAAAGGGATACAATAAATAAATAAGTGTATAAAAGATTATTTGAGGAGAGAGAAAGTGCTAATAATGAAAACTATAAGAAAGGGCTTCTCATAAGAAGGAAGATGAGCTTGGAGGAAACCACTGATTCTACAAGACGAAGGTGAAGAGGCATCACCATTGTGGCATGAGGCACATCCTGGGCAAAGACTGGGAGGTGGGAAATGTAGTAGAGTGCTTAGTTTGGAAAATGCCAAGTGGACTGGTTTGACTGGAACATAGAGTGTGTGAAAGAGAATACTATGAAATGGAAAGCTTCGAAAATTAGACTGAAGGCAAACCATGAAAGAATTTCAATGCCAAGCTAAGGCATTTGAATTTATCCTAGAGGCAACACGAATCACCAAAGGTTCCTGAGATTATTTTGCCAACTCTGTGAAAGAGAGCTGAGAGAAAGGAGAGACTGAAAGTCAGGAAACCAAATATGAGGCCTTTATAATAGTTCAGATGAGAAGAGAGGAGAGTATGATCTGGGCTTGTGACCAGTGAGAGGGGAAGAGACAGATATGAGATGTGTTATAGAGGTATATTCAACAAGATCTGGAAACTGATTGAATATGGGGGGGGGGGGGTAGTGAGGGAGAAGAAAAAGTTAAGGATGACACTAAAGTTGCAAATGTTAGTGACTGGAATAAGGAAATTTGGGGAAGAGCGATCCCACAGAACTGTGATAATTCAAGTAAATGATCTTGAATTGGTTGGGCTGGATGGTCATTTGTTGGGAAAGCTGAAAGGGGTATGTTAATTTCAAGTACAGGCTTGGCCAGATAACCTCTCATGTCTTCTCATTCAGAGATTCTGTGATTTTTTTGTCCTTTGTTAGAATAGAAAAACCTGAGAGTCAGGGAATATGAGAATGAGTGAGTGAGTGTGTGAGTGAATAAGCATTTATTTACTTCTTTTCAAGTTCCAAGTCCTATGCTAAGTGCTAGGGATACAAATTGTGAAAGTGATAGATGTTCCCTGCCCTCAAGGTTGCATTTGAAGTCTTAACAACTAACACTCTCCCTTGCCCGTAGGAAAGGTATGCTTGCTGTTAAGACTTTAGGGGAATTAGGATAACTAGTGGAAACCAAGGGCCCTCCCCCCAAATGAGAAACAGGACAGGTAGGGGCCAGACAGGGGAGATAACCAATATGGGGCTGAAAGAAGAGGTATCATTCCGTATGGAATGGGAAGAAACCTCAGAGATTATCTAGTCTGGCTCTTTCATTTTTTAGTGAAGAAAATTGAAACTCAGACATGGAAAATGACACATTGGTGAACTCACCATCCCACTTTTTATTACCACTACTACTACTACTACTACTACTACTACTACTACTACTACTACTACTACTACTACTACTACTACTACTACTATATTGGTAGTAATAGCTAAAATTTACATAGTGTTTTAATAAAGCTTTGCAAAATCTTCCTATAAGTTATCTAATTTGAACCTCACTACAACCCTGTGAAGTAAATGCTGTTACTATTGTCATTTTACAAATGGGGAAACTGAGGTTGAGAGAAGTAAAGTGATTTGCCCAGATTACATAGCTAGGAAGCATTTGAGGCAAAATCTGAACTCAGTTCTTCCTGACTCCAACATTTTATCAACTACACTCCTTGGTTGAAGAAACAAACATCTAAAGCAAAGAAGAGACCTGTTCAAGGTCATACATAAAAAGTAAGGAGCTGAGCAGGGACTCAGACCAAAGGTCATCTGCCTCCACATCCCATGCTGTCTTCTACACACATTTGTATAGGAAGCTCTGATATCAGGTGAGGAAGATATAGACAGCGTCTTGCCTTAAAACATCTGATATAAGCTGATGCAGTCAGATGCTCTCTCACAGGGGAAATAGGATGTGTGTGAAGGTCCTAGATGGTGATGGCCTGGTTGTGGGGTGGAGGAAGGGAGTCAGAGAGTAGTGCAGTCCAGAAAGGGAGATTTCTAAGTCCTGGCTGGGCTGGAATCTCCCAGTCACATGCCAGGCTCCCAGAGCTCCTTGTCACCAGACATCTTTTTCCCTCCTCTCTCCTAGCCTGTCTCTCCCCTCCCCCTAGGGTTTTGTGTTCTGAATTGGTTAAAATAGATGCAGACTCGGGACCCAACCATTACATAATCCCTAGCGTAATTGCTGACTTGAAAATCTATTAGCAACAGTAGAAAATCCCCAGAGTTTTAAAAACAGGAAAAGGATTATTAAAACACAAAAGCTGTTGACAGTTTTACTGACTCGTTACTCAGAGGAGCCAGATATAAAAGCAGCCATAATTTTCATCTTGCCGGTTTAAGTCATCCTCAGCCCTACACAGAGCAAGGGAACACTTACTCTCTGTTCTGAGGAGAAGCAGGTGGAGGGGGGAGAGAGAAGGGGAGGAAGAGTGGAGATAGGAATGCCACCCCCAAAGGGAAAACATGAAGCTACCCACAGGAGCCATGGGGCTGCTGAGGATGTAGCTGCTGACTTCAGAGCAACCAAATTTTAGAAATGGAAGGAACCTTAGAGAGCAGGCCTGTACTGGATGTGGCTGTCAGCTTTGCTAACGGCTAGGATTTATATGGCATTTTAAGGGTTGCAAAGTGCTTTACATATTTTATCTCATTTAAACCTCACAGCAACCCTGGAAAGCCATTTTGCAAATGTAGAAACTGAGGCTGAGTTTAAGTGCTTTGCCCAGGATTATGTAACTAGAAAATGTTTGAAATAGGACTTTAACTCAGGCCATCATGACTCCAGGTCCAGCATTCTATCTACTGTACCATCTTCCTGTGCAACCTTGTCCAAGTTACTTATTCTTTCTAGGTCTCAGTTTCTGAACTTGTAAAATTATGGTACAAGGTGGCAGAGAGAGAGGTTGAACTATATAATTAGATCTCTAAGGTCCCTTCTAGTTCTAGAATCCAAGATTCTTTCTATTTCTGACATTCTATAGTCTAGGATTCGTTTCAGCTAAGGTCCAATCCCATCCTTTCACTAAGGAAGAGCTGAGGTTAGGAGAGGTCCCAAGTTGTGCCATCCATAGATCATAGATTTGGGACTAGAAGGGTCATTAAACAGTGACATGTGGTTATTATGCAAATGAGATAGTTGAGGCTTAGAGGAGTAGGTCGTTACTCAACTAGCATTTGTTAAATACCTACTCCAGGTCAGTCACTGTGCCAAGCACTGGGTAGTAAGTGACTAAGATAAGATTTGAACCTCTGACTCTAAATCCAGGGTCAGTGTCCCAACTTCCAAATTCAATCTTCTATCTACTACAGTGCACATAGGTAAGACTTGTGGAGGATGAAACAAACCAGATATTTCTAGATAACGCATGTAGGCAGAAAAAATGAACAAGATAAGGAACCAAGATGGAGTAATAGTTTCCCACTGCCCCACTATCTAGGGCCATTACCCTTCTATTTCTTAACCTTTCCTCCAAGCTCACCAGAAATTCCTAAGGAATACTTGAGGAGGACAAGAAAGAGGAGGACGAGGAGGAAAAGAAGAAAAAGAAAAAGAGAAAGAAAGAAAGAAAGAAAGAAAGAAAGAAAGAAAGAAAGAAAGAAAGGAAGGAAGGAAGGAAGGAAGGAAGGAAGGAAGGAAGGAAGGAAGGAAGGAAGGAAGGAAGGAAGGAAGGAAGGAAGGAAGGAAGGAATCTTTTCAGGGGGGTACTTAAAGGATTACAAAGTACTTTTCATACAACAACCCTGTGGGGATACTTAATCACCAAGTATTTATTAATTATGTGCCAGTTATAGGAGATACAAAGATTAAAAGCAAAACATACCCTGCCCTCAAAGAGCTCATATTGTATTGTGGGAAATAATAGGGACCCAGTCAAGTACCCACAAGATAAAATACAGTTTTTAAAAGTTACTTGTATTAGTTTTTGAAGGCAGTGGGTATAAAGAAACTGAAGTTCAGAGAGGTGAAAGGATTTGCCCACTGTCTCTTAATTAGTAAAGATTACAGCCTAGGCTTGAATCCAGTCTTGTGACTTCTTTCCACTAAATACCTTTCCTCCAAGCTTCTTATTTTACAAAAGAGGAGACAGGTCAGTAATCTACTCCACTAATTAGAAAGCTTATCTGAATGTCTTGCAAATTAAACTAAAGACTGGCCTGTTGTCCACTGAAGGTTTTCCTATATCAATCCAAATACCCTGCTATTTACCAATATAACATTTATCAGACACTGAGTGTGCATGTTATACTGTGGCAAGTATTGGGTGTGAGAGGAAACAAAGTTTATAGAGTGATACTAACTCACGTCTAGGACTTTGGAGGTTGCAAAGTACTTTGGATACATTATATCATGTGAGTGTCACAATAACACTGTCAGATAATCGTTACCACAGTTATTGTTCGTCTTTGATAGATGAAAAAACTGAAACCCAAAGCAGGTAAAAAATATGGGGGAATGTGAAAATGTGTTTAATAAGAATGTATGTGCAGCACCCATATAAGATTGCATGCTGTCTTGGGTAAAGGGAGAGGGCAGGGAGGGGGAGAAAATTTAAAACTTATGGGAGTGACTGTTGAAGACTGAAAACGAATTAATTAAATTTTTAAAAATAATGTCAGAAAAATACGTGGAAGCATCTGAGGTAGAATTTGAACCCAGGTCTTCCTGACTCCAAATCCAGTACATTAGTCTCTATGCCAGCACTTCTTAAACTGGCAGCACCAAAAGGTTTCTGAACATGCAAAGATAAAAAAATAATTAAAAATCAAAGACGTAATGAATCCAAGGTGTTTCTGGCAGCGTTTGCCTGTGTCACCCAACTTCACTGCAGCCTTAGTCCTAAACAGAAACCCTGTACACTTTGCACTGCTCATGTCCTCAGGCCACGTAACACCAGTGAAATATGAAAAGGAATCACAAGTGGAAAGAGTGGAAAAAGTTTAAGAAACCCTGCGCCATACTGCCTGTCATGTGTATCTCATTAGACATGGATAATAGGGTAAGAGAATGAGGCCATCTAGTACAGTCCTTTTGTTTTACACATGTGGAAACTGAGGTTCTCATGGTCACTGCCTTCATGGAACTTATGGTTTAGTAGTGGGATAAGGCATAAACAAGGATGGCTATAATATGTAATACTCCTTGATAAGCATATCAGAAGCTGTGTACTTTGTGAAAAGAAAAGGGTAACGGGGGATCCAAGAAGGCTTCTTGAAGAAGGCAGCAATTTAAGATCCTACTAGGATCTTAAGGGATGGGTAGGATTTCTAGAGGCAAAGATGGGAATCCTACATCATCATCAACAACAACAAACCGAAGGGAAAGGATATAGGCACTAATCATGTTTATATGGTGTCTATAGTCCAGATTTGGAAATACCAAATAAACACTGTTCCAGAACTTGAAGTATGGCCCAGTGATGTACAGAGTGTCTAAAAGGCAACTTAATATCAGGGCTTCAAGAACCTGGGGCAGTATATAAAAGAAACATCACAGGATTTAGAGCCAGAGGTAGTAGGTTCAAACCCAGCTTCTGCTACTTACTGGTTGTGTGATCCTGAATGACTCACTTGATCTCTCTTGAATCTCAATTTCCTCATCTTTAAAAAGCAAAACAAAACACCAGGGTCATACTAGGTGAACTTTAAGACCCTTTGACCAAAATCCCAGAAAGGATTAGGTGTGCTCTAGGGGGGACCCTTGGAATCATTCAGAGGTCATCTGACCTAGATAGGGTTTGAGTTTACAAAGATCATACCTTCTAAACCCAGATCCTTTACCCTTACTCACTCATAAACTTATTTTCCAGCTTTTAAATTACCACATAGAGGGAGCATTTCAAGTCCTCTACCTCACCCACTATGATTGTAAACTTCCTGATCTGCCTCTTTTGATAATTAGGAAAATGCATGAGTTCATCATTGTAGACACACCTTTTGACAGCTCAGATATCAACCCCTCCATCTCCATTCCATGAGTTCCTGTGGTCAAAAGAAATTCATTCACCTAATGGCCATCCACTAGCAATGAACCTCTCTACCTGGAGCTAAGCTGTACCTTGCAAACCAGGCAGAATCCATCACTGGGTCCAACCTGAAGTTTTTCCTGTTTGAAACACTTACTAGAGCTTAACTTCTACTGGTAGCTCCTTCAAGAACCCAGGCATTGTACATAAACTTGGAATCAAGAAGTCCCTTGGTTCAAATCCTATGTCTGATGTTTGACTGCCTGTAGGACATGGATAAATCATTTACTGTCTCTGAACCCCAGATTTCTCATCCACTAACACTGGGGTGGCAAAAAAAAAATAACTGTAGTACTGCTGTGGGGTGCAGATAGTGCATGTTTTAAAGAACTTTGCAAATCTTACATCCTTACATAAATGTCAGATATTGCCTGTAAAAAACTGATGTGATTGTTCTAGATAATCTCTGAAATGATGGGTTATTAGAGTGAACATTCTATCTTTTTAAACAAATACATTTTATTAAATATAAATCAAAATCCGGACCTGGATGCTTCTCTCTACAGTTATTCTGACAAACATCTGACTTTCACTCCTATTAATTTTCTTCTTAGAGTCCATAAAAATGATGTTTTCTTTCCCCTAAAATTAAGGAATTCCTTTCTTTCCTCTCATATTGTTCATTCATTATTCATTTTCTCTGCCCATTAGAGGATACTATTTTTAATAGCTTAGGGACCAGATGTGTGACACTGGCTGTCCCCTATTCTTGGAATGCTCTCTCTCCTCATCTTTGTCTCCTGGGTTCTCAAGCTTCCTTCAAACCCAGGCTAGAATTCTACCTTCTACAGGAAGCTTTTCCCAGTACCCCAAATTTTCATGCTTTCTCCCTGTTGATTATTTCCAATTTCTCCTGCTTGTGTCTTGTTTGTACATCATTGCTTTCATGTCTCTTCCATTACACCATGATCTCCTTTGAAAGCACAAACTGTCTTTTGCCTTTCTTTGCATCGTCAGTGCTTAGCACAGGGACTAGTATGTAGTAGACAATCAACTCTTATTGATTGACTGACTGTGATTTCATCAGTGGAGGGAACTTCAGATTATGGAAATTCCCTTTACCAACACAACTCAGGACCTTTTTTTTTTTTTTTTGCAACTTAAAGTCTTGGAGAGTTGCCTGGGGCTCAGAGAGTTTAAATGACTTACCCATGGTCACACAGCCAGTACCTGTCGGAAGTTAACCTTGAACCCAGACCTTCCGGGTTCTGATTCTAGCTTTTTATCCACTATGCCTCACTACTTTTATTATTAGTTATCAATTAATTATTGATTTACTTTATAAAGATTTACTCCAAAGAATAATCATGATATGGAAGTGGGTTCTTGAAGTCTAGGGCCTGGGAAAGCAAGCAAGAAAGCTTCTGAACATAGACCCACTAGTTGGTAAGGAGCACAGGAAACAGTTAAGTGGGGGTAGGCTTGTTGTTGAAGGGTTGAATGCCAAGTAATGAACTTTTTCAGACATGACAACTCATCGAGGAGCTGGGATCATGTGATGCTATGAGGACCCTAGTCAACAAGACCACAGATACCTAACGAATTGAATATAGATTCTCTTGGGATTGTTAAGAAATTACAAGCATGTGAACTGATTGCCTCACTCACAAAATGAGGCTGCCTGGAGGCAGCCAAGACTAATTGATCTTTTAAGGCCATTGCAGCTAGAAGAGCCATGTCTCAGTTGGCACAGTAGAGAGAACAGGGTACTGAACCTGTAGTCCAGAAGATCTGTTTGAAAACCACCTTACACTCTGACTGGCTGGGTGACTTTAGGCAAATCTCACAGAGGCTCTGCCTCCTCACCTGCACAGTGGGAAAAATAAGCACACCTGCCTCTCAGGATTTTGTGAGGATTAAATGAGAAAATATATGTAAAACACTTCCACATTTCAAAGGACTAGAGACCTGTGGCCTATTATGAGTCTATGCCTCTAAGCGTTTTAACTAATTCACATTAACAGAGGAAGACTTCCTTCACTCATCCGCAGGCACAGTGAGCAATGAATGAGACCATGGTTTTACCCTTTATCTTGGTCATGCCTCATCTGGAGGGCTGTGTTGCAGTTTAGGAAGTGGGGGAGAGAGAGAGAGAGACAGAAAGACAGACAGAGACAGAGAGATAGAGACACAGAGACAGAGACAGAGGGCAAGAGAGACAGAGAATTTATTAAGGCCCTCCACTAGGCACTGGGAAAACAAATAGGTGTTTATATCCTAATGGGTGGAAGGCTACACATACAGGGGAGTTAGAAGACAGAATGGAATGACAAGAAAGAGCTCAGGGTCCTAGGAACAAATTCCAAGGTTGTAGTTGGAAAAGAATGAGAAATACAGCCAGATGGTTTGGGAAGTGCCAAAAAGGATATTGACAAAATGGAGCATATCTAGAAAAGGGTAAAGGAAATGAGATAGAACAAGAACTCTATGACTAGAAGGGAACTACAACTAGTCTAGTCTAACTCTAACTTTCTAGAAAAGGAAACTGAGGAGGTTAATGACTTGCCCAGGGTCATACAGTTAGAGTGAAAACCCAATTTTTTTTTACTCCAAAACCCAGTACTCTTTCGAAGCACTGTCACACTCAGATCAATCAAAGGAGTTGAACAGGTATAGCCTGGAGAAAAGTAGACTTAAGGGAAATATAATTGTCTTGAATACATGAAGGACCATGATGGGACAAAGGAAAATTAATTTCTTTGAATATTGCCTCCAAAAAGCAGAACTAGAAGAAATGGGTGTCAGTTACAGGCTGTCTATTTTAGCTCCATACCGGGAAAGGACATTCTAACAGTCGTACTAAAAAATGGAATGGGTCCTATTTGGTGGCCTATATCCCCAAGAAGACCAAAGCCCCAAGCCCCATTTTAATCAAAATAATAAAAATAGCTAACACTTTAAAGATTACAAAGTACTTTCTTCATTTGGTCTTCACAATAGCTCTGTGAGGCAGGTGCTACAATTATTTTTAATTTATAGTGAAGGAAATTGAGGCTGAGTTTAAATTACTTGCCCAGGATAAGTATCTTCCCAGCTGGGAAGTATCTGAGGTAGGATTATGAACTGAGGGTTTGCCTAGTTCCAAATGTCATATTCTTTTCACTGTACCATCTAGTAGCAAAACATTAAAAGGCAAGTGATAGCCATTGAGTGGGGAATGACTAAACCTGCTGGTGGTATTGGATTGTAATGAAACATTATGGTTCCATAGGAAATGATGACTATAAAGAATTCAGAGAAACTCACGAAGACTAGAATGGATTTATGTGGGGTGAAGTACGCCAAATATAATTAGGATAGTAAGGTAAAGGAAAACAACACTGAAAAACATCAGGACCAGTCTTGATTTCAGAGCACTGATAGTGAAATAGACATTCATCTTCCTGAGCAAAGAGTGACAGATTTCTCCAACCAGAGACATCTGAGAGACTCCAATCTGTGGAGTCCCCCTAGCCCACCACCCCCACCCCCAAGGTCACTCAAGGAAGTTTTAATGCTGAGCTATTACATTAGAGTACAAAATTACCAATGAGTGAGAGATGAATCCTTGTATTTTGGATGACTACACAAAGTAAAGGGCAAGGAGCCCAAGTTGGCTCCTAGATCATAGCTCAGACTTCAGTCTGTATTGGTGAAAGGGTGCCATGGAATGTTGAAGTCCGGGATACTGTAATAAATGCTACTTTTTGAAGATGACACTTACGTTCACACTCTTCTATGGGGTTACTAACTTTCTCTTAACATCAAGACTAGGCCTAAAACTAGAAGGAGAAAGAATACTCACTGGATTTAGAATCAGAAAAATTTGGGTTCAAATCCTGATAAACTTAGTGTAGTCACTTAGCCCTCTAAACTCCACTTCCCTCATTTGTAAAAAGGGTGTAATAATACACACATTGGTACTAGTCAATATTCTAAAAAGATCAAAGAAAGAGGAAAAGGATCTTTGTACGTGAAAATATTTATATCAGCTTTTTTTGCAGTGGCAAAGAGCTGGCAAGTAAGGGAGTGTCCAAATTGGGAAATGACCAAAGGAGATATGACATAGGGATGCGATTGTTGTTTTCTCTAAGAAATGTTGAAGGGGATGGTTTCAGAG
Source organism: Bettongia penicillata ogilbyi (assembly GCA_023548195.1). NCBI lineage: Eukaryota > Metazoa > Chordata > Mammalia > Diprotodontia > Potoroidae > Bettongia > Bettongia penicillata. The sequence goes on from JAJHZJ010000283.1 coordinate 3,093,193, forward strand.
AAACCTGTATGAACTGTTGCAGAGCGAAATGAGCAAAGCCAGGAAAACAACTTAGACAATCATAACATCTTAAAAATGGTGAAAGACTCAGGAACTCTGATCAACCAAATGTCCAACTAGAAGAACTTATGATGAAACAAGCTACCTACCACCTGACAGCGCTGATGACTCAGAGTACAGATTGAGACATATTTTATTTGGACACAGCCAATGTAGAAATTTGTTTTGCTTGATTGTACATGTTTGTCATAGGGGTTTTGTTTTTCTTATTTCTCATTTAGAAGGAAGGAGTGGAAAGTGGGAGGGAGAAAAATGCTGATTTTCATTGATTGAGGGAAAAAATTTAAAAACCAAAAGATGAAATAAAAATACATGTATTTCTTTCTCACTGGATTGCTATAAGGATGAAATTAGGAAATATATGGAAAATGGTTTGAAAACTAACACAACAGAAATGTCCTTAGAAACCATCTGAATGAACAAAATCTCTAAAATGTAGAAGGTGTTTAAAACAGTACAATCTTATTGCTTTTTAGCTTGAAGAAACTAGAACTAAAATCATAAAATGGTATCCAAATGGAGATTCTTGTAGGGTCTACTGTAAAGGCTAAAACTATCCTATAATTAGGTAATAGCAAATAGTAAATAGGTCTTACAACCTTGGAAAAAGTCACTTAGAATTCATCATAGAATTTTTGACCTTAGAGATCACCTAGTCTAAGCCCTCCTTTTTACAGCAAAAGAAATCAAGACCCAGAAAGGTAAACCAATATGAATTTCAACTTCCTCATTCACAAAATAGCAATGCTCTTTTCACTATTTGATTCACCAGGTTGATTTGAGGAGCAAAGGAGATGATTAGGTGAAAATGCTCTGAAAACTAGCTGTATATAAAGCATTATATCATCATTGTATTATTGCTAGTATAGTTCCTACTTTATTAATATATATCCTCCCCCAAGCAAAGACCTGGGGCTAGAGATGAGCAAGAGTGAAAAGGGAGGGAATAAGCATTTATTAAGTTTAGACCATGTGCCAGATACTGTACTAAGCATTTCACAAATATTATCTAATTTGATTCTCACAACAACCCTACATGATAGGTGCTATTTTCATCCCCATTTTACAGATGAAGAAACTGAAGTTGAGAAGGTAAGTCACTGGCCCTGGGTCACACAGCTAGTAAGCATCTAAAGCTGGATTCAGTTTCAGGTCTTACTGATTCCAGGCCCATTACGGTATATGGAATCAGAAAAAAAATTAAATTTAAGTGCCACTAACTTTAGTCAAGTCATTTAACTCAGAAAGAACTCCATTTTTCCTCATCTGTAAAATGGGTATAATAATAGGAATGGCTACTAGTCAATATCCTGAAGAGACTAAAGAAAGAGAAAAGGATCTATGTATACAAAAGTAGTTATACCAGTTCTTTTTGCAGTGGCAAAGAGCTGATAATTGAGGTGTGCTTAGTGCTAAGCTCTATCCACTGCCCTACCTAGCTTCTAAGAGACAAAAAGAGAGGATCTCACAAGGATTTCAGTTTAAATCAATTCAGTTGAATTAAATTGAATAAAGAGCAAGTAGTACATGTGGTGGGGCACCTAGGTGGAATTGTGGATAGAGTACAGGGCCTCAAGTCAGGAAGAACTGAGGTCAGATCTCATCTTGGATACTTACTAGTTATGTGACCCTGAGCAAGTCACTAACCCATTTGTCCCAGTCTCCTCATCCGTAAAAGGAGCTGTAAAAGGAAATGGCAAACCACTCCACCATCTCTGCTAAGAAAATCTCAGATGGGGTCATAAAGAATTGGACATGACTGAAACAACTGACCAACAGCAAGAGTGATATAGTGGAAAGAGAACTGGATTTGGAATTATGGAATCTGGTTTAAGTTCTAGCTCTGGGACTCCCAATCTTTGTGATTCTGGATGAGTCACTTTCCCTCTCTGGGTCTCAGTTTCCTACTTTGTAAAATGAGGAAGATAGAAGAAATGATATCAAAGGTCCCTTCCAGCTGTAAGCAATTCAATTCAAGAAATATTGAGATCCTTTGCTCAGTACTGTTGATTCAAAGATGAAACAAGACATAGATTTTGCCCTCAGGAGCTCAAGGAAATTGGCATGAATACAAATGACTGTGATTCAAGGTCATACTTATGAAAGGGGAAGGGGAAAGTGTAAGATCCCAGCAATGTTTTAAGAAAGGATGAGGGAGAGATGACATTTATTTAGAAGGAGAGAGAAGGGCTTCTCAGATCATCTGAATTCTATCTTGCTGCAGATTTCTTTTTGAACTTACCTTATTATCCCTTACACTAGAGTTATTGCTGGACTTCTTGCTGAGCCCCACTCAGTTTCCTCAGTTTGCCTTTGTCCAAATCATCATAAAAATGTTCAACAGCAAAGAGCCAAGCACAGACCCCTGGAGCATTCCATTGGAATCTTCCTGCCAAACTGACATTAATGATTATTTTTTGAATATGATCATTCAACCAGGTCCAAAACCATCTAATTGTCATAGCATTTAGTTCACATCTCTCCACATTTTCCACCAGAAGAGACAGAGAGACAGACAGAGACAAAGACAGAAACAAAAACAGAGGGAGGAGGAGTAGGAGGAGGAAAGGAAGGGAGGAAGGAAGGAAAGAGAAAAAGAAAGAAAAGAGAGAAAAAGAAAGAAAAAAGGAATGAAGGAAGAAAGGAAGGAAGAAAGAAAGGAAGGAAGAAAGAAAGAAAGAAAGGAAGGAAGGAAGGAAGAAAGGAAAAGGAAGGAAGGAAGGAAGAAAGAAAGAAAGAAAGAAAGAAAGAAAGAAAGAAAGAAAGAAAGAAAGAAAGAAAGAAAGAAAGAAAGAAAGAAAGAAAGAAAGAAAGAAAGAAAGAAAGAAAGAAAGAAGGAAAGAAAGAAAGAAAGAAGGAAGGAAGGAAGGAAGGAAGAAGGAAGGAAGGAAGGAAGGAAGGAAGGAAGGAAGGAAGGAAGGAAGGAAGGAAGGAAGGAAGGAAGGAAGGAAGGAAGGAAGGAAGGAAGACAAAAGATTGCCTACTCGATAAAGACATCCTGGCTCTTTATGATCATTCTTTCATTTTCAGGATGATAATTAACCATATTTTTAATAACTCATCATTGAACTGTGCCAGGAATCAAAGTCATTCTCCCTGGCTATAGTTTATAGACTCTATTCTCTTCCCTTTTGATCCTTCAAAATAAGGATAGCTACTATTCTTCAGGCCTGGGGCATCTCCCCCATTCTCCACAGTCTCCAGTATCCCTGACCCATTGGCCAGCAATCATATTTACCAGTTGTTTAAACTTCTGAGGATGTATCAGGGACATCTCCCTACTTGTCTTGGATCTTGATTGGCTATTAGCCATTTTTATTCTCTTATTTCTCTCCTTGGCAGAGAAAACAGAAATGTCTTAAGAACTGAGCAGCTTTACCTTCCCTATGTTGTCAGTTACATCATAAGTAATATGCTGCAGCCTAGTTACACCCACCACATGTCTTTCCATTGCCCTTTGGGACACTTGTAATTTTGATTCTTCAAAGACTGAAGTATTCTATGAATCACAGAGAAAGCATTACTGGGAGAATATTCATAGGACCACAGATTTAGAGGCTACAGGGATCTGTAATGACTCAAGGTCATCTGATGCAACCCCTTCATTGTACAGGTGAGGAAACTGAGGCCAAAAGAAATGAACTGTTTTGCTCAAGATCATGATGCTAGTTAAACTAATATTTCAACCTCAATCCACAGATTCCAAATCCGCATCTCTGTAATATTACACCACATTGGTCTTAAGAAGATAGATTTTTGTAGTAGCAGTCTTATGAAGGCTTTGTAGCAGCAATTTGGAGTCACTGAAAGTATAACACATTTTCCAAAATGCAGTCCCGATTCCTATCTTTAACTCAGTTCTAGCCGCAGCTTAGTTAACTATTCAGATATAGCAGCTGTCCAAGTTAGATATATTGATAAACGTTAATGGGCTGCCATTCACCTTACTGTGAACAATGTATATCTAATATCCACTTTCTTTTGCCGATTAGACCAATCTCTTTCCTTCTCAGTCTTCCATGGGGGAGATTTGGAAATATTCCAGGGCTTAAGGCTACTAAGATAATGTCACCTGTGAATCTAAATAATTTCAGCATTTATGAGGAGCTCTTCTGTTTGAACTCCATGCAGAACATCTTCCATAGTACTGGTTGACTTCTTAGATATGAATGTCTCCTTATTTTATGCCTAGTTTGATATATCAGTACTTAGTGCGTTATTGAATTGTTATGATGTCATACCTGTTATATAATCTCCCATGAATTTCCTATAAATTGTACAACTCATATAATCTTATAATCTTAAAGACTTTTATTTTTTCCAAATTATTAATTTCTTCATTTTCGTTTTCAACAATCATTTCCTTAAGTTCCAAATTTTCTCCCACTCCTCCCCTCTCCTTCCACAAGACGGCATGCAATCTTATGTGGGTTCTACACATTCATTCCTTTTAAACACATTTTCACATTAGTCATATTGCATAGAAGAATTACAATGAATGAGAGAAACATGAGGAAAACAAAATGAAATAAAACATAAAAGGGAAAATAGTCTGCTTCTTTCTGTATTCTGACTCCATAGTTCTTTCTCTGGATGTGGATAGCATTTTGCATCATCCATCAGTCATTTGGAAATGTTTTAGGTCTTTGTATTGCTGTGAGGGGCTAAGTCTATCAAAAACAGTCCTTGCACACTGTTGTTGTTACTGTGTATATATTCTCCTGGCTCTGCTCACTTCACTCAGCATCAGTTTATATGTCTTTCCAGGTTTTACTGAAGTCCGCCTGTTCATCATTTCTTATAGCACAATATTCCATTACATTCATACGCCACAATTTGTTCAGTTATTCCCCAATTGATGGGAATCCCCTCACTTTCCAGTTCTTGGCTACCACAAAAGGAGCTGCTATAAATATTTTTGTACATATGGGTCCTTTTCCCATTTTTATGATCTCTTTGGGATACAGCCCTAGAAGTGGTATTGCTGGGTATACACATTTTTATAGCCCTGTGGGCACAATTCCAAATTGCTCTCCAGAATGGTTGAATCAGCTCACAGCTCCACCAACAATGAATTAATGTTCCAACTCTCCCACATCTTCTCCAACATTTATCATCTTCCTGTTTTGTCTTGTTAGCCAATCTGATAGGTGTGATGTGGTACCTCAGAGCTGTTTTGATTTGCATCTTTCTAATCAATAGTGATTTAGAGCATTTTTTCTTATGACTATAGATAGCTTTAATATCTTCATCTGAAAACTGCCTGTTTATAACTTTGACCATTTATCAATTGGGGAATGACTTGTGTTCCTGTACATTTGACTCAGTTCTCTATATATGTTAGAATTGAGACCTTTATCACAGATACTAGTTGTAAAAATTCCCAATTTTCTGCTTCCCTCCTAATCTTGCTTGTATTGACTTTTTATAAAAACTTTTCAATTTAATGTAATCAAAGTTATCCATTTTGCATTTCATAATGTTCTCTATCTCGTTTGGTCATAAATTCCTCCATTCTCCACAAAAAAAGACTTTTAACATATACACTCTCCTTATTTAAGGAGAGCTTATAAGGGAAGGTAAGTGGTATCCCTGGAGTCAGGATAATCTGAGTTCAAACCTGGCCTCAGACACTTACTATCTGTGTGACCCTGAGCAAGTCACTTAACGCTGTTTGCCTCAGTTTCCTCATCTGTAAAGTGAGATGGAGAAGGAAATGATTGCAAATCACTCCAGTATCTCTGCCAAGAAAACCTCAGAGGGTCATGGAGAGTCAGACACAAGCAAAATGACTCAGCACCAACATTTTCTTGAGTAGTTGTGCCTGAAAAAGTTAATCAGCTAATGACCAATCTTCGAGTGACAGTAAGTTCCTTGAGAGGAAGTGCGGGAGCAATGCAATATGGAGCAGTGAAAAAAATGTTAGCTATGGAGCCAGAAGCCCTGAGTTTGAATCCTGCTAGTTACAATTTATGTGACCTTAATCAAGTCATTTCACCTCTTCTGTAAAATGAGGGTATCAGGTTCAATGACTTCTAAGGTTTCTTTCAGCTCTAAATCTACGATCCTTAATGGAAGGAACCACACTTTACATTTCTTTGTAACCCCCACAGCACCTAAAATTGTGACTTGCACTTAGTGCTGAATAAATACCTGTTGAATGAAGGAGAAAAGACTTCCTTCCCTTTCCTACTGAAGATGCCCTTCCCAGAAGGTGAGCAAAGACCAACACAGAAAGAAACTTTCTTCTATGGCATTACCTGTTTACACATCCCCAATCCCATCCCCATTCCAATTTCCTTCTTATATAGGTGATTGTTTTAATCTACATTTAGACATCATCTTATATAATAAATGGCTCATATAATAATATAATATAATAATAATACAGGAACTCTTTAGGCTCCCTTATTCCTTTCAAAATACTGCGTTCAAAGACCAGCTTCTTCATGAAAGCTTACCTGATCCTCTAATAACTGGCTTTGTAATAATCATGTACATACATTGTATATACTTATCCATATACAGGTTATTTCTCTCCTACAACATAAGCTCTCTGAGGGCAGAAATGGTTGATCTATGCTGTCTTCATTGTACTGAGACTTAGAATACTACCCAGCCTTCCCAGGGACGTCCCTCATAGTAGGAAAGAGATCTCACTGGTACAAGAAAATGGAGATAAATCACACTCTGTATGAAACTAAAGCAGCAGCTCATTTGGTTTTGCATTCTCATCGCCTGGTATGGAATCCAGCACATACTGTGAACTTAATAAATGTTTATTGAATGACTGTGTGTAACTCATGTGTTTTTGTAAACAATACCTAATTTTGTTAGTGAATTTACTGTTTAAAGTAAAGGTTCTTATCTTAGGATCTGTGAACCTTCTGTATATTTTAATAATTGTATTTTAATATAATTGATTTCCCTCATAACCCTATATATTTGATTTTATGCATACACTAAACTGCCAAAGGGGGCTCATCACCCACAAAAAAGTAAAGAACTCCTGGTTTAAAGGAACCACCAACCACCTGCGGTAGATCTTTAGATTTCGCTCTGGTTGTCGTCCTTTGTTCTTAAAGAGGACCAAAATACATTACAACGCTAGAGTCAAGTTACAGTGTGGCCGACTGTGGCTGATCAGACTCATATGAGCTCAGAATATTCTACTACAGATCGGGTGCAAATAGTCTGTGTGTGAACATTTGGGGTGCAGGTGTCTCTAAATTTTCACATCTCATCGAGTTTCTTTTGAGCTACTTCAATTCTGCTTTGCTCATGGAGCACAGCACCCTAACACCATGCTGGGAGGTCCTATGCTAATGTCTCCCATGTCACACAATCAGTTCTGAAGTTTTTAAGAGACGTTGAGTGTCCTTGAATCGCTTCTTCTGACCACCATGTGAACGCTTGCTCTGTGTAAGTTCTCCGTAAGTCTCTCTTAAGACATCTTTAGGTAGTTAGAAAGAGGGAGGGGAGAGAAAGAAAACACATTTATATAGAGCCTAAGATGTGCCAGCACGGTGCTAAGTCCTTTACAAATATCTCATCTGATTAAAGTTTGGTGTCTCAGTTTCTCTTACCTTGGTACCCATCTATACAGTAGGCAGACAATTCAGCAAATCATATTATCTTGGGGTCATCAAAGTACCAGGACTGAAGATTGCATTAGTCTAATCCACAACTAAAAAGTAATTCTAGGGTGACATAGAGGCTAAAGGATTGATCTTAGTGTCAGGAAGACCTGGGTCAGATTCTCGCTAGCTAGGGAGATACTTAAACTCTCTGGGCTTCAGTCTCCTCATCTGTAAAATGAAAGGATGGAACTAGTGGCATCTAAGGTGCCTTCCAACTTTAAATCTATGGTCCCAGATGGACATCAAGATATGCCTGAGAAACTTCCCTGGTAGGAAACATAATACCTCCCACAACAGCCCATTCCACTTTTGGACATTGTTAGAAAATTTTTCTTTCTATTCAACTAAAATAGAACTCCCTATAAATTTTCCCCATTGATTCCAGTTCTTTTCTCTGGGTTCAAATAGAACAGGTCTGAACTCTTCCAAATTTTCAAAGACAGCAACCACAAAGCCCTTAAACTTTCTCTTCTATGGACTTCATGTGCTCAGTTGTTGTTTTTTTAATTAAATCTTGTATAAGATGGTTTCCAGTTTCCTCTCCATCTTGGTCACTTTCATAAAAATGCTCCATTTTTCAATGTCCCTCCTGAAATGGGGTGCCTGGAACTGAATATAATACTTCAGATGTCACAAGATCAGGGCAGCGTGCCCAGGCACTATCCCCTCCTCTACTCTGGACACTTGTTTCCCAAGCGGAGGAAGCTGAACACATTGGCTCAAGCAACTCAAGCAAGGTGGTAACTCTTCAATTCAATTCAATTCTACAATCATTTATTGAACATCCATTATTGGCAAAGTCCTGGGCTTACGCCAACAGCAAGAGAGAATTTCAGGAGTTTATCCAAGCTCATGGACTGGGTACTCCTTCTGTGACAATCTCCTTCCCACATTTATTGAAGAGAAGAACCCAGCCCTGTAATTATTGCCCAGGCAGAAAGCTAGACTTGGAGGAAACATCCTTGAGGATGAATGTGGGCCAAGGAGGCAGGACAGGAAACACAGGGTGGGGCCAGGTAGAAAGACCCAGTCCTCCTGGAGCCAAGACCGGAACTAGCCTGTTTGCTTTGCCTTCACCGAGGGTATCATTTCCAGTTGGGCAGAAAATCACTAATGACACAGGGCCAGAGGGGAGGGTGGGGTAAGTAGATGCCAAAGGGATGAGCATGGGAAGTCCCTGAAATAGACCCAGTGGGGAGGAGCAAGATCATGTTAGGTACAGAGGAATCACCCACAGGAGGCATATAAATTGGGTGCCCAGCTAAGGTGTTATGCATATGGTTATGCATATGGGGCCAATCTGACAGGATTTGACCAGTCTGGCAGGTATTTAATTAAAGAAGCCCATTCATTCTCACTAACATGTTGCAGTAGGGCCCTTTTTGCTTTGTTTTTAGTTTTGATAATGCTAACACTAACTATAAATGATAATGATATGAAATCAGCCATGTGCATAAATCAGTTCATTTAAACATTTTCGAGTAAGAAGATGTGAATTTCAGTCCTGACTTTGCCACTTACTATCACTACCATCTTAGGCAGATCACTTCTCCCACTCTGGATCTCAGATCCCTCAGATGTAATAATAACATCTAATGTTTATATAGCACTTTAAGGTTCACTAAGTGCTTTATATATATTTTCCAATTTGGTCCTCTAAGAGATGTTCTGTTATTGTTATCCCTACTGTACAGATAAGGAAACTGAAGCTCATAGAGACTGAATACCTTCATATGAGAAAGAAGTCTCCAATAAGAGAATTGAATCCAGGTCTTGGTGACTTCAAGTCTAACCTCTAAGTTTGCTTCCAGCTCCAAATCTATGCACCTATGATACAAAGGCTCTCTCTTAGGGGCGAAGTCCTTCTAGCAGAGAGAATGCCTGACTGACTGCCATGCTTATGCTCATCTGTTTGACTGTTCCTTTGTCCCAAAATGCAAGCTCCTTGAGGGTAAAAACTGTTTTTCATTACCTCTATTTACCCCTAGGGCCTAGCACAGGGCTTTGCATGTGGAAGGCACTTTCAAAATACTTATTAGATTAGACTGGATTCCATTGAAATGTCTATTTTCTGTGCCTCAGTTTCCTCTCATATCATTATAAAATTAGAATGATAATACATGTCCATAAATAAGTGAGCTAGAGTAACGAAGGTACAGAATGAGAATCCTATTCCACAGTGAACTCAGTTGACTTCTGGCTTCATCAAATGTTCAAGCTGAAAGCAGAGCCTTAGAACACATCAAACAGTTGTGGAATAATGGAAACAACATTGAATTTGGAATCCAAGGACCTGGGTTTGAATTCTGGTTTTGACTGACAAGTTAGGTGAGTCTGGTCAAGTCATCTGACTTCTCTGGGTCCCAGTTTCCTTAGCTGTAAAACAAAAAGAAGGTAGGATTGAACCCACCTAAGGTTAGATGACTTCTAAGATCTCTCATACATCCAGATCCACAACATTGAATTAGAGGTCCTATTCAAACCCATTTCCACTGATTGCAAATCTAGGAGGGCTCTTTCCATTTCTTGGGCAAGTCAATCTCTCAGTCTCAGTTTCTCTGACTACAAAAGGAAAAGTTTGTACTAGAGGATCTCTCAATGGTCTCTTCTAGATCTAAATCATGGAACACTAGCCCAGGTGACAATCCAGGATCTCTGCTTTAAAACTCACTGCCCTCTGAGGCAATCAAGTCTTAATGAAGAGAGAAAGGGAAAGTCAATGGCAACTGATAATAATAGATCACATTTATATAGTACTTTAATGTTTGCAAAGTGTTTTGTGAATATTCTCTAATTTGATCCTCAAACAATCCTGGCAGGAAGCTGCTGTTCTCATTTTACAGTTGAAGAAACTGAGGTAACAGAGGTTAAGAGACTTGCCCAGGGTCACTCAGGAAGTACCTGAAGCTGAATTTGAATTCATCTCTTTCTAACTTGAGATACATCTTTTTATTCACTATGCAACCCCTCTACCTATAGGTAACTCACTAAGAGATTTCTGTCAGGGAAAGGCTTCAAGCTCAACTTGGGAGTCCCAGTCAGGCATGTGATGAAGCCAGAGCTGATTGTTAGATTTTTAGTATGAGTATGTACACATTGGAAATATGCAGATGCTACAAATCAGAGCTTGATTTATTGTTTCATTGATTGTCTAGACAAAGTAATGGGAAAAAATAGGAATAATGCAGGTTAAACTGAAAAGTATGTTGTTGGTATATTTTTTTCAGGAACTAAAATCCAAAATCCCCAAATGGATTTAGTCAGAGGCCAATTTCTTTAGGAGCTAAATATCAATTTTTGACAACTTAGAAGAGCAAAGCTCTGAACAGGGAGTCAAAGGACTTACTCTAAGTTCATAATCTAATGCTTCCTCTCTCCATGTGACCCTGGGCAAGTCACCTGATGTCTGTATGCCTCATTTTCCCCATTCTACAAATGAGACCTTTGGACTGAGATCTCTAATCTCTTCCAATTCTAACATTCTACGAATTTAATTGACTTAGTCATTGAAGGATGATAGGATTTTGCTGTGTGGAAAGTTCTTGCCGGCATAGAAGGGAATAAGAATTTATACAGTGCCCACTCTGTTCCAGGTAGTGTGCCAAGAGCTTCACAAATATCACCCCAGTTGATCCTCACAATGACCTTGAGGAAGGTGCTGTTGTTGCTTTCATTTACAATTGAGGAAATGATAGTGACTTGCTCAGGGTTTGAACTCGGATCTTAGTGACTACAGGTCCAGAGCGCTATCCACTGTACTACCTAGTTATCCCTGCATAGGATGTTGTTCTTGGATTTAGAATTAGAAGAGACCTTTAGGGTAATCTAGTCCAGAGCTTCTGATGTGGGCCTCAACCCCAAAATTTGGCAACAGAAAAAGGTATGTGAACAATGTAACAGTCAAAAATTAATTACAAATTAAACATGGAATGAATCTAAGGTGTTTCTGGCAGTGCTTGCCTGTGTTGCATCGCACAAGCTCACTGCAGCCTTGGTTCTGAATATAACACCTGCTCACTATGCACTTCACAGTGCAGTAACTGGAAAAGTGGTCACCAGGAGGAGAAATTTGAGAGGCCTTGATGACCCAAGGCTTTGTTTTACAGATGAGGAAATCTGCAAAAAACCAGGAGAAATTAAGGGACCCAAGTTGCCCAGTTCTCTCATCTTACACCTATCCCCACTGAAGTCACCTCACCCCATCAAGGGAAAGCACTTAACCCAACACAAGACCACTCGTGAGTGAACTACAAAACAAAATTCAAAGCCAGGCCTCCTAATTCCAAATTCAGCACTCCTTCCACTGTACCATCCGTCCTCCTGGCAGTGGACATGAAAGCAGGTAAGTTTAAACAGGAAAGTTCAGAAAGGTTATGACATAGGACATATGAAGGAAATTGATGATGATGATGATGATGACGATGAGGACAATGGCAACAGTGATTTCAACAACTTCACATCGTGGGAGACAGATTAGAAAGGAAGAGTAGGGAGCAGAAAGGCTTAGGGAGCCAGATTAAAGAATCTATGCTTTGTTTGCTGGATAATAGGGATCCATTGAATATTTTTGAGCAAGACAATTAAATGACCAGTCAGAATCTCTGCTGACAGTTGACTTTGTTTAATTTCCTTTGTAACTGGTTCCTAGACAACACAGCTGCATTTCTCAGTTCCTTTGGGTTGGCTTCAAAGGCACATACAGTAAGGCTTTAAAGGGACACACAGGTACCAGAGGGAATATACTTCCATGGCAGGTCATGAAGGTGAGTGTTTCTCTTTGAGGATTCTTCACCCTATCACTCACCAGATGTGTGACTGTAGGCAGTTCTATCCCCTTCAACTTCCTCATCTATAAAATGGCGATCATAATCTTTGCCCTACCTGTGGGGCTATTATGAGGAAAGCAATTTGTCATTCTTAACATACGATAGAAATGAAAATTACTGTGGGGAAGCAATATAGTGTATTGCAGCGGCATTTAGTGTGGTATGGAGTACAGCACAGAAGAAAAATCATGGGCCTTGGACTGAAGCAATCTACCTTCACATTCTGGCTCCGAAAGGTGTTGGCTGTGTGACTGGACAAGTCCTCAGAGCCTCATTTTCCTCCTATGTGAGATGAGGATAATTACCATGATAATAATAGCAATAATTCTTACATTACCCACCTCATCGGACTGTAGTGAGGAAACCTTAAAATGCTATATGAGTATGAAGTACCATTATTAACCTTTTCATCTTCTTTGTGGGTGGTAGTTGAACACTGGATCATGTCCAAAACTGAGCTCACACTCTTTTCCCTCCAACCCTCCCCTCTTCCAGACTTCTTGGTCAATCTCCTTGGTACCACTTTGCTCCCAGTTAACCAAGCTCAAAACCTAGGTGTCATCCTCAAATCCCCATTATCTCTCATCTCCCATATCCAATCTGTTGCCAAAGCCTGTTGATTTCACCTTTGTAACATCTCCCATGTGTGCCCCTCTGACAATGCCACCATGCTGGTATAGAACCTCATCGCCTTATGCCTGGATTATTATAATAGCCTCTGGTTGGTCTTTCTTCTTCAAGTCTCCAATTCACCTTCCACTCATCTGTCAAAGTGATCTTATTAAAGTCCAGGTCTGAACATGTGACCTTCCCCTAATTCAGTAAAATTCCTGCGTCCTAATCACCTCTAGGATCAAATGTAAAATCCTCTGTTTGGCATTCAAAGACTTTTATAACCTGCTTCCCCCTCGACCTTTCTAGTTTTCTTATATCTTTCTTATACTTAACTGCCATGTACTATGTGATCCAGTGAAGCTTATCTCTTTCCTATATCTCAAATTAAATGTTCAGTCTGCCAACTCTGGGTATTTTCTCTGCCCTCCGTGCCTGGATTTCTCTCCCTTCTCATCTCTGCCTCCTGAATTCCCTGGCTTCCTTCAAGTCTCAACTAGAATCCCACCTTCTGTAGGAAGTCTCTCTCAGTCCCCTTTAATTCTAGTGCCTTCTCTCTCTTAATCATTTCCATTGTTTTCAATATATAGCTTTATTGTCCAAAATTGTTTGCACATTGTCTCTCCAACTAGACTGTGAATTCCTTAAGAGAAGACTGTCTTTTGTCTTTTTTTGTATCCTCAGAGCTTGGCATAGTGCCTGTCGCATACCAGGTGCTTAATGATTATTGACTGACTGATTGACAATGAAGAGCCTCCTAAGTGAGGCTTGTAATCCTTCAGAATTTAGTTTGACCTGAGCATACACACAGTAAAAACCAAAAGGATCTGGATCCAGAACTGGAAAAGATGGAGATGAACAGGCTAGATTGCCTTGGGGAAATGGAGCAATACTGTTAATGATCCCAAATTTCTCCCTGAAACAAAAGCCCATCTTTATAACATCCTTCTCCTTTCAATGATGCATGACTTCCAGTTATGTAATACCAGAATTACTTTGAGGGTCACCCAAAGGACAATGGAGGGATTCATGGTGATTGTCAGTAGTCTACAACATGTTAGCAAGGAAGGATGAGGTAAGAGGAGCCATGTAAACAATATAATCAGAGATGAATGAACCAAAAAGAAGGTGGACCTGCTGTGTGCTGAGAGCCTGGGGTTCCCAATGGCCAGTCTGCATGCTCCACTGGTACCCACAAGGATCCCCAGAACAGTGGATTACACTCTCCCTAAACTCATGGAAGATGTATAGGAAAATATGGACAAGAGAATCACAATGCCAGAGGGCATGGATGAGTTGTAACCTGAATTAGTGGAGGGAATAACCATGCCTATCCAACCATATTTTAGGAAACTTTGCTTTTTTATCTGCCCTTTTCTGACCTATCCTTAGTTGGGAATATCATACAACCAGTCCATCAGCTTCCTTCCCCTCTACAGTCATGCTGGCTGGAAGCCTGACCCCTTGCCCACCCGGAAGGATTGAAATAGTGTGGATAGCCTCCCTACCCACAAACATGGAATGTGACCTTCTTCCCTTCTATCATCTATGAAAAAATGATAATCTGGGCTGGCCCTTGGGCTGTAAAAGGAAAGGGATTTAGGGGGAAGGTGGAAGATTTATTAAAATGACACACCCATCTCATAAAAAGAGAGAGAGGAAAAGAGAGAGAGAGAGAGAGAGAGAGAGAGAGAGAGAGAGAGAGAGAGAGAGAGAGAGAGAGAGGGAGAGGGAGAGAGAGGGAGAGAGAGAGGCAGGCCCATGACCAGAGTCGAAATTTTGAGTCAGCACAGAGACCAGATGTGTCCATAGAACAAAGGAAAGTACTCCTCATAGACGAGAGGCTGTCACACACCAGGGTGTGTGTGTGTCAGGGAGGTGAGGCTGAGAGGTTAACCACATATCACGTTGAGGGAGGGGCTTGGACTGACTGTCAGAAAAGCTTTACCTACCTCAAATCCAGAAAGTGATGACATTCACACCCATGATGACATCACCCTATGGCCACTTCCTTTTTCAATGAGGAGAAAAGGGAAGTGGGGAGGGATCCATATGTGTGGAGGGTTAAAGAGGATAGAGCTGTGAGACCCTAATGCCTAATCCTATTTCTGCTCCCTCCATTTTGAGCTATCCTTGAGAATAGGATATGGGATGGAGAGATGAGGGTTCAAACCCTGTCTTAAACACTCCCTTAGCTGTGAGAGCCTGGGCCAATCACTTGAACTTTCTGGGTCCTGTGTAAAAGGAAGGCACTGGACTTGGTCTCTGAGATCTCTCCCAACCCTAAACTTTTTACTCTTATGATCCTACTATGATGATCTCACACATGAGAGTAAGTGTTTAACTAAGGGGTTATTTTTGAAGGACAAAAGGAAGGACATGGGGAAGGTTTTCTTTCCTAAAATATACCCACATTAGTTGCTGCTCAGTATATTGGAAACAAGATATACCCATAGCCTAGAGAGCCGAGCTTTGTATCAACTGTTCCACAAAGCTCCACGTTCTGAGTTCCAGTTTTCTCATCTGGAAAATGTTTAGCCTGGAGAAGAATGAGGAGGGAATATGATCACTGTCCTCATGTCATTTAATGGGCTATTATGGGAAGAGGGAATAAATAGACTTGTTTGATTTGGCCCCAGAACTAAAAGCAATGGGTGGAAGTGACAGAGAGGCAGCTTACAGCTCACTACAAGAAAAAATTTCCTAACAGCGAAACCTATTCCAAAATGGGATGGGCTGTCTTGGGAGGTGGCAAATTTCTGTCACTGGAGGTTTCCTAGTAGAGGTTGGATGACCATTTGGCAGGGATATTATGCAGAGAATTCTCCAGAAATGAGTGCGTAGGACTCCATATTCTGTGAGGTCCCTTCCAACTCTGAGACTACGCATTGGATTGGGTTGTGTTCTAGAGCAGCTTGGTGGCACAGTGGATAGACGGCTGGGTCTGAGGTCACAGGACTAATCTTTTTGAGTTTAAATCTGGTCTCACACACTGCTATGTGGCCCTGGGCAAGTCCCTAAACCCTCTTTGGCTCAGTTTCTTCATCTGTCAAATGAACTGGAGAAGGAAATGGCAAATCACTCCAGTATCCCTGCCAAGAAAACCCCAAATGGGGTCGTGAAGACTCAGATAATGAACGAAATGACTGAGCAACAGTAACAACAAGGTTATACTTTATTGAGGTAACATGCTGTAGCGGAAAGGACTGAATTTGGAGTCAGAGGAACCGAGTTCAAATTCCAGATCTGTTAACACATTTCCCAGTTTGGCCTCAAGCAAGTGGACCTCAGCTGTAGAATGAAAACAATCCTAGTCCTTAAGCTAGAAGAGACCTTGGAGACTATCTAGTCCTTTGAATCTTTAATAAAAGGATTTGTTTTGTGAAGTTTGGATTCAATCAAAGGGCCACTCTTGAGGACCTAGAGGGCCACATGGTGGCCTTGTGGCCACAGGTTCCCCACTCCTAAAGTCCAACTTTTAAATTTTACAGATAAGGAAACTGAGGCCCAGCTACATTACACAACTTGACCAAAATCACAGTTAAGGAAATTCAGAGATAGGATTTGAATATAGATCTTCTGGATCCAGAGTCAACCCTTTCCACTCTGACACTGGTTGAATTAGATGATCTTTGAAGTCCTATGCAGCTCTCCTATTCTCTGTATTCACTATAAAGTGTTCCACTTCACCCAAAAGCCCAAGGCCCATCGTGCCCTGGTTTGTTTGAAGTTGATTTTTCCTGGCTTACTAGTAAAGAAAGTTCAGCACAGAGATGTTAGATGACCTCCAGCTCACACAGTCCAACAGTTCTCACAAGTAAGGATTTTCCCTAGACTCTTAACCTACTTCTGGAACCATCAAGGCAAGTTCTCTGATGCCTGTGGGAAGGAGGCTCAACTTTCTAAAAGAACATTACAAACAAAGGCATTTGCTCCTTTAACACTCTTCAGGGGTGAGGAACAGATTGGTTCTGTGAAATTTGAATTTGGTCAAAGGGCTGCACTTGAGGATCTAGAGGGCCACATGTGGCCTCAAGGCAGCAGTTTCCCCACCCCTGCTCTAGGTAAATCACGTGGCTCTGGATCACTGGAATGAAATTGGAAACCCAAGACAATTCCCCTCAGAATTGGAGTTGAAGGAACATTGCCAAGGGGAGAGATCCCTATAAGCTAGAATGGGCAGCAAAAGTTTCCTGGCAATGTGAAACCCCACTTTCTTCTTTGGGCAGTAGTTTGGCATGGTGGAAGGTGTTAGCTGCTCCTACCACCAAGTGATGTTGGTTTGTATCCTGATTCTATTGCTTGCTGTGTGACCTTGGACAAGTCATCTAAACTCTCTCTGAACCTCAGTGTGTGTGTTTTTGTAATCTATGAAATGCGGGTGATAATACCAAATTACCTCCCTCAAAGGATTTCTATGAGGAAAATAGACCTGTAAACCTCCAAGCTTGATAGACATGTCAACGTCATGAAGCGTTCCTTCATTGTCCTCCCTCCCTCCTTCAATCTTCCTTAAACCTTTCTGACTTTTCTTATCCTGAATCACAAAATAACTTGTATATAGTTATTTTCTTTTACCCGGTTATAGTAGTTCCACTTATAACTCGTCCCCGGTGCCTTACTCAGTCCCTTTAACATTTATTAAGCACTTACTATATACAGGGTACTGATTGTGGTAAGCACTGGGGATACATTAGCAAAAATAATCCTTCCAGAAGCTCGATGAATGTTTGGATTGGATTGGATTGAGGAGGTGGAGTTCTGGGACTTTGAGCAAAATGGAGTTTTTCAGACACTTTAATATGGCAATAGGACTTGGAGTTCTTCTATGCGCCCAAAGCACGCTCAAAGTATCACACTGTGAGATCTTGGGCAACTCCTTCTGACCACTGGGCCTCAGTTTCTTCAGATGTCAAAAGAGAAGATTATTCTAATAGTCTCTGTTTCAGTGACTTGCTACTATGGAAGGTCAATAGGTTTTCTCTATAGACAGCTACTTTTTGCTCAAGTAGCAAAAAGTGAAGAGGCGCTCCCCCAATCTGGGCCTCAACCCATCTGTAACATGGTGGAGGGGGATAGTGTGGGGACATCTCCACTATCCTTTCCCCATCTAAAACCTGTGAGCCCATGACTGCATGAAGTTTGACTCCAGTGAGGTACCCTAAATGAATAGAGGGTAGCCTTCTGGGGGAAGGCTTCTCACAGCCCCTCACACCTGACCCTCAATTTTAGTGGCATATATTGTATGTTTTGTTGTCATTGTCATAGTGTTTGGTAAGTTGGCTGCTGTTTTACAGTAAAGCAGTGTCCATTTCTGCTCATTAGGAAATCTAAAAAGCAGAAGTTATTCACAAAGAGGTAGAGGAAACAGCCTTTATTGTCGTCGGTAGACTAGCTTTCACCACCATTTTGCAATGTTTCTGGGAACCTGTCCCCACCCCCTTCCTGGGGCCTGAGGTGACCTTGTCTAAGGATGTAAGAGTAAACCACAACCCCCGCCTCTTATCAAATTCTGCACAGGTTGCTTTCCCAAATAAAATAGTGCCCTAATACTCAACAGACTTATGGAAAAGAGGCAAAGGGAAGAGCAATGGATTTGGAGTTCAAAGACCTGGTTGTGAATTTTAGCTATTCACTATCTGCAGGACCTTGGGCAAGTCACTTAAACTTTGTGTGCCACAGTTTTCTCCTCCACAAAATGGCAAGATTGGACTAGGACTCCCTTCTGGGGTTCCTTCCACCACTAAGTCCTACAAAATTGCATTTGCCTCACAAAGGAAAGGACACAAAAATTATATTCTAAAGTGCTTATGTGTTTCAGCCCTGGGAAGGCACCTTGCTCTAAAAATCTCTTAGCATGTCACCAGAATCCCCCTTTCTTTCCATGACTAAGTGGTCTCTTTCCACACAAATGTCTATACACAAAACCAAGTTATTTCAGTGAATAGGAATGCTGCATCTAAAAGTCTTCTCTTATGGAAAGGCAAATGGAGATGAAGAGAATTTCCCACTGATCTGTCCCGAGGCTGCATTACCAGGGTCTCCGAAGCATGGATCTGGAGTCAGAAGGGACCTTAGAGGTCATTTAGTCCAACATCTCATATAAGGGAATAGATATACCCTTTAGTTCAAGGAAATTAAGTGACTTATTCAAGGTCACACAAGCCATAAATCGCAGACTGTAATGATAGCTTACATTTACTTCCCCAATGACATTGCTACCACCCTGGTGCAAGCCCTTATTACCTCACACCTGAAGGATTACAGTAGTCTTCTTCTGATTGGTCAAGTCTGACCATGTCACCTTTCCACCTCCTTTTTTCAATAAACTCCCACGGCTCCCTATTAATTCCAGGACCAGATATAAAATCCTATGTCTGACTTTCAAAGTCCTTCATTCTCTGACTCCTTCCTGCCTTGCTAGTCTACTTACAACTTACTCCCTCTCCACATATGTTTCCATTGAGTGACACTGGGCTTTTTGCATGAAATAGTCTATCTCCCTACTTGAAGCTGCCAGAAATCCTTCACTCCCCATCTCCATCTCCCAGCTTCTCCTCATTCCTTCAGTTCTCAGCTAAAATCCCACCTTCTGCAGGAAGCCTTTCCCAATTCTCCTTCATTTCAATGAAATTAAACTCTAAAATTATCACCAATTTAGCCTGCATCTTTTATTTATGCAAAGTTGTTTTCCTATTGGCTCCACCATTAGCCTGTGTGGTCCTTGAGTGCAGAGTACATCTTTTACCTTTCTTTGTATTCATAGAATTTAGCATGATGCCTGGTCCATAGTAGGCACTTAAATAATGATAGTTGACCGACTGATTGAAACCTGACCTGCTCGTTCTTCAGATTCAGCATTCCTTCTCCTGCCACCATGCCTTTGAACAGACTGGCTACCCCCCAGGCCTGGAATGCTCTCCCTCCTACCTCCTTCTCTTAGAATATCCAGTTTCCTTCAAGGCTCAGCTGAGTTGGTAACTCCTCCTGGAAGCCTTTCCTAACAAGGGGCAGCACCTGGCAGTAGAAAGAGTACTCACAGAGAGCCATACTGGTCATAAACATTTGGCAACCACTGGGGCTCTTGAAACAGGAGAGTCACAAGGCCAAGAACTAAGCTTTAGAATTCTCTTTGACTGCTAACTGGAGGATAGATATAACATGAGTGATATGGATTAAACCAAGACTTACAATATCTATCAGTCCAGTAACCCTTTCATCAGAAGGAGCTGAAGTTACTCTATCAATCTGTAATGCCTTTGGGATGGTAAATTGGGTCATTTTTTTCTCATTTCTTACTTAGCCCTTAGTCACTGAATTGCCTCAGACAGACTGAGACCTGGGAAGGACCTTAATTTAGAAAGGCCAAGGTCATTCACTACATCCTGGGCCATTGCCAGTTTTCTTGATCTTTTCTTGCCCCTGGACTCCAGTGACTCTGAAGGAGAGAGCAAGGCTGATGACTTTTTGCAGCTCTGCCTCACTCAAATCCAATTCATGCAAAAGTCAAGACATTCCACTCATGATATCCTTGGTCCCCTTTGAGAATGAAGGATGAACTGCAACAGCAAAAAGCATCAAGTGCCTTAAGGCTGAAAAAATGTTTTTCTCACAATAATTCTATGAGGTGGGTAGTCCTAGTTTCTATCCCCATTTTTACATATGGGGAAACTGAGGTTTCAAGACATGAATTTACTTTTCTACGGTCTCACAGGTTGGAATTTGCAGTGGCCAGATTTTAATCTAGGTTTCCTAGCCTCAGGTTGAGCCCTAGGCAACTCTTCCTGTACCACAGTGCCTCTCTAAGGCAAAAAAGAGAGGGGAAGGGGGCAGTTTCCTCACTTTCCTCTTCCCCAACCACCCAGTTCCTGTGGCTGCCCAAAGTACATCACTTCAGGTCTATCTGATGCACCAAAATGACCCTTCTATATTCCTCCTCTCTATGGAATATATATCATTTTGCAATTAAGAGAAAAGTAATGTGATTCACTCAATGTTCTCACTAAAGTATGAATGACCAAAAGCTGACTTAGTGCTTGAACTCTGCCCACTGTATCTGCACTGAAAAGAGAAGCTGGTTCACTTCACTGAATTGGTCGTAGGACCCTTGATTTAGGACCACATGAGACCTTAGAAGTAAGTGTCATCCAAATTTCTCATTTTTTTTTGGTTTACTTACAATTGCCAAATGATAGTGAATGAAAAGCAAAATGTAGTAGATACATAACAGAAGAAACCAAAAGCATGTGAGAACAGGATGATATCATTCCTAGATATCATTCCCATCATCCCAATACTTTTTAAAAATTTTAATTGTTTGTTTTCAATTTTCAACAATCACTTCCATAAGTCTTCAACTTTCTCCCCCTCCCTCTCCCCTCCCTCCCTCTGCCCTCCCTCATCCAGATGGCATGCAGTCTTGTACGGGTTCTACGCATCCATTCTTGTTAAACACTTTCACATTAGCCATGTTGCATAGAAGAATTAAAACGAATGGGAGAAACCATGAGAAAAAACAAACCAAACCCAAACAACACAAGAGAAAAGAGTCTGCTTTATTCCACATTCCGATTCCATGTCTCTTTCTCCGGATATGGATGACATTTTGTCTCAAACTTTTCATTTTAAATAGATGTTAGGAGATGAAAATGCAGAGATTGACTTGCTCAAGTTCACAAGGCAAAGCACCAGTCCAGGCTCCCTCACACCCAGTCTTTCTACCACCTCTCTATGAGATGCCAGAAGTGATATTTGGGGGTTATCCCCCTTCCTCGCCCCTATAAAATAGTCCCAGGCAAGAGACTGCTATCTCCGTTTCTGTGGAAGGCTGGCCTTGCTTCTGACCCTTTCCCTGGGAGGCAAGCCCATATTCTTCCCTCAGCCCTGCAGATGAAAAACAGAAACTGTACGTCAGGGCAGCTTCCCCAAGGTCACACCACAAATCAACAGGAGGGCCAGGAATAGAACTTGGGAGCCTCCTCCAGCCAACACCTCCCTAAGCAGAAAGTTTCGTTTTGTTTTTAAACTCTATTTTTAACTCTTTGGCATTGCCTAGCCGTTGAATCCTAGTCTTAGATGGAGGCTTGGACTGTGTGTACCCAAAAGGCCTGGGCTCTTTTCCCAGCATGGCCACTCACCCCTTTCAATTCCCCTGCACAAAGGCCTTCACCTGATGGAGCCTCACGACATGAATCTATACAATGGGAAGAAAGAATTACCTCCCTTGCTGACCAGCCAACAACTTGAATGAAGGACAGAGGAGATCGTCTCAGGCTCATTAAATTTAGTAGTACAAATATTTTGGAGTCAGTAAGACCTGGGTTTGAATACTGCCTCATCCACTTGCTAGCTGTGGGATGATGAGCAAATTGCTTAATTTCTCTGAACCCCAGATCTCTCATCTATAAAATGGAGATAATTCTTCCTATACTACTGAGGTTACAGGGTTATTGTAAAGCTCAAATAAGATCATGTATGTAAAATACTTTCCAAACCTTAAAGGCAATTTAAATTTCACCACTTATTTGTCAACTGGGTTCAAGTACCAAATCTGCCACTTACTGACGGTGTGACCCTGAGCAAGTCACAAGACCTCTGGGCACCCCGGGTAATTCTTTAAGACCAAGTTATTGAACTCAGTAGTGATCTGCCCCAGTTGCTCCTTTACATACCCTTCTGGATCTGGGCCTTTGTGCCTGCTGTTGCCTATCCTTATTACACTCTCTCTTTTCATCTTGCTCCTTCTCACAGAATCCCTCACTTCCCTCAAGATGCAGCTCAAGAAACTTGGAAGAAACTCTTTTCTGTCTCCCTCCCCCAATGTCTAGGGCTCTCCCTCCTAAGGTAGATGGAATTTCTTTGTATTTAACTACCTTGAATTTATTTTGACTTATTCTGTGTATATGATTTCTGTATTGCATATATGCACACACAGAGTATCTTCTGGTCAGCAAACTGAGAGCATGAGTTGTTTTATTTTTTGCATCCCCAGCATCTAGTATGGTTCCTGGCACATAGCAGACATTTGATAAATACTTGTTGATCATTGATTAATTGGTAGAGTGAGTTTTCTCATGTGACTTTCCCCATGCCAATTAAATCACAGATACAAGTCAAATACTATTGCTATTTTGCAGTTGAGAAAATTGATGACCATAAAGAAAGGTCCATAAAACAGCTCTAAACTATTTCACACTGAAATGTGCTACAAAAAATCAAACCTCCTCTAAGCTTAAGAGACCTTTAAGATCATATCATTGGTATAATATGGAGTGATTACTATTTATTATGATACAGTATTTATATTCAACACAAAAACATATACACTTCAAAGGTCCACAATTTTCATTAATGTAGATACTCCCTGTCCACTAAGACCAGTGTGGCACAGTGGAAAATGCCAAATTTGGAGTCAAATGATGTCGGGTCAAAATTCATTCTGACACTTTGGCACCTACGCAGTATTGGACAAGTCATTTGGTGCCTCAGTTTCCTCATATACAAAATGAGTGAATCGGACTAGGTAAGTGAAGGTCCATTCCACTTTGAGGTCTATGAGTCCGTGAACTCTGAATTACCTTCATGTTATGGTGAAACAGCGGAGGAAGGCTTTAGTGCAGACTTTAATAAAGTAATGCATCCTAAAATAATCATAATCATGGTAGCTGGCATTTACACGGCACTTTACGGTTTATAAAGTGCTTTGCAAATATTATCTCATTTTTATCCTCATGACAACCCTGGAAGTAGGTGCTGTTATGTTATTTCCAGTTTACAGGTGAGGAAATTGAAGCAAACAGAAGTCAAATTGATTTACTCAGGGTCACAGCTAGTAAGTGTCTAAGGCCATATTTGAACTCAGGTCTTCCTGCCCCTCCCCTCCCCAGTTCAACATTATACTTTACTGGTGCAAGTTCTAAGTCATCGATAATGTAGGAAATCATTTCGGATACTTTCCTGAGTCTCAGAAGGGTTAAGGACTTGCTGATAGATGCAAGGCTAGTAAATGCCAGAGATGGCAAATTCCTACAAATAACTATATTGCATAGTATTACATAAGTGCATTTAGAGAAGTACAATAAAGGAAGACCATTGCTGAGTCAGGGGATCAGAGAAGACTTCAAGGAGGAGGTGAATTTTGAGTTATTCTTTGAAGGACAGGTAGGAATTTAGCAGGTAAGGATCAGAATTCTGTACAATAATGAGAGATGGTACATTTCTTACTGTATCTTCTCTTACAGGAAGTCATCCATTCAGGAATAGTTATCCTCAACTCACAAAACTAAAGTTATAAGTCAATTCTGTTAGCATTTCTAAAAAACTTGTCACTCATAATGACCATTCTTGGCCCCAGAGAATAGATAAAGAGACAAGAAAAGGGGACTACTGTTATCCATTCAACATCACAAAGATTAAGGGAAGGTGGCCCCATTATCTGGGAAATCCACATAAAATTTTTTGACCCTCCCTTTGAAGTTTGAATTATTATGGCATTAAAAGATAAGTTAGAATATTATATTATAATTATGTTATACATAAATATTTTATATAAACAGGGTATATTTACAAGGTATTATATAATATTGTTATATTTCTATTTCAACCTCACAAAAACCAGTGCTATTCTTAGCCCCATTTTATAGATAAGGAAATGGGCCTAAAGAAGTTATAGTGACTTGTCCAGGGTCACATCACTAATACATGTCTGAGCTCAGATTCAAATCTCATCATTTCTGACTCCAAATTCAGTGTTCTGTCCACTATATTTTGAGTCTCTGTACTGGAAAAACAACTCCCAGAAGACAGTCTATTGAAAGTGAATAAGGGACATTATATTCCCAGGAATGAACATTATATATTTATTCATTCATTCATTTGTTTGTTTATTTTATTTTTATTTTCAGTTCCACCCCTCCTTAAACCATCAAGAAGTCAAGAAACATGATACCTATTATACATATGAAGTCATGCAAAACATATTTCCACATTAGTCATGTTGCAAAAAAAGCAAGAAAAATAAAGTGGAAAAAAATATGCTTCAATCTGCACTTGAGATCATCAATTATCTCTCTGCAAGTGAATCGCATTTTTCATCATGAATCTAGAACAGCACATTATTCGTGTTATTATTAGTCACCTCCACTAAAGCCTCAGTCTGGCACAGAGGTGACCTTGGGCCTTCAAAGACAGCAGGCCCAAGGATCTGTCAGGTCCCACCAATCTAGAGAAACTTTGAGTATGACTCAATGATGGGCTATGTCTCTTGTCAAAGGACCAACCTAGCTGAACGTTAAAGGATCATCACCAGATAGGGGTCAACAAGCAATTGCTGTTACTGTTAATTCATGAAGAGTATCCACTAAGGAAAGCATTGAAAAGTTGCCTTCTGCACCAGAGTAGGGCAAACCCACACCACTGAAAACATAAATCTGTGAAATATTATTCCAAGTCTTAACTATTCCAGGGCCAATATCCTTGCCCCAATAAGCTCTAGCCCTTCTCTCCATGACTGTGCAATGATTTCAAAAAATCAGTGGAGAGTATTTCTAGGATCTGTGGTGGTGTCTACCACCCAAGTTGTGGGAAAGTACACTGAATTCTCCTTGTCTTGCCCTTGAAGGGAAACGAGGTATATGACATCATATAAAGAAGTGGGACAGCCATGCTTCAAACCCAGCAGAATTTTCACTTCCAAGCATATGTTGCCCTTCCAAGTAGTTACTTATCCATGATGTTTCCATGGATTACATCATTTTGGGAACTCCACCTTATGCAAGTCATCTTTGTGACTACTTTGACTTTACCTCAAAAGGAAACTTGAGACCAAGGACTGCCCACACCCTTTCCCCAGAGTCAAGAGGCTAAGGGTCAGAGCTGGGACTTGCCTTGGGCTTCCTGGTCCCTCGGTCAACCACGTTACCTCCTGAAGGGCTAGGATAGTTAGAAGAAAATGAAAGAGAGAGATAGAGAAGCATGCTGACTCACAAGATTGATGGCAGGTCACTATAGGTCAGAGCTTACCCACCTTACTTACTACTGATGGCCTGGCCTTCTGATAATTGAAGATTGAGACAAAACCAACCTTGTCTCCTTTACTCCTTCTCCGGCCTCAGTAGATGGCCTATTCACCTACATGTGTTTCACTTCAGTTGGTAGTCCTGAGATGATCTCAAGACTAGTTACTGTTCTCCCATATATCCTAAGTGTACCCAAGAAAGCTGCCTAAATAACTAGACAGGCTAGTTTGGCTGGGATGTTCTTTTCTATTGGGAAGATATTATACCTTTTGGTATTGTGTCAAAGTATCATGAATACTTTGGAAGTGAAGCTAGAAGACACTTTAGAGGCCATTGAATATGACCCTCCCACTCCTTGTTTTTAAACTGAGATCCAGAGAACTTAAATGACTTGCCCCGGGTCACACAAGGAGTAAGGGGCAGAGATTGGATTTGAACTCAGATCATTTGACTCCAAATCTGCTGCTTTTCCTTCTATTACATACAGGAGCAATCTGTAATGGGAAGGGGAGAAAGGGCAGCCTTAAAGCTCACATTTCCAAAGCAATTTAAGATTTACAAATAATTTTTATTCTTAAAATCCCCCAAAACTCAGCACAAATGCTCCTTTCTACATGAAATCTTTCCTGATCTCAACAGCATTTGGTGCCCTCATCCTCAAATAACCTTATTTATTTGCATGTAATATATAATACATTGTAATACAATACAATATAGAGTATATAAAATACAATATATGGCATATATAATACAAAGTGTACATGTATATGTATACATGGTAATATTGTATGTAATATAAAGTTTACACATGTATCTACACATATGATTTCTTCCCCACATTCCTTGAAGGCAAGGACTATTTAATGTATCCTTAGAATCTAGCACTGTACCTTGTACACTGCAGGTAATTTACAAATGTTTGTGGCTTCATTGGCTATCACCATCACCCTCTAAGATAAGTAATGAAAGCATGATTATACACATTTTGTTGTTGGTCAGTCTTTTTCAGTCATGCCCAACTCTTCATGACCCCATTTGGGGTTTTCTTGGCAGAAATACTAGAGTGGTTTGCCATTCCTTCTCCAGCACATTTTACAGATTGAGGAACTGAGGCAAACAGGAATAAGTGACTTGCCCACAGTCTCACAGATGTTAAGTGTCTGAGGCTAAATTTGAACTCAAAAAGAGGAGGTTTCCTGACTTCAGGTCTAGTGCCCTATCCACTCACCACCTAGATGAGAAAGCTGAGCCTTTAAGGAATGATTTCCAAGAGATAGCTCCAGTTTTCTTTTGGAAAGGGGCTAAGCAATGAGATGTAATGTTGAAAGCACAAAATTTAGAGTCCAAAGACTGAAGTTCAAGTCCCCTCATAGGTACTGACAACCTTCATGACTTTAGGTAGCCTCTTCTTTCTGGGCCTCTTTTCTTGTAAAATGAGGCTATTGGCCTAAGACAGGGGTGGGGAACCTACGACCTCAAAGCCATGTGTGGTCCCCTGGGTCCTCAAGTATGGCCCTTTGTCAAAGGGCCACACTTGAGGACCTAGAGGGCCACACTTGGCCTCGAGGCCGTAAGTTCTTCACCCTTGACCTAAGAGATATCAAAGGATCTTTCCAATGCTAACATTCTCTGCTTTGGAACCAGAGTCCAGGTCCTCTAGTCTTCCTAGACTGCTGGGATGCCTGTGGGAATGGTCTACACTCCTCAGCCCTGCAGGAAGCCAGGAGGCAGAGCAGGGGATTTGAGTGTTCTAGAAGTGAAGTGATGAATTACGGAAAACTCGTCTTGCCTTAACTAGGGGATACCTTTGCAAAAGCTAAGAAGTACTAGGGAGGTTCTGAATCAAGAATATCTCTTCTGTACTTTCCATCATCATCATGTTCAACAAAAACAAGTGACATGGTGCAGGGGAAGCATTGGGTTTGGAGTCAGAGGACCTGCACACAAGCCCCACTTCTGCTAGTTCTTGCTGCTTCTTTATTTTGGATGACATAATGTCAACACAGGATGGCGTCTTGACTTTTTGGGGAAATTGAATACAAAAGAAGCAGAGTTGTGCAAGGTCATCAGCCTCACTCTCTCTTCCAGAGTCCAGTGGCAGGACAAGGTCACTGGCTATATGGCCCGGAATGAAGTGGATGACCTTGGTGTGCTTGATGTCTGACCAACCTCTAATGGCTTCACAGCACTTGCTTCAACTGTTGGAAGAACAATTTCCACCAAGGGCAGTCTTCACATGCTCAGGGTAGACATCCTCCTAACTCACTAACGGGTTGGAGGTTTGTTATTTACCTTCAACCTGGTTTAGCCCATCTGCTAAGAAGGTTTTACCGGGGTGTGGTCTCTTCACAAACTACAGCTTCTTGGAGCCACAGGTGAGGGTTGGGTGAATCAGGTGGACACCGAAGTGGATGAGCAGCCTTGAGAAGGCCTTGGCAGCCCTCCCACTGGAGATGCCAGTCCTCCCCCTCACACCGGAGGTGCCAGTCCTCCCTGAGCACCCCCTGTGCCCCACCTCTACTAATTACTACCTGTGTGGATTTAAATAAGTCATCGAAGCTCTTTGGGACTCAACTTCCTCCTTGGCAAAATGAAAGGTTGAACTAGTTTGTGGTTAAGGGGCCTTCAAGCTCTATATCCTATGAATAGTAGATGTTTATTAAGGGCAGGGATCTGGAGATATGAAGATGTGTAAGCAAGGTCCCTACTCTTATAGGAAGCTCAAAGTCTAATTGAGGAGACAGGATTTCCACAAAGAAGCAGCATAATGTAATAGCACTGGTTTTAAAGTTAGAAGACCTGAATGTGAATTTTAATTTTGACTAACAATCTATGTGTAGTCCTGGGCAAATCGCTTAATTTCTGTCTGCCTCAGTTTACTAGCACCAATTCCAAGGTTGCTATGAGGATAAAATAAGATAATATGTGCAAAGTACTTTACAAGCCTTAAAGGGCTATGTAACTATTGCCTGTTATTATTATTTATAAAATAGGAATGATAATGAAAGCATTTATCAAGTGCTGACTATGTGCAAAGAAAGCACTGTGCTGTGAGCTGGAGCTCCAGATAGAAAAGTGAGACAATCCCTGCTCTCAAGGAGCCCACATTCTAATACACATAGAAGGTTTCAGCCGCAAGGCAGGTGGAAAGTTCCCGTGGTCCTTAGGGGGCAGGAGGAAAGTAGATGCTCATAACATCATTTGCACTGATAAAATCGTATCGCTTTTTGCTGTTAAACCATCTGACTGTGCCAAGGATTTTGGTGGTGAGAGCTTTTTCTGGTTCTTCAGTAGCTGTGGCCACAGCACCTGTAGGAACAATTGCCAGACTACATGTCCACACGCACATGTTGCTTCCTGGGGTGATGGACTAGAAGCATCGCTATCCCCAAGGCTCTTGGAGTGAGGTTTGTCTCCACCAAGATCTGAGAGGAGATGGCCATCAGTGTTGTGATGGGGCTTGACTTGCCTGTCACATGCCTCCTGTCTCTCCCTCAGACTGTTCTGTGGCCTCGGTTAGACTAGTTGTCCTCCTCTGTGTACCTGTGACAGTCTGGTGGAAATTAGTGGAGATAACTAGAATCTCCCTCCACTGTAGTTGCTTCCCCAGATAATGACTGAAGGCTGGACTGAAAGCAGGGATGGTAGCCTGGGAGGTGCTGGCACTCTCTTGTCTCCTATGCCCATCTGTCTATTGATGGCAATTATATATGTTATAATGGTTATACCATGTACCTCACAGGTCTGTTGTGAGGAAATCACTTTTTAAAGCTTCAAGTTTAGAGGGGTTGGTGATGACTCATAATTAGGGTGGTAGGAGCTGAGCTTCATAGAAGATAAAACTCAAGTTGGGCCTTGAAAGAAAGATTAGACTTTGACTATCTGTGGGTGGAGAGGGTGGAGGTAGGAAGAGGAGGGCTTGCCAGGAGAGTTATGTGTGAGCAAAGGTATTCAGGAATTCATTCGTTTATATATGGTAGTTAAATAATGAAATTGACCCAGCAATTCTAGGGCTGTATCCCAAAGAGACCATAAATATGGGAAAAAGACCCACATGTACAAAAATATTTGTAGCAGCTCTTTTGGTGATGGCCAACAATTGGAAATTGAGAGGATGCCCATCACTTGGAGCATGGCTGAACAAGTTGTGCTATATGAATGTAATGGAATACTATTGTGCTATAAGAAATGATGAACAGGCAGACTTCAGAAAATCCTGAAAAGATTTATATGAACTGATGCTGAGTGAGGGTAGCAGAACCAGGAGAACATTGTACACAGTAACAGCCACGTTA
Source organism: Bettongia penicillata ogilbyi (assembly GCA_023548195.1). Taxonomy (NCBI): domain Eukaryota; kingdom Metazoa; phylum Chordata; class Mammalia; order Diprotodontia; family Potoroidae; genus Bettongia; species Bettongia penicillata. The sequence continues at coordinate 3,123,642 of JAJHZJ010000283.1, forward strand.
TGTGATGACCAACTTTGAAAGACTTAGCTCCTCTCAGCAATGCAAGCTTATAAGACAATTAAAAAGAAATAATGATGGAAAGTGCTACCCATATTCAGGGAAAGAATTATGGAGTCTGAATGCAGAACAAAGCATACTGTTTACTCTCTCTTTTTATTTCATTTTGTTTCTTCTTTCTTGTGGCTTATTCCATTGGTCACAATTCTTCTTTACTAAATGACTGATGTGAAGATATGTTTCATATGAAGGTATATGTAGAGCCTATATCAGATTGCATCCTGCCTTAAGGAAGGGGAAGGGGAAGGAGGGGGAGAAAATTTAAAACTCAAAAGCTTGTGGAACTCAATGTTGAAAACTAAAAATGAATTTTAAAAAAAATCATTGCAACAGGGAAAAATAAATAAATAATCTATTTGGACATGAGGGTTTGGCTAAGAGAAGTAGAAATCCATTGTGTAGAGATCTATAGAAACCAGAGGTCCTTCAATGACAAGCAATCAGTCCTTCAGTCAGTAAACAGTAAATAGTTAATAAATATTTATTAATCATCCACTGTGTGCCAGACACTGTGCTAAACACCAGGGATACAAAAAGAGACAAAAGATAAGCTTAAAGCTAGGAAATACTATGTGTTTAACAGGATTAATGCTGAAGGCTTGGGGAGCAAGGGACATGATATATGTCTTCAAGTAAATACTTGAAGGACTGGCATGGAAGAGGGATAACGTTTTGTTCTACCTGACCTAAAAATCTAGTCAACAAATATTTTTTAAGCTTTTACCATGTGCCAGTCACCATTCCAAGCACTGAGGATACAAAAGAAAAAAAGACAAATAGTCTTGCCTTCAAAGAACTCAAATTCTGATGAGAGAGATAACATGCAAACCATATATAGATGAGACAATCTCAGAGAGAGTACTGACAGTTTTGGGGGGAGGGGAAGGAGGAAGAAGAGATTACCTGCAGAAGGTAGAAATTGAGTTATATCTTGAAAGAAGCAAAGGTAACTAAAAGGGGAGATGAGAGCAGAGCCTTCCAGACTCGGGGGCCAGCCAATGAGAAGGCATGAGAATGGGATGAAGACTCCAGTGAGGAGCAGCGAGCATCCCAGTAGAGCTCGATTGTCAAGTGCATAGAGGAGTGAAGACTGGAAAGATAAGAAGAGGCCAGGCTACAGAGACTATGCTAAGTAGAGGATTTGCTATTGGATCTTAAGTGTAAGAGGAGGCCATTGTAGTTTATTGATTGCAATAAGGAGAGACTTGGGGCAGAGACCAACCAGAAAACTATTAAAGTAGTCAAGATGTGAACTGATGAGGACCTGTACCAGCCTGGTGACAGTACCAAGGGAAAGAAGGGAGGACATATAGGAGACATGTCAGGAAGCTAGAAAGATAGGATTGACAACTCATTGGATTTGTGGGGTAAGAATGAGGAAATGTGAATGACACTGAAGCAAACTAGGAGAATGGTGATACCCTGGACAGTAATAGGGAAAAATGGAGAGGGTTTGAGGGTACATCGGAGAGAAGATTATTATAGCTAGGTCCTGAATCATGGGAATAATGAATTCCTCTTAAGTGGTCACATTATTTGGATTCACATGCATATTTGACAGGGACCAATGACCATATTTTACATAATTTTAACTCTGAATCATGCAAATTCAAATACCTGACCACTTTAGGGGATTCATTGTGTGCACTAATTAGGAGCTATCTGTAGTTCTATTTTATACTGACATCCCTATGGGACATCTCATTTGAGATATCCAAAAGACAGTTGGGGTCACAAGACTAGAGCTCAGGAGACAGGTTAGGGCTGGATATATGGGCTGGAGAATCATTTGCATGGAAATCACCAAGAAAAATAATATAGAGGAAAAAGAGAAGAGGTCCCCAAACAGAATACTGAGGAATATTCAGAGTGGACATGACCTTGGCAATGACCTGGTAAAGAAGACCGAGAAGGAGCTACCAGATATGTCAGAAGCAATCAAGCAAAAGCACTGTCATGAAAATCCACGAGAGAGTATACAGAAAGACTAGGCAAAGCTACAAAGGTCAAGAAGGCTGAGGATACCATTCCTTTTGATAATTAAGAGATCACTGGTATCTTTGGGGAGAATTGTTTTGGTTGAATAATGATGTTCAACACTGGATTGCAGAGCATTTAGAATTGAGTAAGAGGAGGGGAGTAGAGGTAGAAATTATTACATGGATCTCTCAAGCAAGAGAAATGAGTGGAAGATATGAAGAGGAAGATTTCAACTTCATAGAATGAAATATACCCTAACAATCAGAGTTGTCCAAAAGTGGGAATGATGGAATTCTAATAAAGCTGCCCCAGCCCCAATATTCTAATTTCCTTAGAGGCCATATTGAACAGCAGGCCCACTGCCCCACCTAGCCACCCCCACTCAATATCCTAATGTCTTCATATATGCCTCACTGCTCACTAGAACAACAACTGGGTCCATGAACTCATATTTCTCATGGAAACAGCAGGCATGTCTATGTGATGGGATCCCAGCCACTGCCTTTAGCTAGCCACTGCCCCCAGACCCATTCCTCATATTTCCCACAGAAACAGCAGGTACACTCAACCACAACCACATCCATCTAGTCTCAGACAGGACCACAATACTCAGCCAATCAGAAAGCAGCAGCACCAGGATGCCCAAGCAAGATGTGGACCCCAAAACAATAGAAGGGACTTATCCTAAGTAAGTAAAAGTATTACCTGTGCAGTAATAATGTATCAGTAAAGAACTGACCTAGAATGAACTTATGATATAGAGAGGTTTACTATAATATCATTATCATACATACATGCCCCACCCCGGGCTATTCTGTATGCATTGTGGGTAATTGCATGCGCAGTTCCACAGTGCCTTGGACCCCTACCTTATTACCTAATCCCTCAACAAACCCCTTTTGCCTTTTTAATATTCATAATTTCTGTTATGTAATTGTATCTTTACCCTATAAAAATCCACCTTGCTTTCTCTGAAGTTGCCAGTTCCTCCTGGAATTTAGACTGCTCCATGAGAGGCGTCAGTCTCCATAAATGCCTCTACTTGGATTACAGGTGGTCTGACTTTGAATTCTTTGAGATGGTTCCACCACAACACACCATGAAACTGCAACAGATTGAGTTATTTCAGGAGGTTGTAGGCTCCTTCTCACTAGAGGTCCACAAGCAAAAATGGGATAGCCACTTGGGAATGTTGTAAAATTAATTCTCATTCAGTTATAAGTTGGGCTAAGTACTGTCTAGGGTCTCTTCCACCTCTGAGATCCTATGATTCTTCAATCTGGGTTATATGGGTATGACTGGAAAAGAAAGAGACTGGACACAGAAAGAAACTATAAATAGAATTACATTCAATTTTAAAACTGTACTGTGTTCATTGCGCACTATGCACTATTATACACAAAGCCACAAATGGAACAGCTCCTGCCTTCAAGAAACTTACACTCTACTAGGGGAACATTAAGCAAATATAAAATGTACACAAAGTAAGTACATAATGATGGGGAAGGGTAATAGGGAAAGTACTGATAATGGGGCAATCAGTGAAGCCATGGTAGGAGGTAACCCAACACCTGAGCTAAAAAGGGATGTAGGTGTTCCAAGAGGTGGAGGTAAGGAAGAGCATTCCAAATATGAAGGCCAACCAATGCAAATATAGAGGTCGGGGGTGAAATGTCACATACCAATGAGATCTAGTCTGCTGGGGGCACAGTGTATAGAGTGCCAGGCCTGGAGACAGGAGGACCTGAATTCAAGTCTGGCCTTAGACGCTTGAGTCCCACCCCTAGAATCAAGAGGACTTCAGATACTTACTAGCTGTGAGATCCTGGGCAAGTCACTTATCCCTATTTGCCTCAGTTTCCTCATCTATAAAATGAGTTGGAGAAGGAAATGGCAAACCACTCCATTACCTTTGCCAAGAAAACCCTAAATGGGGTCACAGAGAGTTGGACTCTAATGAAATTACAACCAAAAAGGCCAATTTATCTGGAAACTAGAGGATATGAAATTAGTCCAGAAATATAGAAAGGTATCAATTTTGTGAAGAGTTTACAATGCCAAAAAGAAGTTTGCATTTTATTCTAGAGACAGCAATAGGGAGTCATGGAAGATCTTTGATCAGGGGAAGTTACACAATCAGACTCCTTTGGGAATATCAATTGGGCAAAAATGAGGAGACTATATTAAAGGAGGCAGGGCCACCAGTTAGGGGCAATTGCAATAGTACAGGTATGAGGCAATGAGTGAATGGCTAGTGTGACGATGACAGGTGTGAGAGATGCTGTGAAGGTAACGTCCCCCAAACCTGGGCCTGATTGGACATGCACCCAGAATGAAACCTCATGTTCCACATGCGGAATAGTCGGATGAGGGAACAGGACGGTGGGACTGTCCCCTGCCCTGCACACTATGTCTCTCAGTGAAGCCTATGATTGCCTTAGTTTTTTTGACTGAGTCTATTCAGCATTCAACCCTCTGTTAGGCCCTTATCTGAATAAAGAATACACTATACTGGGTACTCTAGGAGAAGCAAAGATAGATGAGGCCTAGTGGGTTAGTGAGTCAGTCAACTAGAATTTATTAAGTACCCACTATAAGTTCCAGGTGCTATACTCTGGGGATACAGAGGCAAAAAAAAAAGTCCCTGCTTTCCTGGGGCACATGGTTTAATTGGGGAGACAACAGGAAAACCAACTATGTACAAACAAGATGTACGCAGGATAAAATGGGGGTAGACTCAGAGGGAAGGCACTGAGATTAAAAGGAGAATAAAAAAGGTTTTTTGTAGAAGGTGGGACTATAACTGAGATTTGAAGGAAAGCCAGGAAGTAGAGACGAGGAGGGAGAGCATTCCAGATATGAGAGAGAAGCAGTGAAAAATGCCCAGAGTCAGGAGATGAAGGGTTTTGTTGAAAGAATGGCAAGAAAATCAATGTCACTGGTTAATAGCATATGTGGGAAGTAGGAGTAGGGGGTGGGTGGTACTGGGGGATTGTAAGGTATAAGACTGGAAAGGTGGAGAGAGAACAGGTTATGAAGGGTTTTAAATGTCAATGGCAGTTTTTATATTTGATCCTGGAGGTTATAGGGATATACATACATACATACATACATACATACATATATATATATATATGTGTGTGTGTGTGTATGAGTGTGTACAAACATATATACACATATACATATATATACATATACATACATAAATAGGTGTGTATAGGTGTATGTATATGTGTATGCATAGATGTGTGTGTATATATATGTATATGTGTATGTGTGTATATATATGTATATGTAAATTGGATCCTGTAGGTTATAGGATGATGGATATGGATATGGATATACTCACACATATATACATATATATAGGTTACATAGGAGCTTACTGAGTAAGGAGTAGTGGTGACACGGTCAGACTCATGCTTTAGCTTTGGCAACTAAGTAGAGGGAGATTTGAGGCTGAGGGACCAACCCACAGACCATTTCAGTAGTCTAGGTGTGAAGTGATGAGGTCCAGCACCAGGGTGGTGGCAGTGTCAGGGGCGGGGGGGAGGAGGCTTGTGTGACAGATGTCACAAAGGTAGAAACACAGGACTTGATCACTGATTAGATATTGAGAGAAGGGGGTAGTATTTGAGAAAGACCTGAGTTTTGAACACCTAGGTTTGGATCCTGGGTGACTATGAGAGAGGTGGTATCCTGGACAGTAACACAGAAGGTAGGAAAGGGGACAGAATCGGGGGGAAAGATAATGAGTTCAGTTTGGGATATGTTGAGTTTATGTCAGCTGTCTTCTCATAGTAGGACAGATAAAAATTGTATACCATACAATACAACAGCTATATTGTAAAAGAAATCAAATAAGTGTTTTAGAGGCCTTGATTAAATTGTTATCTATTAATTGAGCCCAAGCCTAAGGCTCAGATCCTCTCTCCTCCTCCCCACCCCTTCTGCATCTCTACCACAGAGTCCAGGCTATTCCAGATGACCCCACTTCCAGAAAACAGAGCTCATGAGGTATGGGGTATGACGATACTCATATAGAAAAAGCTCTGACTCTGGAATCAGGAGACCTGGGTTCAAATTCTGACTTTGATGATTACTGCCTATGTGAGTAAATCATTTTCACCTCTCTAGACCTCAGTTTCCTCATCTGTAAAGTAAGTGGATTAGGTCTCTGAAGTTCCTTCCAGATGTAGATCTGAGATCCTATGGCTGAGTGAGCCTATAAGTTCTGATTCTTTCCTGTGAACACAGACAGACCAACTCCTCTAACCTCCAACCTGCCATTTCACAAACATATGCCATGGGGTACAAGAGGAACAGGCAAGAGAATGCAGAAGAGTCCATGTAAATTCCTTCCTACCACTAGAAAAACAAGTCAATGCACATAGCTTCCATCATAGGATGACATATTACTGAATCTCTTTTTAGGAGCTAAGGCCTCCCTCTTACATGTTATCCTAGAATGGCAGAAACCTTGGGCTCCTGAATACCACATCAGGAGAGTAGAGCTGTAAAGAATCAAGCCACCCAGATGAATGAGAAGTAGAAAGTCCTCAAGGACTGGTCAAGTGGTCGACAATCTGTCATCTGAGAACCAGTCTCACTATATAAGGTGCCTGTAGACTGGAGAATATTTTGACCACACCAACTCTTGAAGACTTGCTATTGAGCTATATAAACTGGCAATTTATCTGTGTCATTGGCAGGATGAAAAATCATCACAAATTCTTAGTACTGAAGTATTTTCTTTTACATCAATCAATCAGCAAGCATTCATAAAGGGCTTACTGTGTGCCAGGTCCTACGCTAAGCACTAGAGATACAGAGAAATGTAAAATAAGGTCCCTGTCCTCAAAGAGCTCAGTCTAATGAGACAGACAACATATAAGTAACTATGTGTAGTTGTTTGGGTTGTTTCAGTTGTGTCCAACTCTTCATGACCCCATTTGGGGTTTTCTTGGCAGAGATACTGGAGTGGTTTGTCATTTCCTTCTCCAGCTCATTTGACAGATGAGGAAACTGAGGTAAACAGGGTTAAGTGGCCCAAGGTCACACAACTAGTAAGTGTCTGAGGCCAGATTTGAACTTGGGAAGATAAGCCATTTTGACTCCAGGCCTAGCATTCTGGCCACTGCCACACCTAGTTGCCCTAGCTGAGAGTACTTTGCACAGTGCTTTCTCAGGACGTGATACTGGCTAAATAGATAATTTGTGGATGTTGAACCTCACTAGGCAAAAAAGCTAATGTAACGTTGGGCTACATTGAGAGGCAGGAATCATCTGTGGGACATCTCCTACAAATGAAAGCCTCAGCTTGAAGACTTTCCTTCACGAGAAGGTTGTCCTCTCCTGAAGAGACCCAGCTCACTACAGAAAAGTTCTTATTTGAAACCTTTCCCCTAAATGGAGTTCCTTCAATCTCGACAATTTTCAACTGTTTAGTCTTAGCTCTACCCTCTGACCCCCATGCAGGACAAAAGAAGACCAGAGCAGTGTTTAGCCTTTAGCATTGGCTTCTGTGGCACAATTTTAAACATCAGAATGAGATTTATCTATTTGTTGGTAGAACAGCTAGGTGGTATGGTGGATAGAGCACCAGGCCTGGAGTAATAAGACCTGAATTCAAATCCAACCTCAGACACTTACTAGCTGTGCGACCCTGGGCAAGTCACTTAACCCTACTTGCCTCAGTTTCTTCATCTGTAAAATGAACTGCGAAGGAACTGGCAAACCACTCCAATATTTTTGCCAGGAAAAGCCCAGATGGGGTCACAAGAATCAGACATGACTTAAAAAAGCCTGAATAACAAAACAGGCAGATAACAAGGCTAGTAAAAGGCTTTAAGTTTATATTATGTGAGAATCACTTGAAGAAAGGAACAGGGGTTGTTTAGATTGGAGAAGAAAAGATGTAGGTGGGGGGAATTTGGGGAAGGGGGACCTGATTGCAAATTTCTACTGTTGAAGGAGGAGGGATTCAACTGATTTTGCTTAAGCTGAACTACAATGACTTTAAGTGGCTGAAAAGCTGGTTTAAGTGTGCTATAAGGAACATGCTCCAAGGTTGTTGAAAGGAGGCATGTGGCTGTCATGGGAAGCAGAGGGTGGAGTCTGGATAATGACATTGTCAAGAATGTTTAAGAAGAGTCTCTGGGTTAGATATGAGTTAGACTGGATGGACTCTAAAGCCACCTCCATCTCAGATTCTGTGAATTGGATGCTCCATGAGTCATTCTTTCTCTCCTTTTCTCCTTCAGTTCCTCCCTCTCTACTGGTTACTTCTCCACAGCCTACAAATTTCTCAAGTCTTTCTTAAAAAACAAAACAAACAAACAAAACTCTTGCTCTTGCTCCCCTTTTGAGCTATATCTCTCCCTTTTTTCACAGTGGGGAAAAACACTGACTTTGGCATCAGAGGACCTGAGTTCAAATCCCAGCTCTGCCACTAACTAACTATGTGACCTTAAGTGGATCTCATTATCTCACTGACTAGAGTTTTCTCATCTGGAAATAAAGAGGTGTGGATAAGATGACTGATAAGGCTCCTTCCAGCTCCGAAACTATGATGCTATGATTTTTCTAGAAAGAATAGTCCACACAATCTGCCTCCACTTCCTGAGCTCCCACTTACTCTTCTCCCCTGTTGGCTTCCATAACAACTCCCTCCCTTCTCCTCACTCTACTAAAACTGTTGTCTTGAAGCTCTTACCCATGACCTCTTCTCCAAGGGAATGGCACCCAGCCTCAGAGTTCTCGAGGAAGCCCTCCTCTCCCACACACATTCACACACAAATAAATAGGATCCCGAAGACAAGTAAATGTTTGTGATCACCTGCTCCCCACTCTTGGGGGAGGAGAGTAGAGCTGTAAAGAATCAAGCCACCCAGATGAATGAGAAGTAGTAATATGAGAGGCATAGGTTCTTGGTTCAGCCAAAGTCTAGTCGTGCCTTTGAGTTCTGGCAGTCATTCATCCCCAGAGACCTCCGGCAGGTTTTGGGGGAGGAGACCCCAGAGGCAAATACATTCCAAGCTTCTATTGTCACCTTCCTAGAAGCTGGTCCATCTGGAAGGGAGGGTTCCTCACCAACCAGCCTCTTCTGCCAAGAATCATCTACCCCAAACGGCCAACTTTCTATTTCTCACAGGGTTTGGAGTCAGGGAAACTGGATTCAAATCCCATAACCTCCCTGGACTTCAGTTTCCTCCTCTATTTTCCCATCCAGTTCAAAATTTATGATACTAGTTCACTATGAATGTGGTAGTAAGAGGAAAGGCCCTGAGTGAAGGACTTCAGCCAAGTCAGGAGGAAACAGAAAGGGGACATTATCTTATCTGAAAGCCTCTAGGACTGATCTTTGGTTTCTTTCTCTTTCTATTTAGAGTGATAATCCAACTGCAATCCAACAAACATTTATTGGGCCCCTGTCAATGTGTTGAATACATGCTAGTTTCTAGAAGAGACAGGTCTGCGTCCCTGCCCTCCTGAAGCTCATACAGGCATATGCCTCTAGTATACAATATAACATGAATGTGTTAGACGGGTGTCAAGTGAAGGAAGGTCATAACTGAGCAGGGGAATCAGGGAAGACTTCTTTGAGGAAGTAACCTTTGAGCTGGGCTTCCAAAGATGGGTCAGAGCTTAGCAAGTAAGGTAGTGGAGGACCTGGTTGGGAGGTGGGGTGTAGAGAGGACATTCCAATTGGAAAGAATGTTCTGGAAGAATTACATACGCTTACAAGTCAGTGGAAGTCACTGGGCCTCTCTCAGTCTCAATTTTCTCATTGCAAGATAAAAATACTTAGACTATCAGCCTCACAGAGCTGTCATAAAAGGTAAAAAAAACTTTCCTTAAAACACTAGAGAAATGTGAGTTTCAAAAGATCTACCAGTAGGTTGTTAAAAAAGCAAACGAATAAACAAAAAAGCAAACAAGGAGAAGATCCCAGTCGAATCAATCAAGCAATCAATCGATAAATGTTTATTAAGCCTCCACCGCTGCCAGGCACTGCCTGTTTACTTTAGATAACCCTTTGGAGACAGTAAGGCAGAGAGGACCTTGCCTTGAAACTCTCCAAAAGAAGGTTTTGGGGTTTTAGAGTAGCACTGAGAGCAGGGTAGGAGAATCCGGTAGTAAGATGGTTTAGTCCATGCCTGAGAGGGAGCACAGAAAATGGAGACTTCTCATTTCCTGGTCACCAGTAAGGAAGGCCACCAAGGTGCAAAGGGAGGAAGGTCTGGTCTGTTGTGGCCTGCCACTGGTCCTGAGTCAGAGGCCCTCCCTCTCTACCTCTTTCCTTCCCTCTTTTCCTCCTTCCTTCTCTCCTTTTCCCCCCAGGAAGTGATTTGGCTTAGAAGAAAATACGGTGAGAGGTCAAGAAACCCAAGACAAGTCCTAGCTCTACTTCTTAGCCTCATAACTTTCACAAGAGGGTATGTTCCTTCCTGGGCCTCAGTTTCCCTTGGGGGGAGATTGGAGGAATCCAAAGTAGGGTTTCCTTCAGGTGGGAGCTCCCCAAATAGTGTGAGCCATGGAAGCATCACCGATATAAGTGACTACTGGAACGGCAATGTGTTCTTGGACATATGAGTTTAGGCATCTTTGATATATCACTGTCCCATTTTGTTATGTGTCCAAATAAATCAACAAACGTTTATCAAACACCTATTATGTGCCAGGCCTTGTGCCAGAATCAGGACTCAGGCTTAGGTCTTTTGAAATCCAGCCTTCCTTCCATGGCTATTCTACTCCATGCAGCAACTTAGTCCCTCTAGGCCTTGGTTATAAAATGAGGGGGTTGGGTTAGTCAATTCTAAAGGACCTTCCAGCTCATGATCCTGTGATCATGTGGTGAGCAAGACAACATGTCAGCCCACACGTCCTCCTTGCTAGCTGCAAGGTGGTTGCTTGTGCCTTCCTTGGAAGCTGATTCACCACCAATTACCCAATATCCCCTCCCCACTGCCAGTCACATACCAGGCAGCTCTGAGAAGAAAACAACTTTAGGTACTAGGGTCTGGTGAGTTGTCAAAGTCCTCTCAGTGGACTGGCCTCGCCCTGTATGGCTTAATTCAACATAGTAGGTTTGGTTTCAAAATCAAGAGAACAGGGCTGGGGAAACCCAGCCACCAGTACAAACTGAAACAGGTGTTTCCCGGCAGAGACGGGGCCAGATGGAATTCAAAACAGAAACCCAAGTGCTGATAACACAGGGTTTATGATGTCTGTCCCAGAGCTGTCAGACGCCATTTTATATTCTCACATGTTTACAACAGGGGCATGACTACACTTGCCTGACTCCTGATAACTGCATGAGCCCAATTGTCCCAGTGTCTGAGCAACTCCCTGTCTGGTTTGAAGGTGGGTGCTTTGTGAAGCAGGCACGTTATAAGGAAGAAAGTGCTGGAACTTTGCAATCAGAAGGCCTGGGTTCTATTCCAGGGTCTGGCACTGACTATGTAGAATATCAGTTTTCTCATTTGTAAAGAGAGAGCAATAGCTCATACATGACATTTTTCATAGAGGGTGTTTGAAAGTGCTCAGCAAACCTTAAAACATTATAGAATTTAATTGTGGAATACAATATTGTAGATGAGCATTCTGCTTAGTTATTTGTTCCTGTCGTTTTTACAAGGCAAGTCCTACAATTTTAATAAACAGTTCATGTCTAACAAAGTTAGTTTCCAAACCTCAATATGCTATATGATAAAATTTAAGTCCAATAACACTATTTGGAAAGCCTCATGGAGTTCTCGTAGTCTTAGACAAGTACCTCACATCTCTGGGCCTCCAATTCGTTTCCTATAATATAAGGACTTTGGCCTAGATGGTCTCTAAGGTCCCTTTCAGCTTTTAGCTTCTAGGTTCTATGATTTGGGTAACTTTGTGTTACAGGTGATAGAGCACTGGGCCTGAAGTCAGGAAGACCCATCTTCCTGAGTTCAAATCTGACTTCAGACACTTACTAGCTGTGTGACCCTAGGCAAGTCACTTAACCCTGTCTGCTTTAGTTTCCTTCTCTGTAAAATGAGCTGGAAAAGGAAATGGCAAACCACTCCAGTACTTTGTCAAGGAAACCCCAGTGGGGTCATGAAGTCAGGTACAAATGAACAACCAGAGTTCTGTGATTTGAGACCCCTTTTAATTCTGATTTTCTAAGATTGTATGAAATCTGCCTTGGACATACACACTGCATTCTTTGTCTTACTATTTTAATATCACAAATCCCATGGTAGCTTGACAAATCAAGCAGGGCATCTAGAAAGGCCTGATTGAAACCCCAGAAGTAGTTGACCATCAGATTGATCCTCAGCCAGACTGTTCTCTACAAGGTGCCAAAGAAAAATGACTGTACATCCACATTCAGTCATTCAACAAAACTTTATAATATAGCTACTCTGTACTCAGGACTAGTTAGAGGTCATCTAAAGACTGAGAGTTGGAGTGGAGGGAGACACAGAAGTGCAGTATTTGGGACAGCTGGACTGTGCAAGGGATAGAGTGCCAGCCTTGAAGTCAAGAGGCCTTGAGTTCAAATCTGTCCTCAGACTCTTACCTTGATCGACTAAAAGGGAAGGGGAGGAGAAGGAGGAGGAGGAGGAGGAGGAGGAGGAGGAGGAGGAGGAGAAGGAGAAGGAGGAGAAGGAGAAGGAGGAGAAGGAGAAGGAGAAGGAGAAGGAGAAGGAGGAGAAGGAGAAGGAGAAGGAGAAGGAGAAGGAGAAGGAGAAGGAGAAGGAGAAGAAGAAGAAGAAGAAGAAGAAGAAGAAGAAGAAGAAGAAGAAGAAGAAGAAGAAGAAGAAGAAGAAGAAGAAGAAGAAGAAGAAGAAGAGAAGAAGAAGAAGAAGAAGAAGAAGAAGAAGAAGAAGAAGAAGAAGAAGAAGAAGAAGAAGAAGAAGAAGAAGAAGAAGAAGAAGAAGAAGAAGAAGAAGAAGAAGAAGAAGAAAGAAAAGTATGGTCAGAGTCATGACCTCAACTCGGGTCCCAACTTGGACTCCCAATCCATTTCTTTCCACTATGGAGATCCAGGGGATGATATGTCTATCATCACAAAATGAGCTAAGTAGAATTTGGTCTCAGCTCAAACCCTTTCCTCTGAGGATCGTTCAATGACAGACCTGTTCAAAGTAACTAAGCAGGGGTGAGTGCTTTGCCAATTTGTCTCTTTGGAACTGTTGTTCTGGCCTTCTCCAAGTCGTTTGCCAAGAATCCAGGCGGCCCTGGGACTGGGATGACTCCCTGGCTAAGTGACAACCTCACCAGACTGGGATGGGTGGTTTTCTACCTCAGCACTGACTCACTCAGTGGGTGTAGTATTAAGACTCAGTTTCCCTCACTGTGAAACAAGCATAAACAGAATCTAGAGCAAAATGTGGATTCCCAGCCTAGGGCGGTGAGTCTTCTGCATGACAGCAGCCACAATGTGATTTTCAAGACTATTCAATTTTCCCATGAGCTCTGAATTTATTTGCAGTTCATCACATATGGGCAGGCACCCTTGCTGCCCACTTGGCATCTTGTCATTCCACTCATTCCCTGCTGCTTACTCAGCAATACTACTTCCTTTTTTTTTTTTTTTTTTTTTTGCTGTTTTTGCCGCTTCATTTGGTGGTTTCCACAATGACACACATGTCCTCTCACACAATAGCTCCTCAGCATATTGCCTCATCAAGATTTACTTCAACATCCAGCCTCTGGGAACACGCCGCATGTTAAAAGTCCTGTGTTTGCCTAGATATGGGTTTTTGTTGTTGCTTAGGTGTTTTAGGTTGTGTCTAACTCTTTGTGATTCCATTTGGGGTTTTCTTGGCAAAGATACTGGAGTGGTTTGCCATTTCCTTCTCCAGCTCATTTTACAGATAATGAAACTGAGGAAGACAGGGTGAAGTGACTTGCCCAGGGTCACACAGCTCGTTAAGTACCTGAGGCCATATTTGAACACAAATCTTCCTGATCTTGGGCCCAGCACTCTATTCACTTGCCACCTAGGTACCTGATGTGTTTTCACCCAGTAGTTAATAATAACAAATAATAATAGCAAACATTTATATAGTGCTTATGGTTTGTAAAGTCCTTTACATAATTTATCTCATTTAATGTGGGGAAGGGATAGGTACTATTACTATCTTCATTTAAGGTAAGGAAACTGAGGCACAGAGAGGTTAAATGATTTGCCCAGGGTCTCACAGATAGCTAGAAAAGTGTCTGAGGCTGGATGTGAACATAGATCTTCCTAACTCTGAGTCCAACTTTCTATCTACTGATGCCTCACTCAGGCACAGTACACTCTGATGCTCTCAAAAGCTATAAGAGGAAAGAGATTCCAGAAAGTGTTGCCAAGCTGGAAAAGCCTGGCCTACGGAGCTGGTGATGGTCTGTGTGTCTCTTTTCTGGCCACCTAATGATGACCCTTTTTTGACTCACTTCCAACTTACAAATACTGTCTACTAAGATGTTACCTGCCCTCTCTGCCTCCACCCCATCGCTTTGTTCCCATCAGTCTGAGCCAGATGTTCTCCTATACAGCTTTCCACCTCATCCCACAGGCCTTTGAAATGAAGAGCATGCCTGGCCCCTTAGGGCAGGAAGTATTCATTTTTTGTTGTCATTGATTTCTATTGTCTTTGTGTCTCCTGGATCCCAGAACCACATTGGCTACCTGTAGGGTTGTTGACTTGAAGGATAAACAGCAATGAAGTCACCAATGATGGGATCTCCAATTTAGAGCCTGAAAAGACCATTGAGGTCCCTAGTCTTAAAAAGCATAGACAGAGTTAGACGGGAGCTCAAAGACCATCCCTGCCCCTGATAATCCAACTTCTTCATTTTACAGATGAGTCAACCGAGGCCCAGGGAGGCTAAGTGACTTCTACATGGCCTCACAGAGGATGTCAGAGGTGGGATGTGAGCCATGTCCTCTGATGGTAAAGTCAGTGATCATTGTGTGTCCTCATTTTCCAAACCAAGGAAATGGAAGCTAAAATAGCTGACAGCACCAAGATTCAAATCCTTGTGCTTTTATTGAAAATTCTGCACTCTTTCCACCATATCACATTGTTTCCCTCTCTCTAAAGCACACAAGTATATGGAGAACATATTTTCCGAATCAAAAACAAGGACCCAGGCATTTAATAGTGTCTGATGCCTAATTTCTGATGACAGCTTGATTCATGGTCTTACAAAGGGTATTCCTCTATTCAATTAAGCAAATATTTACTAGGTATCTATCATGTGCAAGGCACTATGGGAAGGGACTGAAACTACAAAGAGAGAACGAAAGTCCCTCTCCTTAAGCAACTCACATTCTCTCTGAGACTATTCCATGGGAAGGCGGATACTGCAGGCAGCTGAGAGGCAGCTAGATAGAGCACTGGGCTTGGAATCAGGAAAACTCATCCTCATGAGTTCAAGTCCAGCCTCAGACACTTAATAGCTGGGCAAGTCACTTCATCCTGTCTGCCTCAGTGTCCTCATTTGTAAACTGAGCTGGAGAAGGAAATGACAAACAACCCCTGTATCTTTGCCCAGAAAACCCCAGATGGAGTCACAAAGAGACTGACATAACAACATAAACAACTGAATTGACCCAACAACAATAACGTATAACAAGACACTGCACTAAGGTATAACTCAGCCCCACACTCTGGGAAAGCCAACGAGCCAATCAGTAAGCTGGTTTAGAATTTAGATCAAGAGATGTAAGGATACATAGATAGATGTGTGTTCATCCTGCGCTGCCAAAGAAGACCATGCCATCAGAGAAATGATGACATGACTTGCACTTGACTTGTTTTGAGTGAGGGAGAGCTGTGCAGGTCACCAGCCTTACTTCTCCCCCAGAGCCATCTGAATTCAGTGATCAGGATGACTGGAGATGACCCAGGATGAGGCAATTGGGGTTAAGTAACTTGCTCAAGGTCACACAGCTAGTGAGTGTCAAGTGTCTGAGGTAAGATTTGAACTCAGGTCCTCCTGACTCCTGCACTGGTGCTCTATCCACTGTACCACCTAGCTGCCTAGATAGATAGATAGATAGATAGATAGATAGATAGATAGATAGATAGATAGATAGATAGGTGATGGATGGATAGATATCTAGCTAGATAGGAAGGTAGGTAAGTAGATAGATAGATAGATAGATAGATAGATAGATAGATAGATAGATAGATAGATAGATAGATAGATGGATGGATGGATGGATGGATGGATGAGTGGATGGATGGATAGATAGGTAGATATCTAGGTAGATAGGAAGGTAGGTAAATAAAAAGATAGGTATGTAGGTTAAAGAGATGACTAGACAAGAGGAGAGATGAGAGATTAAGCATTTATTAAGCATTTACTGCTGGAGATATGAATACAAGGGAACAAGATCCCCTACCTTCAAAGAGTTTACATTCTAAAGGAGAGAGATAATACATATATGTGGAGGTGGAATTGCAGGGGAGAAGGGAAGAAAAGGTGAAGGTTTCTCCAGGAGAAAAACCAGGCATGCAGAGAGGGAAAGGATAGTGTGGAGAGAGGGTGATCTATTAAGAGATATAATAAATGCTGACTATGTATCTGTGCTAAGTGCTCAGGATACAAAGTAAAGACAAAAACAAACATAACCCCTGCTCTCAAGGAACTCACATTCTAATGGAGGACAGCACGTGTGAATAACTACGTAATTAAAAGGTAGATAACAGAGTAGATTGAACGTAATCCTCTCCGGAAGGCACTTGCACTTTAGGGGACTAAGAAAAGCCTTCTATAGGAAGTAGGTTTTGAACTCACCCATGAAGAAAGTCAGGGAAGCCAGGAGGCAGATGTGAGGAGATTGGAGGAGTGGGATCCAGCCAGTGCAAAGAGAGAATGGAGAGGGGAGACACAGTATCCTATCTGAGGAACTGATATTAGACCAATGTAGTGGGATTGTATAGTCAACGCATGGAGGGGAATACAGTATGAGAAGACCAGAAAGGTAGAAAGGGACCAGTTTATGAGGAGTTTACATGTGATCTTGGAGGTAATAAGTCAAAGCAGAACCCCATCCACAATCGCTCTGAGGCCCCTGGCACCAGTCACCCCATATATTAGCTTCCAGGTTTAACTTCGTCATGGCAATGAGTAACACTCCATTGGTGTCATCACTGTTAGGTTCACAGTAAGTGTTTTTATGAAGGTGTTTGGAAAACTATTAAAGTCCTGCAGAAATGTGATGTTACTATAAGGGCTCTGGTTTCTAAGATGCAGAAACAAAGTTATATAATGCCCTGTTTACTTTTCCATGCCTCCTGTTCCAGATAACATCTTATTTTCAGTGAATGGTTGTTGACATAAAGTCAATTCCTAATTTTCTACGTGTGGATTGTACTTTGACCCCACCATATATCAGGGCCACCCATGCCTGCCATCATTTTGTGAGGCTTTAAGGAAGAAGGTAATCTGATAATAGTGTTTTACATAAAACAGAATTATACAAAGACAAATATAATGGAGGAGACAGGGGAGAATAAGATATTTTATGTAACCAAATAGAAATAATTGTAAAGTCATCAGCAATGTTGGATGGTAGTATGATAATATGGTAAAATTACTGGACCAGATATCAAGAGAACTGAGTTTGAGTTCCAGCACCACCATTTAATCTCTGTGTGACCACAGTTCCTTGTTGCCCCAACCTAAAGTCCCAATCACTTGAAAGAAAATCAACCTAAACTCCCAAATTTTGTACCTAAATAAGATGGTGAGTTGGAAGCGGAGACAAGTCATTTATCCTCTCTTGGCTTCAGTTTTTTCACCTGTAAAATGGAAAGAACAACATACACTTGTACTACTTACACTTGCACCCTAGGGATATTATTAGAAAAGTTCATTGTAAACTGTTTAGGAGTATTCTAAAATTGGTAGCAATTCCAGACTCATCCTTGAACTAGGCACAATGGAGGAATCTAAGAACTAGTCAACAAAGTAGCTGGGAAATTGAGGGATCTAAAAACTAGTAAACCAAGAAGTAGGGAAATTGCTTCCATTTTGTTTGTGCTGCCCAACACTAGTCTTTAACTATGGCAACTTGGTACAATGGCAAGAATACTGAATTTGGAATCAGTCACAAGACCTGAATTCAAATCCCAGCTCAGCCACTTCCTGCTACATGTAACACTAAGGAAATTGCTTACTCTCTCTGGGCATTGGTTTCCCCATCTATAAAATGAAGAGGTTGGCCTAGAGAACCCTCAGTCCCTCCCAGATCAAGTTCTACCATCCAATGATCCTATAAATTAACTACGAATTTCTTCCATGCACTGGTTAATCTTTCAAATAACATTGTAAACTTCTTTAGCACAAAAGTCACTCTTATGCTTTCCATATTCTTCCTATGTCCCTTGAAAGCTTCAGGGAACTAATGCGTTGGTGATCTGACTTCAATAAAATCTGTATGATGAATAATCTGGGACAAGTGTTTTCTTGAGTCTCCATAAAAATTGTCTCTATAACAAAGGACCTGGTATGTGTACTATTAGTATTGTGAATGTGATCAAGAGAACGGAGAAATTAGCATTTTTGTTCTTCCATTGAGTAGCAATGATCCTAGGACTCTTCTCATGGGATCATTTTTTATATTGACCTGTGATTTGATGGGTATTGGGAATTTACAGTGCAGACACCCTGTCCTATATTGCATACTGGCAAATCATCTGTCATTTTAGAATGTTTCCTGGGCCACTGAACAGTGCTAAGACTCACCTAGCTTCTCACACACAGAAGGTATGAAGCAGGTAGTATGTGAAGCCAGGTGTTTCTGACTCCTATCTGCTGCACTGCGCAGCTCCTCACACAGGCTTATTGATTTTTACAATGAGAAGGTACATTCGTGATCCATGTCATCCGATGTCCCCATTTTACAGAGGAGGGAACTCTAAAGTGAAGTCCAAAGAAGTGAAGTGACTTGTCCAGTATCACACAACTGTCAGAACTAGCATTTAAACCATTTAAGCATCAAGCATTTAAAACTGACTTCAAAAACAGTTTCCTTTTGCCCCAAATCAAAGTCCCAATCACCAGAAAGAAAATCAACCTAAAATCCCAAGTTTTGTACCTAAATAAAGTGGTAAATTGGAGGATTAGACAAAGGAGGAGGTAGGCACAACAGCTTTCTTTTTAACCATACAATGTTCAGAGCATTTCCTTTAATGTAGTAGTTCATATTGGAGAAGCAGAAGCCCAGACCTTCTTATATCTATCATTCCTGAAATATAATTTCTAGTCATTTTAACAAAATTCTGTTACAACCAAATAACTTGGTGGCCTTGTGGAATTCATTATAAAAGGACTTAATCTGTATCATCTGCTATCCTCTAACCAGCTCTCAATTATCTATATTAATGGAATAGGGGTTCAGATAATCCCAAACAGCTGATAATACAAAAAAAAAATCATTCTTATTCGGGCCTAAAATGCCCAGTGTGGTTTGGGCAGCATAATTACCATAATATTGCTAAGTCAATTTAGCTGAAACTAATATTAAAAAGTGTTGGCATTTGCTGTGTACAGCCCAGCTGATTACAGAAGGAGGAAAACCCTCAGGAGGGGGCCATTTGAGAATTTTAAAATTTGTTCCAACTGATCCAGTCCTATGGTGACTGTTTTATACAGGTAGACCATGACAAGCTGAAAGGGAGTCTGGAACAAATTTATGGAGTCAGGGGAGCTGTAGCAAAGTACCCATTTTTACCAGCAATTCAATAAACATTCATTAAACTCCTACTATGTGCCAGGCAGTGTGGTAAGTGCTTGGAATACAAAAATATACAAAAAGAAAAATAGTCCCTGACCTCAAGAGAAGTGCATATTCTAACGGGGAATACAACACATAAAAGGAAGCTAAAAATGGGGCGAGGGGAAAGGAAGAATGTATCATGCATGGGAGAATGGTGGAAAAGTGTGCAACCTAGGGAGAGAAGAAATGTCTAACTGGGTGCCTAGAGATTCTTGGAGGATTCACCCAATCAGAGGGAGGGATCCTAGGGGCAAAAGGTACTTCAAAGGTGGGAATTCCAGGGCTAAAGTAATCTTCCAGGATGAAGTGGTTTCTGGGGCATGAATCCTGGGTTCATTCATTCTTGAAGAGGACTACCCATCCCCCAGAGGATCCCAAGGGACAATTTCATCTTGAGCCAATGGAGGCTCTACATGAAGCATTATATAGGGGAGGACCCTTCCCAAAGTCAGTGGGTACCACTTGCTTCTTGCTAGTTATGGTTCTACCCACAGACTTGTGATAGAGGCTGTTTGTGCGGCTCTTTTCATAGTGAGCTATGATACCCTCTCTGGGGTGGTATCATTCTGTCATTATTTATTAAGCACCTACTATGTGCTAGGTGGTTGGGATGCATAAGAAAGGCAAAAGGCAGATACTACCCTTGAGGAGCTCACAGTCTAATGAGACAACAAGCAAATATGTACAGACAAGATACATTACAGGATATATAGGAAATAATTAATTGAGTGAAGCTACCAGAATGAAGAGGGATTGAGAAATATTTCCTGTACAAAATTTTTATCTCTCCCCCATGAATTTTCATTCTAAGCAACTTTCAAAAAAGTAATGTTCAGGACATTGTTTTTCCTTTATCCTCATGACTTTTGACTGAACCAGAGATAGTACAGATTCAGAGCTTATTAGAGCTGGAATCAATCTCAGACTTAGGCTGGAAGGAACTCCCATGTCATCTAGTCCAACCCCTTTGTTTTACAGATGGAGAAACTGAGGTCAAGGGAAGTAAAGTGACTTTCCCAAAGTCACGCAACAGAGAAAGCTAAAATTGAACCCAGATCTTCTCTCTCCTCCTCCAGGATTCTTTTCGTAACATCATTTGGGTTTCCATCTTCATTTAACCAATCATTTACTGAGTGCATCCTCTTTCTCAGTCACTGTACCAGACAGTGGAACTCAGATATTGGGATCTAGAATTTGCTCCCATCATTGAGTCAAATAAGCCAGGATGCTTACAGAACACTAGCTGGTCAAGTGGAACCAAGGCCTTTCCACCCTGAATCATATACAGAACAATTCTGAGCATTAGAAGATATATTGTCTGTATTTGCAGTTTCAGACAATGGATTTGCACAAATGCTGTGGGTTGTTGCTGCCAGGAAAGCTTCATGGAGGATGTTGGACTCTCCCACGTAGATTTCTCATCTCTCTGACCCCCACAAAGGCCTCCCCTCCTCCTCTTCTCGTATCACTTAGATGCCATCTGCCATTATCTTCTCCCTTGCCCCAGTCTCATTTAAAGAAGTGTCCCTTCTCCTTGACAAGGCTCTACCATGCACAAGTGATGTCATTTCAATCCATCTTCTGCTAATTCCCTTTCTCTCACTAATCTTATCTCCCTGGCTACTTCCTTCCTATTTACTTTACCCTCAAAAAACTCTCACTTGCTCCATCCATTCCCATTAGCTATTAATCTAACATCTTGCTTCCTTTTCATTGCTAAGCTGGAGAAGGCCATCTACAACTGGTGCCTTCACCTCTTTCCTTCTCAGTCTCTGGAGTCTGGCTTCTGACCTCATCATTTGACTGAAACTCCTCTCTCCAAAGTTACCAATGATCTCTTCATGGCCAGACCTAATGGCCTTTTCTCAATCCTAGTCCCTCTTGACCTTTCCACAGCCTCTGATACTGTTGATCACCTACTTCTCCCTTGAAACTCTCTTCTCTCTAGGTTTTTATGACCTGGTTCTCTTCCTGCCCGTTTGAGCACTCATTCTTAGTTTGCTTTGCCAGACCATTCATGGGTTTTCTTCTCCCTCTGTGCTATTTCCTTTAATGATCTCAACAGCTCCCATAGATTCAGTTATCTCCTTCATGCTGATGATTCTCAAATCTGCTCATCCAGACATAAATTCTCTCCTTATCTCTGGTATCACAATTTCTACTGTTTAATGAATATCTCAAACTGGATATTGTCTAGGCATGATAAACTCAATATGGCCAAACCTAAACTCACTTTCCTTTCCCAAATCTCTCCCTCTCCCTCTTCTTAACTTTCCTTTTCCTATGGAAGGCCCCACCATGGATGCTTTATTATTCCCATTTTGCATAAGAGGAAATTAAGGCACACAGAGATTAAGTAATTTGCCTGGGGGGGGGTGTCACAGAGCTATTAAGTGTCTAGGGTAAGACTTGAACTCAGGTCTTCCCGGATGTCAGGTCCAGCATTGTATGCACTGTACCACCTAGCTGTACAAGTTTCCATCCAAATATAGGATATCCAAATATAATCCTATCTCTACTCAGGGAGAGTTAGGACTTGTATGAGAGAAACACTGGAGAATAGTAGTTTATAGTCCATAATTTTTGTGTTCATTTACCATTAATAAGGGGTACAAAGTCCTTCTCTGTAGCCTGGCATTAGTACAATCCAGTCCTATTAATCCCCTATCAGCTTCTTTATTTGTGTGGGTTTAATCACGCCAGGTTGGCTTCAGAGGGATGTTGTGAGTATCCCAGGAGAATATATGGATGAAAATGCTGAGTAAAGCAAAAAAACAAAAGCAAAAAAAACACAGAAACAATAGGAGGATGTCGAAGAGGGAAGTCAGGGAGGTGTGTGGACAGCTTGACTGGCAGGTAGGCCTGGCTGTTGATCTGGGACCCTTTAGTTTGACTGACTCACCTGGATCCCTTAATGACTCCATGGACACTCAGAAGGAAGGGAAGGAGGCCTGCGTGAGGTTGTGAGGGTGGGGCAGTGACTACCCAGTGACTAACTGTCTACTGAGTATTGCAGCTATCTCAGTGGCCTCATCTGTGAAATGGGTGCTGGACTTCACCCCACCCTTCCCTCAGATAGTACAGAGGGGTGGAGAGTTTACTGTAAGTGAGTAAAATATTTACATAACCCTACCCCTACCAAGGCTAAAAATAACCACGGTATTAAAAATGCCACCAATTCTATCTCCTTCAGAAAAACTATTTCATACAAGCAAAGACCACCAGGGCTAGAAGAAAAGTTAGGGTTCATCTAGTCACTAGAAGCCCAGAGAGCTAAAGTGGGCCCGTGGCCTCTTACCTGAGGTCCAGTGCTTTGGGAGCTGTACCTATACACTGCCCCACCCTGATAACAACATCCAATGCTGCTGTCTCAGTTTCCTGACTGCCTCCTAGACTATATGCATCACCTATCATCAGCCACAATCATTCACTGAGTGACTAAGTGCAAGGCACTGGGTGCAAGGCTCTGGGGGAAGATGCGAAGAATTTTAAGGCATGGTACCTACACCCTCAAGGAGTCTTCAATATACTGGAGGGATAAAAGAAAAAGATTCAGATTCAGAATTGAAACCATAGGATCCTAGAGTTGGAAAGAGACTTTAGAGGATACAGAATCCAACCCTTTTATCTTACAAATAAGGAAACTGAGGCACAAAGGAATAAAGTGACTTGCCCAGGAGCATACAATTAGCAAGTGGTGTCTAAGGCAAGATTTGACCAAGGTCTTCTTGACTCCTCATCAGTTTCAGATCTCAGAAATCATTTACTTGTTTTCCCTGGTCTGGACCTCTGATCTCACAGGTGTGTGAAACTCCCTCCTTCAAGACAGATTGTCAAATCACATGTAATTTATAGTCTTGAAGAGTTGCCTGGGTCACTGAGGGGTGAAATAACCAACTTGAGATGACAAAACTAGTATGCATCAAAGGCAGAACTTTAATTCCTCTATCCAACCTCACCTCTTCCTACTAAAACCTACTAAAAACTTGGACAATTCACAATCTCCCTGGGCTTCGGTTTCCTTATCTGTAAAATGAGCCTCTGGGTTCCCTTCCAGCTCTCCCTCTATAATTCTATGACTCCAAGACTGGTTTCCTACCCAGATGCCATATTAGAGGCTAGACTTGGAATTGAAACTGTGTGACCCTGGACAAGTGACCTAACCATTTTCAAGCCTCCATTTCCTCAACTATGTAGGAAACAGAGGAAGAAATTCTGTTTCCAAAGGTTAATCAGAGTTGCTTGGTCAGATTGTGGATCAGAAACTTGTGTGCAGACTTAATGAGGTATTTGAGGAAAGGCCTATCAGAGAGGAGAACATGAAGTCATGTGGCAATGGATGGTGTGGTAGAAGGTCCAAAATTCAGAACAGTAGCAGAAACTTCCACTGGTCTGAACAAATAGTAGTCTTCCTATAACCTTACTTGGGAAGCTACTCGTTCATTCAAGGGGAATAAACGTAAAGCTGAATAGAAGCTTTCCTGATTTCACAACAGGTACCGTTCTGTGTTCAAGGTGAACGTTTCTCACCTTTGGAGACTTGTTAATTGGGCTCATTTCTCACAACTATAAAATGGGGACAGCAATAGAGAATCAAATAAGAAAACATCTAATGCACTTGACCAATCTCAAAGGGCAATTACTATTGTTCTGCATTATCAGTTGCATCTAACTCTCCATGACCCCATTTGGAATTTTCTTGTCAAAGATTCTGGAGTGATTTGTTATTTCCTTTTCCAGCCCATTTGACAGAGTTACTTGAGTTGAGTTGAGTAATGTGAGTTGAGTTTACCTCAGGTAAACAGGGTTAAGTGACTTGCCCAAGGTCACACAGTAAGTAGATGAGGTCAGATTTGAACACAATTCTTCCTGACTCCAGGTCAGACACTCCATCCACTGGATCACCTAGCTGCACCATTAGTAAAAGACTGTGTATGCTCAGTGTCAAATGAATGGTATGTAGATGAGGTGCCGCAAGTGATCAGGAGGAGAGCTAGGTCATCAAGGAAGGATTCTCAGAGGAAATGAAACTGGAACAAAGTCTATATCCTCCTGTTGTTTCTGTGTTTGTTTGGTTCTTTCTTTGTTTTTTGCTCTATTCAACATTTTTGTCTGTATATTCTCCTGGGATACCCACAACATCTCTCTGAAGCCAATTTGGCCACTCAAACAAGAAAACTGATAGGGGATTAGTAGGACTGGATTGTATTAATGCCAGGCTACTAAGAAGGACTTTGTGTCACTTATTGACATGGAATGAACATGAATATTATGGATTATAAATTACTATTCTCTGGTGATGGTCTCAGACAAGTCCTAATTCTCCCTGAGGTTATAACATCCTGTATGTGCATAGAACCTTGTACAGCTAGGTAGTACAGTGCATACAAAGCTGAACCTGGCATCAGGAAGACCTGAGTTCAAGTCTTTCCCCACTCACTTAACAACTGTGTGACAACGCCCCCCCAGGCAAGTTTTTTAACCTCTGTCTGACTTCATTTCCTCTTATGCAAACTGGGAATATTAAAGCCTCTGGGGGGGGGGCAGGGTTCCACAGTAAAAGAAAAGTTTGGAAGAGGGAGAGGGAGAAATTTGGAAAAATAAAATGAGTTTAGTTTTAGGCATACTGAGTCTATGATATCTAGACAATATCTAGTTTGAGATATTCATTAAGCAGTGGGAATGGTGAGACTAGGGATAAGGAGAGAGTTTACACCTGGGCAAGTAGGACTTTAAGGAATCTGAGTGGGGGGAGGGGGGAACATAGAGAACAACTTTTCCAGCCTCCTCATTTTTCCTCCCAAAACTTTACAGATGGAGCAACTGAGCTGCAGAGAGATACAGTGATTTAGGAAAGGTCACACAGACTATAAGGAGCAAAGTCAGAATTGGAAATTTGGTTTCCCAGTTCCAAATTTTACTTCTGTACCATGTTGTCTAAATAAACGAGTAAAAAAGGCTGGGATGGTGCAAGCAAGAGCAGGAAGAGAAAAAGAAATGTTCCTGAAATAGTAAGTAGAACGGTTTGGCTAGCAGTGTCATAAGAGAGGAGTGGGACCAGATTGTACTGGGCCTTGAACGTCAAGTACCAACTGTGGACATTAACAAACACAAATACTGTAGGTTACGGTATGCTTTTGTTCTCTTGTGCTTCCCCTGGCTAAGTCCTATCTCTTCCAGAATTATAAGATCTTCAGGTTATAAGGATCCTTGTCTTCCAAATTTATATGTTTCACAAGCCAGCCCAGAGGTGAACAAACATAGAGAGGCAGGATGGGACATTGGAAAGTATCCCATACTTGAAATGAGAGCACCAAACCCAAGTTCTGAGACTTTCTAGCCAAGTGACCAAGGGAAAGTTACTTTCTGTCTCAAAAATTCCCCATCTGTCAAAAGAGAATTGGACTGGATGATGGATCTCAAAGGTCCCTTCCAGTTCTAAATAAAATATTAACCTAACATGACACCAACACTCAGCACTACCTGAAACACAGCACATTCTTAATAAAAGTTTGTTAACTTGAAACAACAACAGTGATGAGATAAAGATGCAGAGAAAAGATGATTGATCCCAGGAGTGAAACTTAAGCAATTTTTCCAGTGATAGGGTGACGGAAGAAGGAGGCTGCCAGAGATGGTGAATAATCTGTGAGTAGTTGAGAGAGGAGGATGAGTCAGAGAGAGCCAAAAAGGTGCTTCCTCCCAGAAAGCCAAAGAGACATGGAGAGTCACAAGTAGGCCTGTGCCATATTCCTGAGCTAGGGGTGAAACGGAATCACTTTAATTCTTTCTGCTTCTTCCCTAGCCATCATACCAATACCCAAAAAAATAATCATCTTAATTTCCAAAACATTTTTAAAAGGATGGTTAATCATGAAGGAAAAGACTTTATGAAAAATTTTCCCACAGGGATCCTTTTTAAATATCAAACACAACCAAGGAACTTAATATAAAACTTGACTCACAAGAATTCAGTTTATGCAAAGTTACTAAGGAAGGCACAATGGAATTTGCCATCAGGATATCTAGTCCTGGTGTTACAAGTGGTGCGTGTTATATGATCCTGGGCAGTTCAGTTCAATTCAACAAGTCATTCCCCAATTGATAAGTGGTCAAAGGATATGAGAAGGTAGTTTTCAGATGAAGTAATTAAAGTTATCTATAGTCATATGAAAACATACTCTAAATCATTACAGATTAGTGAAATGCAAATCAAAACAACTCTGAGGTACCACATCACACCTATCAGATTGGCTAATATGACAAAACAGGAAAATGATAAATGTTGGAGAAGATGTGGGAAAATTGGAACACTGATGCATTGTTGATGGAGTTGTGAACTGATCCACCATTCTGGAGAGTATTTTGGAACTATGCCCAAAGGGCTATAAAGCTATGCATGCCCTCTGACTCAACAATACCACTTCTAAGTCTGTATCCCAAAGAGATCATAAAAATGGGAAATGGATCTACTTATACAAAAATATTTATAGCAGCTCTTTTTGTGGTGGCCAAGAATTGGAAACTGAGGGGATTCCCATCAACTAGGGAATGGCTAAACAAATTGCAGTATATAGATGTAATGGAACACTATTGTGCTATAAGAAATGATGAGCAGGCAGACCGGAAAAACCTGGAGAGACTTACGTGAACTGATGCTGAGTGAAGTAAGCAGACCCAGAACATTGTACATAGCAACAGCAGCATACATAGTGTGATGAATAACTCTGATAGACTTAGCTCTTCTCAGAAATGCAAGAATCTAAGAAAACTCCAAAAGACACATGATGGAAAATGCTATTCACATCCAGAAAAAGAATTATAGAGTTTGAATGCAGATCATCGAAACTTACTATTTGCTCTCTCTTCTATTTTTCTGCTTCTTCTTTCTCATGGTTCATTCCGTGGGTTCTAATTCTTCTTTATAACATGACTAATGTGAAAATATGTTTAATATAGACATATACATAGAGCCTATATCAGATTGCATGCTTGGGGATGGGGAGAAAATTCCTAATTCAAAATCTTAGGGAAGTGAATGTCGAAAACTAAAAATTAGCTAATTGATTTGATTGAGTTTTAAAATTTCAGTTCAATTTAACAAGCATTTATTACACCCTTCCCATGTACCAGGCACTGGGCTGGGTGCCTCAAATACAAAGATAAAAATGCCTGCCCTCAGAGAGCTGGCATTTTACTGGGAGAAGAGGAAAAAGAGAGGAAGGAAGGCTTAAGGAAGGAAGTAACAGTTGTATGCTAGAGGGATGCAACATATATACAAATAGTAGATACAAGGTAATTCAAGAAAGGAGACCGCACTAAGTGTATATCGGAGGAAGGCGGGAGGATCAGGAAGACCTTCTACAGGAGTTGGCTGCTGAGCTGAGGTTGGAGACCCTCATAACCTGAGAGGCACTAGTGAGCAGGGAGAATATTCCAGGCATTTGGAGGTGGGGGTGGGGGCAGGGAAGGGAAGGGGATAGTCTATGCCAAGACATAGAGATGAGAATTTGAATGCTGAGTTAGCACTTTGACTTAGACAAAGTCAGTGCCGGTGGTTTCAGTACCAGGAAGATCTGCATTCAAATTATGATTCTGACATCTTACGGTTGTGTGACCCTGGGCAAATCACTTACCCTGAGACTCAGTTTCTCCTCTGTCAAATGGAGGGATTGGCCTAGACACTTCTCAATTCACTCTAGTGGCTTCCTCGTACTTCCAAGAACAAATATAAATCCTCTTTGACTTTCAAAGCCCTTCATAACCTGCTTCCCACCTCCTTTCCAATCTTCTTACAGCCTGTATCTTCCCACACACTCTCTTTGATCCATTGACATTTGATCCTTCCTACTGTTCCTTAGACAAGATACTCCATCTCTCGGCTCTGGGAATTTTCACGGGCTCTCCCCCACGCCTGGAATGCTCTCTTTCCTCATCTCTCTGCCTTTTGGCTTCCCCAGCTTCCTTCAAGTCTCAGCTAACTTCTACAAGAAGTGTTCCCCAGTCCCATGTATTTCTAGTGCCTTCTCCCTGTTCCCTTCCAATTTATCCTGTATATGGCTTATTTGTACATATTTATTTGCATGTTGTCTCCCCCATTAGATTGTGAGCTCCCCTAGGGCAGGGTTTATCTTTTGCCTCTTTTCCCAGCCCTTAGCACAGTGCCTGGCACACAGTACTTAGCACACAGTAGGTACTTAATAAATGCTTAGTGACAGATTGGTCTCTATGTCCCTCCCTCCCAGCTTTACACCATGATCTGATGAAAGTGAGTCACATGAAATAAGTCCAGAAAGTTCAACTGGAGTCAGATGGAGCAAGGTTTTAAGTGTCAGACTAAGAAATCTCCAAAAGCAATAAAAATTTTTGAGCACTGAGATGATGTGGTCAGGCCTGTCGCTTGGAAGGATTAGTTAGGGAGTTGTGCAGAGAATGGATTGAAGTGAAGAAAGACCAGAAAGAGGGCCCCCAATTAGAAGACTAGTTCGACAGTTCAGGTGCGATATAAGGAGAGCCTGAATTAGAAGAGATGCCGTGGAAGGGGACAGAACAGGGCAAAGGTACTGGAGAGACAAATCATCAATATTTAGTAACTCATTAGTTCTCAGGTGGGGCAGCTAGGTGGTACCTAGAGCACCAGGCCTGGAGTCAGGAAGACCTGAGTTCAAATCTGCCTTCAGACACTTACTAGACACATGATCCTGGACAAGTCACTTAACCCCGTTTGCCTCAGTTTCCTCATCTGTTAAATGAGCTGGACTTCAAACTACTTTAGTATCTTTGCCAAGAAAACCCCAAATAGGGTCAGAGACAGTCAGATACAACCAAAAAACACCTAGACTACATCAAAAGGTCTAGGAGTGAATTAGCTGAAAGACGCAAGGATGACTCTGAGGTTATGGATCATTTGGATGACTGAGAGGATAGAGGTGCCCTCAAAAGAAATGGGTAAATTTAGAACAGAAGGTTTAGGAGGATTTTGAAATGTTAACAAGGTGAAGATATCCAACACAGAGTTGAGGATCTGAGGCTGGTGTTCAAGAAAGAGATTTGAACTGGATATAAAGATTTGGGAATCACCTGAGTAGAGCTGAAAATTGACTCTTTAGGCTCAGATGAGATTGCCAGGAGGGAGCACAGAGAAAGAAGAGGGCCCAGCCCAGAGATAGCCTTAGGAAACAACCCTGCTTGAGGAGCTAAAGACAGATAACCATCCAGCAAAGAAGGAGGATGAGCAGAGAGAGGAGTGGGAAGAACAGTAGAAGGGTGTCTCTCAGAAGCCAAGGTGGGTGAATGTCCAGGAGGAGATGGTTGGCAGCATCAAAAGCTGAGAAAAGCTCAGCAAGGATGAAGTCTTAGAAGAGGCCATTAAACTTAATCTTAGACTGTGATCAACTTGAAGAAGGACATTTCAGTTGAGTGGTGGTTTTGGAAACCAGGATGCAGAACACATGGCTTCATTTTACTGAGCCCCAGCCTCCATGAACACAGAGAAACCTTCCAGCTTTATTGGTTAACATTTCTATTGGGCTTTAAAACTGACTTTCTTTATGTCCCTGGGAACAAAGTAAGGCAAAACAAAAGGTTATTATCCTCATTTTATGGATAAGGAAATAGGCTCTTGGAGGTTACATGACTTCCCCAGGGTCTCACAGTTCTAAGGAGGAGAGCTGAGACTTAACCCAAGGACTGTTTCCATTATACCTGACTAACCTCTCACTTAAGACACTATACTATAGCTAACAAGAGGTATACCTAAGCCTGAGATATCTCATTCCTCCTTTGACTTCCCAGCAAGCCTTGCCAATGATAAAAGCCACACATAAAGTTATTTTCATAGCCCAGAGTATGGCGAGCAAAAGGATAGTTTACAAAGTTTGATTCCAAAGACTATAAGAGTTTGAAAGTGGAAAGGGCAAGGAGTTTGGAGTCAGAGGACACTGATTGAAATCCCTGCTATATAGCACGGCAGCTTTGGGTCCTTGGACACTCAAAGACCAGCAGATGACATGGAAAAAAGTTTGGAAACTCAGAAGTGCATGAAATATATGAACATATATGTATGTACGTACATATATGAAATATATGTATATCAACATCTTTTATCTTTTACTGCTATGAGTTAGACTACTTCTCTCGTATGAAGGGAGGACCAGAAACTTTTACATGGATTTTCCAGATCATGGGGGTGCCTCAGCCCCTAAACCCCACAATGTGGAAGGGATAACTATACTCACTAGTAATAGCTAGCATTTATATGGTGCCTATGATGTGTCAAGCACTTGCTAAGTACTTTGCAAATATTATCTCAATTGATCTTCACAAAATTCCTAGAAGATAGGCACTATCATTATCTGAATTTTACAGTTAAGGAAACTGAGGTAAACAGGTGAAGTAACTTACCCACACAGCTAGTAAGTGTCTGAAACTGGATTTGAACTCAGGTCTTTCTGACTCCAGGAAGCTGGAGTGTTAGCCGCCCCTAATCATAACCCTTCTCAGGTGATTAAATTAAGGAGATTACATTCAAATCCTGACTCAGCTACCCTATCTGTGTGGCTTCTGGTGAGTCATTTAACTTCTGTGCTATTTCCTCAACTATAAAATGAAAGGGCTGGACTAGATGTCTTCCGAGGATCTTCCCAACTCTAACCCTGTGATCCTATTGAATAACTTGTTGGACTTGGAGGTAAGAAAATTCAGGTTGGAATTCTGCCTCAAGCACTTACTTGATTTGTGATTTGGGGCAAGTTATTTAAACTTGGCCTCAGTTTCCTTGTCTGTAAAATGAGTGTGATTGCAGTGTTGCTGTAAGAATCAAATGAGACGATACATGTACAGTATTTTGCAGACCTTAAAGCACCAGTGTAAATTATATCCTCAACATCATCATTCCTCAAAGCAGCAATTCTAAAATTTCTTGGTCAGTCAGTCACCTTAATCCTTTAAGTATCATGGGAATAAACAAACACTTCCTGGAAATTTTGTCTGGACAAGTAGATAATATTATGGCTATATTTAAAGTTCTTCATTTTTAATGTAACTCCAAATGTACAAAAGAGTTTCACACACAAAACACACACACACACACACACACGCACGCAGACTTTTTTCTGCACTTGATACCTCTGTGATGAGTCTTCAAAGCCAGCTGCTATTACATTTAAACAACAGTAAATATTGTTCAGTGTCCGTGGGGGGTGTAAAGGCTAATAGAGGAATAACTTTATACTCAGTCTGCAGAATTGCAGACCTGAAAGTCTCGAGACCTTGGAAGAAAGAAAACAAGTTAAGAGAAATTTTAAAATAAAATATTAGAACTGAAGAGCCTTAGAACATAGAATGTCAGACATGGCAGGAATCTTAGAATATAGAATATCTGACCTAGAAGGGGTCTTAGAACATAGAATTCAATTTAATGAATATTGACTAAATTCCATATATGTGCATGGCACTGTGCTTAATGCTAGAGATATAAACCTAGTTCCTGTCCTCAAGGAATTTACATCCTAAAGAGGGAAATATGCTTTAAATACAAATAGGCATTATTATGATAATTTTTTGGAAAAGGATATGGCAAACCACTCCAGTATCTTTGCCAAGAAAACTCCAAATGGGTCATGAAGAGTTGTGAAGACACAACTGATAATGAGTAAATAATAAATGGCTGTGTTTTAATATTCTGTACATTTGCCCAAGTAAGTGTAATAGAAGGAAATTAGAGTAAGAGTGGAGGGAGGGGGAAACACATGAGGGAGGGTTTAACAAAGAATCTACGCCCTGAGCTGAGCCTTCAGGAAAAACAAAGATTACCAGAGACATAAGTGAGGAGGGAGTATACTCCAGACACGAAGGACATTCAAAGGGATGGACATGAGAAATGAAGGGCTGAGTCCACATCTCTTGGAATATAAAGCTCATGCAGGGGCATGGAATGAAATAAGGCAGGAAAGCAGCAAAGTAAGAGCAGGAGTGGAGACGGCCAGGCTGAAGAGTTTGTATTCTATCCTAAGAGCAATGAGAGGCCAGTGAGACAGCTGCACACTTGTGACCCCCAAAGGATTTGGGGTAGCTGGAGAAAAAGGTAGGATTGCCACTGCACCCTTTGTCATATGACCGGTGGTAACCAATTACTATCAGTCTATCTCTAGCCTAACCTATCTGCAGCCCAAAGAAGTTTAGTCTCTTTTAATTCCGGCCCCTTCCTACTGCCAAGCTGTGCAGGTCTACACTGAGGGCTTTTGAAGGGCAAAGCGATGTAGTCAACTCTGCCTGGGCCTTAGGAACATTCATTTGGCAGCACTATGGAGACTGTATTGAAGAGGGAGAGAAACGGGAAATGGACAGACCAATTCAGTCAATCATTTACTAAGCATTTGTTAAATACTTATTATGCAATAGGCACTATGCTAAGTGCTAAATACAAGCAGAAAGAAAGAGTCCCTGCCCACAAAGAGCTTACATACTAATAAGGAAAAGACAACAAAAAAGGGAGGAAGGACAAGGGGATAGGTACATGGCAAACAGGCAGTGTAGAAAAAGTCCAGAGGGTAGTGTGGAAAAACATGAAATATGGCTGCCCTGGACACGCTGAATGGAGCTAATCTATCAGAGGGAGATTCTGCAGGGGCAGAAGATGCTTCCAATGTGTGAATGCCAGGGTTAGAGGGAGGCTTCAGAATGCACAGGTTCCTGAGGTATGACAGAAATCCAGAGTGTATCTGGAGAAGAATAAGGAATTAGGAAGCTGGTGCAGCAGTCTAGTTGATGAGGGTCTCTGAGTCAGGATGGCACCAGTGCCGAGAGGACAGATGTGAAAGATGTAGTGAAGGTAGGATCTGAAAACTACGTATGGAAATCGAGGCGAAGCAAAAAAGTCAAGGGCATCTAAGGTTAGAAACATAAGTGACTGGGCAAAGGTGTCTACCTGACTAAAATAGGTAAGGTTAGAGGAAGGATAAGTGCAAGGGGAAAGATGATAAGGTGGTAAATTCTATTTTGAATGTGCTAAATTGGAGGCCTTAGAGATTATGCAACAAAGTTGAATCTGAGGTTTGTGAGCAGATTTATTTATTGCAGCAGATTTATTTATTGAGGTTGGTAGTAAAGAGGGCAGCTAAATGGTGCAGTGGATAGAGCACTAGTGCAAGAGTCAGGATGACCTGAGTTCAAATGTCACCACAGACACTTGACATCACTAGCTGTGTGACCTTGGGCAAGTCACTTAACCCCAATTGCCTCATCCTGGGTCATCTCCAGTCATCCTGATGAATATCTGGTTACTGGATTCAGATGGCTGTGGAGATGAAGTGAGGCTGGTGACCTGCACAGCCCTCCTTCACTCAAAACAAAGTCAAGTGCAAGTCTTGTCATTATTTCTCTGATGGCATGGTCTTCTTCAGCAACAAAGGACAAACACACAATACCTTATATATAAATACTTCAATATTTCAATGGCTCTATGAGCTTACCCATATGGGTACTCCTTTCAGTGATGCACATCACATACTATTCATCCCTTTGTATCCTCTATGATTCTTGTCCATGTTCTCCCATAAATCCTTGAAAGGGGGTCCACCCAAAGTACTAGGAGAGACTGTTCCTCTAGATCTTTTGGCATTGCATGAGCACCAATGCAGGATATGGGTTGTCCCTCTGTTATCTCTCTCTCTCTCTCTCTCTCTCTATTTCTCTCTCTCTCTCTCTCTCTCTCCTCTCTCATCTCTCTCTCTCTCTCTCTCTCTCTCTCTCGTTGTCAAAGATTTCTTTGATGACTTCTCTTGAGATTGTTATTGGTACCTAATCCATCACCAGTAATATGTATAGGGAGTTCACCCTTATTATGTACTTCTTTGTGTTTTCAAATGCAATTGACCTTAATACAAATGAACTGAAATCTTATTTATTTGGAGATGGCCTTTGTCTCAGGGAGAGGCTTGGGAACATCAAAAGCTCTGTTCAAAAACCTAAACAATAAACCCAGTGGGATCTTGTATTCTCTTACCTTTTAGTCAATGCAGGATGCGTAAATCTGGGGTATCCACCCCAAATGTTCATTATCTGTGCTCAACCTGTGGTAGAGCATTCCAAGCTCACATTGGTCTGATCAGCCACAGTCAGACACATTGAAATTTCACTTTACAATGGTGATGTCATTTTGGTTTGCTTCGAAAATGAAGGACAATAACCAACCAGTCTATATATTTATATATTATATTATATATTAATACATTACATTGTATCATATAACTATATTTTGAAATTGTATATATTTATATATCATATCACATATCTATAAATTATTTCCAGAGTACATTTATTATTAATAGTGTTGTATATTATATATTTATAGTGATACTTTGTGTGACTATAAAGATATTTATATCATTTTCAAATTATTATCATTTATTATATTATATTTATTATTTATTATATTATATTTATTATTTATTATATTATATTTATTATCACATATTATCATTTTCAAATGTCTGTTCTCTTATTTTTATCATGGATGTTTTCAACATATGTGTGAACCATTCTCATAATGGTCTTGTACAGAGATAAGAAAGTAGGTGTGTGGGTTAGTGGTTCTTGATATTTTTTCAGTCATCTTTTTAAAGTAACAATATTATGATTTTTCCACTCAGCATAATGAGAATAATTTTGGCTATTTTGAGCCTCAATCTTTAAAAAATGCTCTCAAAATTGGGTAATATCCAGGATATTGCTTTTTTCCATCTTTGTTTTCTTCAGTACCATTTCCACTCCCCATGTGATGTGATAGTCCAAGAGTGGCAGTTCTGTCATTGAGAAAATAGTTTGTTGTAGAAATCTTGATGGAGGTAGTATGGTGTGCTGGCTAGAGCTGAGGACTATATTTATTCATTACACAAGGAAGACTCCTATTAAGTGTCATGGGGACATGTAAAGAGTGATTTAGTTGGCAGTAATAGACATACCAAAAAAAAAAAAGAAGGAAAGATCAATAAAACACTAAAAAGTACCCAGAATAAAATAAGAACTTTAAAAGGTCAGAAGGGGACAAGAGGGCAATTGTATTACTACATCATTAAACTTAATATACTTTAAAAAAAATTGTACTGTTTAACCTGATGAACCCTGAATCCAAGAACCTTTGGAATAACAATACTTCCAACCCAGTGTCAGATGGTTCAACATCAGAAACCAACAGGATTTTTTAAAATAATTTTTTTATTTCTAGAAATCAGTACTTGGATTCCAAGGCTATTCTGAAATCATGCAGTTAAAAGCCAGAATATTCATTGTAAAAAAAAAAAAAGAAAGAAAAAAGAAAACACACACACACACATACACACAACAACAAACCAGAAGGTAAACCAAGATCGCAGTGCAATAAATAAAGTACATGAGTCAAGATAAATATTAACATGTGCTTAATCATCAATTTTACAAATAAAAATTAGATACTACCAAGAAGTGATAGGGATACTACTGGCAGGGGAACAGCTATCTACAACCTTGCCATTCTAGCAGAACTGAGGAACCTCCCTAAGCCCAGAGAAGACAATCCTCTCCCATACCATGTGGGTGGATTGAAATCCCCTGGATTGAAATCCTGGATCATGACTCTTCACGAGACCACTAGATCACCAAGTCACTGGACTGGAACCAAAACTAAAAAGTATCAAACTACCAAGCTTAGAAAAGAGCTATTACATGAGCACCACAACAAAATTATGGACAAGAAGTTTTCCTTCCAAGATTAAACAAATTTGAAGTAAACTTTTCTAAAGCGATCCAATATTTCACTACAAAAATATAAAACACTGATTACAGACATGACCCAAATGAAATTTATTGTATAGTATATGTATTTCCAAGGGCAATGGGATGCTGGTGGAAAGAGTTTTTGAAACAGTAAAAACAAAAAAAAAAAAAAAGAAACACAATGAAAAACCAGTATGATTTTATCAGTTTGTTGTTGTTCAACTCTTCCTGACCCCATTTGTGGTATTCCTGGCAAAGAGACCAGAGGGTTTTGTCATTTCCTTTTCCAGCTCATTTTACAGATGAGGAAACAGAGGCAAACAGGGTTAAGTGACTTCTCGAGGGTCACATAGGTCATAAGCGTCTGAGTCTGGATTTGAACTTAGACTCTGGATTTGAACTCTATCCACTGTGTCACCTAACTGCCCTGATTTTTCAGTGGAAAGGTATTAATGAAGAAGTATTACCATCTTTTTTTGTCCCTGTAATTTAGGAACCAGAGAATCTTTTCATCTGACTTTAGAATGTGAGCTACCTGAGAGTACAAACTTTTGCTTCTTCTTTTTGTATCCCCACACTTTAGTACAGTGCTTTACATATAGTAAGCATTTAATAAATGCATTATGCATCCATTTAAAAACATAAATTCACACTTCCTCATATGATCCTTTTTAAAAAAACTCCTTTTGTTTGTTAAAATGTTCATGTTTGTTAAGGACTGTCAGGTTCACAATTTTAAAGATAGAACTCTGGGCATGGAGTCAGAAAGACCTGGGCTCATATATAACCTTAAAATGCACACTAACTACAAATTAATTAAACTCCCTTAGACTCAGTTTCTTTATTTGTAAAATTGTGATAAGAGCACTTATCTTGTGATGTTGTTGTGAGAATCAATTCAGACAATGTGCTAATGTACATGAAGCTCTTTGGAGTCCTTATGGGTACTATGCGTCAGAAAGCATTAT
This sequence comes from Bettongia penicillata ogilbyi, assembly GCA_023548195.1. Taxonomy (NCBI): domain Eukaryota; kingdom Metazoa; phylum Chordata; class Mammalia; order Diprotodontia; family Potoroidae; genus Bettongia; species Bettongia penicillata. The sequence continues at coordinate 3,161,163 of JAJHZJ010000283.1, forward strand.
CTTTTCCATTGTTTTTTTTTATCTGTTGCCTTTCAGTTTTAATTCTCCTATAAATGCTCTTAAGATTATCTGGCTTAAATAGGAACTTTCTCAAAGCTTTCCATGAAATAATTACTAATTCTCACTATTTTATGAAACAATATTGCTCATAATTTTCTGCCACAAAAATGTACAAATGACTTTATGTTTTAAACTGTTGCCCTTGGCTACCATATATCTCTTGGCAAATAAATCTAGTGTTTATTGATCAAGATGGTTTGTAGATCGTTTTTTACCTGCTTAAGCTGCTCTACTTTCTTTCAACTTCAGGAACATCATGCCTCACCTGAAATCTCGTCAGCATAAAGACTGATCCACATTTAATACTCAACAACTTCTTAATACCCTCAGTTGCCTCCTTCCACCCCATTGGAGGGCTAGAGGACAAAACAATCAACTTCTCCCAAAGTTTTCCCTTTATAGAGGACTCTGAACATCTCAGCTAATTTCATTTTCCATTAGCTGCTCTCCTTGATCTGAACTCCACAAATATCATGTCCTCTGCAAAAGGTAATCTCTGATATACCACCTCCCAACTCCTTTCTAGTTTCCTTTTATATATTGTCCAGATATGTAACGAGAGCAGGGACTGGTTGTTTTTTTTCCTAAATTATCTCCCAGCACTTAGTACAGTGCTTGGCACAAAATATATGCTTAATAAGTGCTAATTGACTGTTGGTTGTTAATGACTACTTAGTCAGTTAAGCTTCCTTGGGAAATTATGGTATTCCGTGTCAATGTTTGTTCTTATATCGATTTCCTACTTGGATCTTAAATAGTTTGCTTAAGTCAATTAAGATTATTATGACATCAACCCATCTTAATTCTCCTGATTTGGTATTGGTTTTAATCTTTGCTCTAAAGGTTTGACATTCTACTCATACAAAAGCAACTAATTTGGATTTGAATCCCACAGAAATTAGTTATTTCCAGTTCGTTAAGATATAGATAATTCCATTTTGTGTAATGTTATTCTTTGTTTGTTATGTACAATGCCTTCCAACTCCTTTAGAATTCTTTTCTTGAAGAGTTGTTTCAGTTGCGTCTGACTCTTTATGACCCCATTTGGGGTTTTCTTGGCAAAGATATTAGAGTGATTTGCCATTTCCTTCTTCAGGTTGTTTTACCAATGAGGAAAGTGAGGAAACAGAATTAAGTGACTTGCCCAAGGTCACACAGCTAGTAAGTGTCTGAGGGCAAATCTGAACCCAGATCTTCCTGACTCTAGGCTCTAAGCACTAACCATTGCACCACCTAACCACCCCTTCTTGAAGAGATTATTTATGATATACAGGCATGATGACTCTGTAGGCTATAAGTGTTTGTTTTTTGAATCTCAGAGATATATTCCAACATATTTTTCTCCTTTATGCCCATCTTTTCAGTGTAGTCAATGAGTATCATCACCATATTTGTTGGTTAAAATTGGAGAGCTTTCTCAAGTTCTCGAAAGTATTTTTCTTTTCATCTTCTGCAACAAACATTGGCCCATAAGAGGAAACTCTCTTCATGATGGTATTTTTGCTTTTAATCAAGTATCCCATAAAGTGGTATTTTTCTGTGCCTTTGGAAATACAGTAAAACCAATTCTAGTCTCTTCCTTTATGTGCAAATGTGCTTTATTATGGCAGAAAAGGGGTAGGAGTAATGGTGGACCTCTCTATCCCTAAACTCTCCAAGAAGGCAGTAGATGGTCATCTCCATTGAATGACTGTCCTTGTCTTGCTCCACTTCTTTAGTTGGTTGGTGAAATGGGGAGGCAGTCCTGGTGGCAAATAGAAGAGAGTGAAGTCTGTTACTTACTACATGAATGACCTTAGATAAATTGCTTCCACTCTCTTTGGTTTTCTCCTCCCTAAAATGAAAGAAGAATGAATGAATGAATGAATGAATGAATGAATGAATGAATGAATGAATGAATGAATGAATGAATGAATGAGTAACATTTATTACTTGCTTACTATGTACCAAGCACTGCTCCGAGCATACTAAAGAGAAAGAGTGAGAACACAGCACTTAGAATCAAAAGACTCAGAAGACAGAATCCTCTCACCTCCTTGCTTCCTACCTATGTGATTCTAAGCACGTTACTCCTCTCTGAGGCTCCTTTTCCTCATCTGGAAAATTAGGTGGTTGGAATAATAATCTCTGAAATCCCTTCCTGCACTATCATTCTGTGACTACATGTTTGCTAAGGTCGATTCCAGTTCCAGATCCTATGACTAAGAAGTAGCTCAGCTGGTTCTAAAAACTACCTGGGGTTTATCTCCATACAATAATTCCTCCTTCCTCTGACCTTTTTCTTTGTTTCTCTGATGCACTTATGACCTATTTTGTGTCTTACTTGTTCCTATCTGTGTTGTATCCAACTACTAAACAGTGAGTTATTGAAGAAAATAGAGCAAAGCTAATTAATTTATTTTATGTTAATTTTTCCCAGTAGGCACTTCATAAACATGTCATAACTGAATCAGCCCCTACCCTCACCCCTATTGTCCACAAAGCAAAGGAGTCTGAACACCTCCCTCTAAAATAATAAGTCACGCTATGTAGCTATTTGGGTTTACCCCACAACACTAAAGGAAAGCTGTAGTACTATCCCCAACATGGAGAGGAGGAAACTGAGCCTCGCAGATGTGAAATAATGTATCCAGGACAACACAGCTGGTAAGTGTCAGAGTCAGAGTTCCTGATTCCCAATCCAGCACTCTCCATTACTTTAGCTCCTCTGGCTGACTGCCTTGCTCATTTTTTCCTGCTTGTGGCATTTCCACCCCTTCATTTCCCCCTCAAGGCTGCCCCGATCAGTCTCGTGTAGCAAAGACTGGCACATATTTCCAGTACCTCTGACAGTATCTCTTGACAGGGAGAAGCTGAGGAGACTGCTTCCAGGAGAGCCATGATGATGAGTTATTGTGTGTTTGTCCTTCATTGCCAAAGAAGACCATGCCAACAGAGAAATGATAATAAGACTTGCACTTGACTTTGTTTTGAGTGAGAGAGGGCTGTGCAGGTCACCAGCCTCACTTCTCCTCCAGAGGCATCTGAATCCAGTGACCAGATATTCATCAGGATGACTGGAGATGAACCAGGATGAGGCAATTGGGGTTAAGTGACTTGCCCAAGGTCACACAGCTAGTGATGTCAAGTGTCTGAGGTGAGATTTGAACTCAGGTCATTCTGACTCCTGCACTGGTGCACCACCTAACTGCCCTATGAGTGATAAAGGGATTTTGAAGGGATTATGACTTATATGCCTAGGTATTCTGTGGAGGGAAGAAGCCTTCTTCATCATACATCATCATGACCTTCCTGGAAGCAGCCTCTCTGTGGATGTTGTCATGTTTGTGCATATGCCTTTCTCAGAATTTTTTGGGGAGGCAATCTGGGCTAAGTGATTTGCCCAGGGTCACACAGCTACTAAGTGTCTGAGGATGAATTTGAACTCAAGTCCTCCCGACTTTAGGACCAGTACTTTCTCCACTGTACCACTTCACTGCACACCACCACCACCATCCCCATACACAACCAATGAGTAAGTATTTATTAAGTTCTTACTGTGTGCAAGGCACTCTGCTAAGTGCTGGGAATATATATTTTTTTAAAAAGGCAAAAAGGCCCCTGTTCTCAAGGTATTGACAAGGAAGACAACATAATTAAATAGGTGCATACAAGATATGTATAGTGTGGGTAGAAAGTAACTTTATTGTTCACTGTAATCTAATTTTACAATTATATATTGTATACAAACTTTGAAAGGGGAGCAAGTCACCCAATGTAATTTGCCCTGAGGGAGAGAACCCCATAAGTTTGCCCTGGCAGGTGGACAAGATGATTTCTTGAAATCCTAGCATTATTGACCTAGAGCCAGACTAGAAGCCATCTTGTCCTAATTCCTACCCCCATTTGACAGATGAGGAAACTAAGTCCCCAGGAGGTTGAGCAACATATCTAAGGTCACCCAAGTAAGCATCAGAGGTAGGATATGAACCCAGGTTCTATGACTCCAGAGGCAGTGCTTTTCCTATTGTATTTCCCTTTGCTTTTTCTATTGTATTCCCCTTCTAGTCTGATGATTCCTGGGACTTACATACCCTTTGTGCTCTAGCTGGCTGTGGCAACTTTAGCCCATTTTGGGCCTTTACTGTGAGAAGGCGTGGCACAGTGAGAAGAGAACTGGATTTGGCATCAGAGAACTTGGGATTTAATCAAGCTTTGTCAGTTATAAGCTATGTGATCTTGGCTAAGTCATTTCCCCTCTCTTGGCCTCAGTTTCTTCAGCTGTACTCCAACACTTCATGATTTCACAAGGTGTGGATGTTCTCTCCTCTGACACAGATTGTGGCCCTTCTCTAACCTAGAAGATGACCTTCAGGAATTCCTATGCCCACAAAATTCCTCCCACTGTGACTAGTCCTGTGATGAGCCTCTCCACACTTGGCTAAACACCATGACTCTCGGGCAGCAGCCAGATAGCCTATCCCTAGCCCTCTACTAAAAGTTTTCCCAATATGGTAGCACCAGCCAGAGATCAAGGCACGCTGGTCAAGCTTTGGAGGGTCCAGTGTCACCTTCGTAGCAGGATGAGTCATGAGAGGTCTTTAGCAGAGTTTCCTCATCTGTAAAATGGGGATAGTAAAACTTGTAATACCTCCCTCACAGGGTTGTTTGAACAAGGGCTTTACAAACCTCAAAGTACTAAAAGAAATTTGGGGCCACTTTCCTGCATCACAGGATCAACATGTTGGGGGAGAGGGTGAGGCTCAGGTGTCACCCAGATTAACATTCCTCCTGCCCAAGCTCCTGAGGGAGGCCTTCCATCACTGGCTACTGTAGAAAATAAAATTGTTTTCACAGGTGGAGGAAGTGTGTGTGTGTGTGTGTGTGTGTGTGTGTGTGTGTGTGTGTGTGTGTGTGTGTGTAAGTAGTCTTGTGCAGTAGGTAGCAGCTAGGCTCCCTCCTGATCAGCAGGAGTGTAAGCTTTCCACCCTGTCCTCCCAAAGCATCCCAGTAGCTGGGACTTCCACAGCCCTGTCAGAGACCCACACTGAAGTCTAGAAATAACTCTCCTAGGCCACCTGGGGTAGGGAAAGTGAATTTAGAAAACTGATTGAAAGGAGACAGCAAAGTGTTGACCACAGGCAAGAGCCTGGGGAAAGGAAACAAGAAACCCAACTTCTCCTCACTGTCCCGCCATTTCCTTGAGTAAATTCCTGCCCCTCTCTAGACCTCAGTTTCCTTCATCAGCTAGATAGTTGCTATAGATCTGTTGTGATTTATCCTTCATTCTCAAAAAGGACCAAAGATACTAGGTCTATTCCAAATCTAAATCTGGGGACCCTAGGGGATCTCCAAGAAGCCTTTCTAGTTCTGACAATCTGTGTGTCTGTTAAGTTTGTTAAATGCTGAATTTGTGGTTGAAGGAAAAAAGCAGGGAAAGACAGGCAGCTGTAGGAACCAGGCTGGGGAGGGAAGCCTTGTTTGTAGAGAGATGCTGTGGTCAGCGGGAAAATACACAGAACTCAGGATGGGCTGTGATACACACACACACACACACACACACACACACACACACACACCCACCACCACCACCACCACCACCACCACCACCACCACACCACATCTGTCAACAAAGCTGTTATTACAACAACCAACTGACTTATCCAGAAACAAAGAGGTCTTCTAAATACCCCAGCTGTGGACAGTGTTAAGAACAATTGCTTTGCCAAGAAGGACGTATTTACAGGCAAATAAATGGACCACCACCTACCTAGAACTACAAGGAGAAAGCCTGGACTTTATCCTTCCGCAGCCTCGCAAGTCTAAAATAGCCCAGCGCCTGGACATCGCTCCAGGAAATCACAACACCACGGGATTTTTAAATCGAAAGAGACAGAAGTCATTTATAGATGAGGAAACTGGGGGTCCGAAACAGGACTGGGATTCGAACCCAAGTCTTTGATTACGATCCAGGGCTCTTTCCACTACACCGAACTTCCTCCTGTGTGACCGGCACTGTTAGGTGCTTTGGGGAACAGGAGAGAAGAAGGAACTCTTGTCCTCAAGGAGATGAAAGCCTCATTTGGGATATTAAAAAAAAAACACATAAAAATTCACTAATAATACAAGAAGTGTCTGACTGCCTACGGGAGAGCTGAGTGTGGGCTGTAGTTTCAACATCCTTCTTATTGTCAACAAACATTCACGGAACACTTGCTTTGGTATAGCCTGGTCTAGTTAAAAGGGTAGAGAGGGATCTCAGAGGCAAAAGAACTCGGTGGGATTGTGACAAGTCAGAGGAGCCGCGTTCAAATCCTGCCTCTGTTACTTAATGCCTATATCATCTCATACAAGTCACTAAGTCTCTCAGACTCTATTTCTTCATCTTTAAAATGAGACAGAGGGAAGGAGGAAGTAAGCATTTATATAATACCTACTATGTGGTAGGCACTACGCCGAGTGCTTTACAAGTATTATTTCATTTGTTTCTCACAATTCTTGGAAGGACGTGCTGTTATTACCCCCTTTTTCAGGAATGAGAAGCTCAGATGAGAACAGGGGCGAAAATTTCAAGCAGTCTATGAATTTAGGGAAGAAAATAAATCTTCATTTTCACTAATCTGTAACTGAAGTTTAGTATTTCTTTCAATTACATAAAAACATTAGTCTGAGAATAAGCTTCAGGAGACTGCCAAATGAGTTCATGAAGTCAATCAACATTGAGCACCTACTACGTGCCAGGAAGTATGCTAAGTACTAAAGAATACAGAAGGAAGCAGACAATCCCTGCTCTCAACGAGTTCGCATTCTGATGAGAGAGACAGAAAAGAAAGGTGTACAAACAAGTTCTAAACAGGATAAATAAAGAGAGGGAAGGCATTAGAATGAAGAGGAGTTGGGAAAGGGTGACACCAAAAAGTTTAAGACCCCCGGCGTCAGATGGTACCTAAGTTCTCTCCCGGCTCTGAATTCGATGGTCCTTTGCCCGGAGGAAGTTCCAGCTTTCATACTTAGTAGCTGTTGGTTCATCTCACTGGACCTAAATTTCATCCATGAATAATGACTCTCTTCAAACGAGGATAATGTCTCTCTCACTCCCTTCCTTACAGGGTGTTATTTGGAAAGTCTTTTATAATGGCTAACATGCTGTAGGAAATATGAATCACTACTACATGCAGAGCACTGGATAAATTAAAAACAAAGAAGTCTAAGGGTTCCTGGTATCAGGAAGAATAAAGTCTAGTTGGAGAGGTAGGACCTGGTAGTGTTAGAGTGATAGAGATAGCTCTTATACAGTAGGTGTAGTGTGGGATCTGGACTCTGAAAGACCAGGGTTCGAACCCTATCTCTGACATTTCCTAGGTATGTGACGATGGGCAAGTCACTTTAGTTTCTGAGTGAGCTTCAGTTTCTTCACATGTAAAAGTGAGAAGGGGTGGAATAGATGGTCCTTGAAGTCTCCTCCTCTAAACTGATGATCCTACAATTAGGATAATAATGCATGCAGATCACAGGTTCATCATAGCATTTATATGAGATTCTCTGAAAGCATTTTGCAACGCTTAGAGCATTATATAAATGTCAGATATTATTATGATACATTCAAAATATTCATGACAATTGAAGGTCAGCTGTGTTAAGTGTCCAGTGAGTGGAACAGAGATTAGTAGAACAGGAGCCTGAGGGGGGTTGGGGCGGGGGAAGGAGGGCACCGCCACAAAAGCTAAAACATTCCAGAAAAGCCTCAGGAGAAGGTAGGGCTTGAGCCTTGAAAGAAGGGCAGGAATTAATTGGTTAGGAGTGGAGAGGGCATTCCAGGTCAGGGTAAGTAGTGTGAGTAATAGTTCTTGAATACTCCAATGAATCCATGGTCTCCTTGAGGTTGGTACTCCCTCTAATGGTGCAGATCACAACCCATCTAGGTATTCCCATCCTATGCAGTTTTTGTTCATGTTCTCCTATGCACCTGATGATTAGTACAGTGGCTATGTGGCATGTGCTTAAGAATTGCTTATTGACTGACTGTCATCAAAGGAAGATCCATCCAATATTCTATGTACTTTCCTCTAAATCCCTTGACTTTACAGGAATACCAGCACAAAATTCAAATTGTCTATCTGTTATCCCTCTTTTCTCACAACATGCCTGGCACATGACATCCTTTTCTCTAAACCACTGTTTCTGTTTTATGAGACAATCGAGATCATAACATACCAAAAGTCTCCTCTGCAAGATTCTATAAATGAGTCAAGCCTTTATTCAAAACCAGCATTGCTCTTTGTTGTCATATCTCTCCAATGGGCAAGAAGAACAAGAGTTTGCTGACTAATGTAGTTTCTGGGTATTCTGGCCACCCATGTGTCTTGGAAATGAGACCTTTACCCGAAAGGATGGCTGCAAAAATTAGGTAGGTAGGTGGTCATTTGGAGAGAGCTCTGGTTTTGAGTCAGGAAGACCTGTATGAATACCTGCCAAAGGACACTCTCAAGGTCTTGAAGAACTTTAAAACTGATGATGTGACATGGGAGACCACAGGCACAAGACTTCCTAGCATGGCATGCCTTGATTGCAGAAGGTGCTATGCTCTATGAGCAAAGCAGAATTGAGGTATGTCAAAAGAAACATGAAATGTGCCCACTTAGAGAATCCACCCAACTGTTCACATGGTCTATCTATGCCTGACCTGTGGTAGAATCTTCCAAGTTCATACTGGTCTGATCAGCCATAGCTGAACACACTGTAAGTTGACTCTAACATAATGATATCATTTTGGTCCTCTTCAAGAGCAAAGAACAACAACCAACCAAATGAGACACTTAGCATCTGTGTGACCCTGGGCAAATCACTTAATCTGTCTGCCTCAGTTTTCTTATCAGGAAAATGGGAATAATAAGAGCACCTACCTCCCAGGGTTATTGTGGGGATCAAATGAGATAATATTTGTAAAGTGGTTTGCAAACCTTAAAGTGTTTCTATAAATGCTAGCCATTATTTTTTCTAATTAATTGCTTCCCTTTTATTCTTGATAACAAATGCAAAATCGCTTTCATTATCACTTTATAGAATAGTTTTGAGATTGTAGAATAGTTTGGCACTAATAGACCCCCTTTGTTCCCATTTTTTAATTATTTCTCTTGAGAAATAATTCTTCTTTTCCCCTCTAAGTGAATTTCATTATTTTTCCTAATTCTATAAATTCTATTAAGCATGTAAGGAACTGAGTCAAAATTTAAAGAAAAAGATGCATTCCCTGGTTGATAAATGGTCTAAGAATATGAATAGATAATTCTTAAGAGGGGAAACCCAGGTTATCTATGACCATATTTAAAAATGCTCCAAATAACTACTAATTAGGGAAATGCAAATTAAAGCAATTCCACCTCACACTCCTCAGTGTTAAAGATGACATGCTAACAATTGATTCACAGAGACTAAACATCTGATGGAAATGGCAATGATTCACACTGAAGTCTTTTCCTTTATCAATTTCTAATTTTTCATCATTAATGACATTTCTTTTCTGAAGTCTCAACATGTTATTCAAGTTGTATTTTTTAAGTGGTGGCAAATTCAGTATTTGGAGGAGAGAGTATTTCATTCTATACAAATGGAAGACTAAAATGTATCTGTTAATTTGCTTTAAAAAAATTAATGTGAGAATATCACCATAAGTCCAATTTATATTCCAAGTGATGTCACTATGCAAACACCCTCTTCCCTTGCTTGCAATTCTGTGTCCTATGAGTCTTTTTGTATATAACTCATCCAAAGAGAGCAGAATCACAATAAGAACTAGGAAGCAAGTAGTACGCAATTGACTTATTAATTGCATAGAAATGACTCCACAACAAAGTAGCACAAAGTCATCACCTAAAATATTTTGCAGACAATTTTTGGCGGAAGAGGCATCTAATCAAGACTGGAACAATTCATGAGAATTTCTTTTCTTTTCTTTTCAGATTCTATTTTCAGACAAGCTTTTATTCCATCAAGGAATGAGCCTTTTTCTACCACTTAGAATAGACGTGGAACCAAATTGATTGCAATGAAGAAGTGAAAATGTCTTTCATTTACTCAGTACATATTCACAAAACCACCTACATGTCATTATCTTTCACTAGCAACTATCTCTAGATGTAGGGGCAGCTAGGTGGTGCAGTGGATAGAGCACCAGTTCAGGAGTCAGGAGAACTTGAGTTCAAATCTCACCTCAGACACTTGACATTCACTACCTGTGTGACCTTGGGCAAGTCACTTAACCCCAATTGCCTCATCCTGGGTCATCCTCAGTCATCCTGAGGAATATCTGGTCACTGGATTCAGATGCCTCTGGAGGAAAAGTGAGGCTGGTGACCTGCACAGGCCTCCCTCACTCAAAATAAAGTCAAGTGCAAGTCATGTCATTATTTCTCTGATGGCATGGTCTTCTTCAGTAACAAAGGACAAACACACATTTCTAGAAATAAAGGGTAGCTAATGGCTCAGAGAATTCTGACAGCTATTGTGGCAATCACCACATATCCCCAAATACCTGGAGCTGAAAGGACCTTTTGTTGAGTTGGGTTTTTCCTTTGACTCAGAAAAGATAACACTTTAAAGCAATAACAATCTTTAACCTGGAGCTCTAACATGACTAATACATAGCAATACCTATATGCCAGTCATGAAGCATGGAAAGGTACACTAATTTCTGAAGGTAGGTATTCTGCAAAAGTTTAAAATTAAATTAAAATTAAATTTTTTTCTGCTTGAAATTCCAGTCCTAGATCAAGCTTATGGCCACTAGCATTGCCAATGGCTAATTTAGACAGGTCAGCTTGGAGCTATTTGTATTATATACCGTATTGCCTTATTTTGGCTCTTTTTTTAAATTTGGTGTGAATTTTAATCTTTGTTCTAACAAGCTGATGCATTTATTGCTACCATTTGGTCATTTTATTTGCATCTGACTCTTCTTGTTCCAATTTGGGGTTTTCTTGGCACAGATACTAGAGTAATGTACCATTTCCTTCTCCAGTTGATTTTATGGATAAGGAAACTGAGGCACACAACCGTTCCCAAGGTCACACAGTTAGTGTCTGGAGCTGAATCTGAACTCAGGAAGATGAGTCTTCCTGATTTCAAGCCAGGCACTCTATCCATTGTGTCACCTAGCTGCCCTGATGTCCTTACCATAGTAAACAATTGATTTGTGACTTCCATATCAGTAACTGACATTTCCTGTATGTTAAAGATTGTCAAATCCATTTTTTGTGATGTTATTCTGTGTTCACTGTACTTGCTACCTCCCACCTTTCTTTTTTAATAGCATATTCGTGATTTATAATCATGAAACTTCTGGTAATCTACAAGTCTTTGGCTTCTTTCATTTCTTGATTGCGAGCCATATTTTTCAACATGTTTTCTGCATCCTTCCCATGCCCACCTTTGCATTGAAAGTATGAAATCTTTTGGATTTACTTTAGAGGGCCTTATCAAGGTATTTGGGGGAATTTTTCTCCCTTCAAATCCTTTATAAGATGTGTTAGCACACAAGCTTCAATTTTCTTCGTAACAACCCATTTGATAATGTTTATCATGAACACTGAAACATGAAATGTTTCTTATTGCCATTGGATGAACAATAAAATCTAATTCTGCCAACTCTTTTGTTTCTCCTAAGAAATCTATCAAGTCATCCCTCCATTTAGCTCTAACCTCTTTTGTGCAAATTTGGAGCCATCTCCACTCCAAATGTCCATACACACTACTTGTGCCTGACCTATGGTAGAGACTTCCCAATTCATACTGGTCTGATTATCCACAGATGCACACTGTACATTGACCCCAATGTAATGAGGTCATTTTGGTCCTTTTCAAGAACAAAGGATAACAACCAACTGACCAACCTCTTCACACATTCTTGGTTTCACATATAGCAAAAATATATAAATTGATATGATTTGATGCTGGAAAAAGTCTTTGAGATCATCTAATCCAATGCTCAAATTTTATAAATGTGTAAACTGAGGTTCATAGAGGTTAAGTAACTTGCCCAAAGAACAGAAGTCATAAATATCAGAGCTAGGAATTAAATCCAGGTCTTCTGGCTTCAAATCCAATGTTATTTCTATTCCTTTGGATTGGGTTTCCAAAAGAAGGAGGAAGTCAATACATTTAGTATAATCAAGGAAGATAAGAGTTGAGAAAATGTCATTGGATCTGGGGATCATAAGGGATCTTTGGGAGAAGTTTAGATAAAGGTGGGGGGACAAGATTGCAAGAAGTTGTAGAGTGAACATCTGGTGAGGAAATGGAGGCAGCAAATGTAGACTACTCTTTGAGATCTTTGGAAACAGGATGGTAGCTCCAAGAAATAGTCTTAGTGAACATTTGCTGTTGTTGTGGAAGGAAAGACCTGAAAACGGAAAGAGATGTGGAGAATAAGCCCATGAAAATAAGGGGAATAAGGGATGACTGATGAAGTTATGCAGTGACAGACCTCAAAGAAATAAGATTGGGCCAAGTGAATATAACATGTATATAAGTAAATAAATACAAAATAATTTACAAAGTACAAAATATATATAAAGAAATTTCCAAACAAGAATGCAAATAACTAGGAGATCTAGAAAAGTCCTCTTTAAGAGGTGATATCTGAGCTCAAACTAGATTTCCTTTAAGGATCCTTTCTATTCACAATCCTGACAACTCAAGATTCTTTGACTTGAAATTAGACATTCACACCTAGGGGTGAATGAAATACCTCCCAGGGTGTCACCTCCCTTCCCCTGGGCATTTGTGCTCTAAACTTTCCCTCTGTATACATCAATGGTTTTGTCCCCATTAAGGGAACTTCGGGTCTACCACAATGGAAAATCTGGGGAGCAGATTAGGGAGGAAAGTGGAGGAAAATACCCTTTCCTATAATACTTTAACATTAGCAAAAACACTTTCCCCACAACATTCCTGTAAGGTTGTTATTTTATTATTCCCATTTTATAGATGAGGAAACTGAGGGTCTTCAATGTTTCTGAAATCATATCCCTGAGAGGAAGCCAGGTGACACAGCTGATGGAACCCTGAACTTTAATTCAGGAAAACATGGATTTAAATTCAGCCTCAAAAATTTATTTAGCTATGTGACACCTCGGAGAGACATTTCATCTGTATACCTTGATTTCCTCAGCTGTAAAAAGCATCCATCCCCCAGGGTTATTTAGAAGATATTTATAAAGTGCTTGGTACTATGTTCAATACCTTGCACATAGTAGGTACTTAACAAAGTTTGTTTCCTTCTTTCCATAAGGAGTAGTCTACTTCTGTCCTGAAAAAAAGGCCAGTGTGGAACAGAGCACTAGACTCTCCAGGTGATCATGTTTGGGATCACAACTCTAATGTGTATTATTTTTGTGACAGTGGACAATGGACAAGTCCCTTTATTTCTCCACATGTGTTTTCTCATCCGTAAAATGAGGATAATGATATTACTACTACCCACCTCCCAGAACTACTGTGTAGAAAAACTGGATTTGCAATCTAAGGACCCGTCTTCCAATCTGTCTCTTACCTTCCCCTCTCTGTGTGTCAATCTTCTCATTTGTAAAATGAAAGAATTGAGCTTAATAACATCAAAGAGCCCTTTAAGCTCCAAATCTATTATCTTATGGTCCAGTGATCTTAAAGGGCCATAAAAATATGTTATTGTCAATCAATGAATCCATCAACAAGCATTTATTAAGCACCCACTGTTTGCCAGGCCTTCTGCTTGACTCGGGATAAATGGGATAAACTCTGTGTGAATAGGCCCGCTGCCCCCAGACCTCACTCTTTGGATGGGTCTGAAGGGATAACGTTTGGAACGTGGGGGAGGCTGGGAAGGAGACTTGCTTCTTTCTTCGGCTGAATGGCTCAAGCACAGAGAACGCAACCCAGCCCAATCCCTTCTCCCCTCCCCTTTGAAATCAGGCCTCTTACTAAGTGGACTCTAGTCTCCACAATCCTGTGCCTTCTGTGCCCTAGGCAGCTCTGCTTCTATTGTAAGCTGTCAGGCTAGAGCAGCCCAGTCTCCAAGGCAGCTGGGAGAAGCCTGAACTTGTTGACAGGCAGCTGTTTCATCAGAAGGCACAGCGTTGGAGAGGCTGGTTCCTACCCATCCCCCATCCCCACCTCCCAAGGAGCTGCTTGGCCTGCAATTCTAGTTCATGCCGGTGATGACAACAGAAATAACCATTTCCACGGGGTTTAAGGTTCATCAAATGTTTTCCTCACCGCAATACCATGGGGTAATTAATTCCAGAATCATTCTCATTTTACAGAAAAAGAATGTGAGTCTTGAAGAGGTGACTTTTCCAGGATCATACAGCTGAAATTGGAGCTGGAATTCAGACATGGGTAACCTGAAGATCATAGATGAAGAGTTGGAAGGGACCTCAGAGGTCATGTAGTCCAACCCCTTCACTGTACAGATGAGGAAACTGAGGCAATGAGGGAAAATAATTTGTCAGAGATCACCTAGGTGGCAAGCATCAGAGGCAGGATTTAAACTGTGTTCTTTCCACCATGCCACACTACCTCCAGCATTTTCAATATAGCAAGACAGCAGCAGGAAGAGGCTTCTCCCTCTTTTACCTCTTTTTGTATCTCTTACTTAGCACAGTGCTTGACACATACAAATAAATGTTTATTGAATGAATGAAATAGTATGTGTCCTATTATTTCCATCTTATATATAAGGAAACAGACTTAGGCAAAATGTCTTGTCCCAAATCTTACTTCATGGAAAGAATACTGGTTTTTGAGTCAGAGAACCTAGGTTCCAATTCTGCTTTTGATGCTAATCTGTGTGACCTAGAGCAAGTCACTTAACTTCCTTGGATCTCTGTTTTCTTGTCTTAAAATAAGGGGATTAGACTAAATAGACCATTCAAGAGCTATCACCCTATTGGACCTGGAGAAAAGTTTTTAAATTAGAAGAAAACTTCCTCTTTCTACTCTATTGTGCGACCTACCTGGATGAGAAAAGTCCAGCATGCTTCCTTACTTGTCTGGAAATCTTAATGTTTTTCCAGACAAATTTATGGGTAAAGGAGAGGGAAATAAAAGTCTTAAGAGCATCCATCGTTCTTGATTTCTAATGGCTGTATTTCTCTGCATGGATCTCTCTTTTGCATCTAGCTTATTCCTTTGTATTAAATTATTTTCCTCTTGTCCTACCCTCCATTACCCTATTTCAGACCCTTATCACCTCTTGCCTGAACCAGAGCAATGACCTCTAGATTGATGTCACTGCTTCCATTCTCTCCCTGATTCAATCCATCCTCCACACTGTGGTGGTTAAATTCAAATTCCTATGGCACAGGTTTGGTTATGTTACTTCTCTATTTATGGCTCCCTATTGTTTCTAGGATAAAATATTTAACTTGACATTTAAAACCTGCCATCATCTCGCTCCCACCTACCTTCCCAGATTTATTTCATCCCACTCCCCTTCGTGTACTCGAGTTTCCAGTCAAACGGTCTGCAGGATGCTCTCTGAATTTTATATGGCATCTCCCACCTCTGTTCCTTTGCACAAGCTCTAGCACAAAGCTGGAAGGCGTTCCCTCCTCACAGCCACTTTTTAGGATTGTTCTCTTCCTTGTAGGCTCAGCTCAAGTGCTGCTTCCTGTAGAACCCTTTCCAGATTCTCCGAGCTCTCCTTCCTAGCTTCCTTTTCAATATTCCTTGTACTACACTAGTACGTACAGCCCCTCCCTCCATCCCCATGACACCAGAAGCTCCTTGAATGCAGAGACTTTTGTTTTTGGATGCCTGTGTCTTGCACGTGGTAGGCATTGTTGTGAATTAATTTAAATTGGATAACAATTAAATTGGACAACTCCAATTACCAGAAGTTTTCTCCCTTACGTAGTTTCCTTTCAACTTCCACCAGTTACTTCTAGATATGTCCCGGGATGCTAAGCAGAACTAATCTAATTCTTCAGCTCATAGGACTCATTCAAATATTTGAATATTTGCGACCATCCCACCCCCATCTCCCAAAGTCTTGTCTTTCCAAGTGTAAAATAGTTTCCTTCAGTTTCTTCTCCTATGGCATAGTCTCTAGCTGCCTAATCGTTACCTTCTTCTAAACATGATCCAGCTTGTCAATCGAAAAATATTTATTAAACACCTACTGTGTGTCAGGCGCCGTGCTGAGGGTTGGGAATATAAAAAAAGGACAAAAGACAATCTCAAGGAGCTTACAATGTAAAATCAATTTTCTAAATAATAAATTTCCTAAAACATAGGACACAGAAGTGAACACAATATACCAGATTTGGTTTGACCCGGGCTGAGCATAGTAGGACCATCTTTCACCTCCCTGGCCTTCGACTCCATGCTTCTCAATGTAACCTAAGATCAAGTCAGCCTTTTTTTGTCACAACATTGCCATGTCATGACGTTGACTCATATTGAACTTGACGTAGATTAAAGCCCTTTGTATTTTTTACATGAACTGTTCCCTAGTAACATTGTACCCTGAAGTCTGTTCTTAAAAAGGTGATATTTTTAAAGGCCAACAATTAGACCTTAAAGGGCAGCTGGGTGGCACAGTGGATAGAGTGCCAGGTCTAGAGTCAGAAAGACTCATCTTCCTGACTTCAAATCTGGCCTCAGACACTTACTAGCTGTGTGATCCAGGGCCAGTCACTTAACTCTGTTTGCCTCAGTATCTTCATCTGTCAAACGAGTCAGAAAAGGAAATGGCAAACCACTCTGGTATCTTTGCCAAGGAAACCCCAAATGGAATTGCAAAGAATCAGACAAAACTGCAATGACTCAACAAAAACAAGTTAGACTTTATATTCAGACTATTCACTGGAAGGTCAAATACTGAAACTGAAGCTTAGATGCTTTGGCTACATAATGAGAAGACAGGACTCATCGGAGAAGACCTTGATGTTGGGAAAAATCAAAGGCAAAAGGGAAGAGGATGAGAGAGACCACAGAATCAATGAACATGAACTTGGACAGACTTGGGAAGATAGTGGAGGATAAAAGGGCCTGACATGCTATGATCCATGGGGTCATAAAGACTCGGACATGACTGAGCCACTGAACAACTAAAACATTAGACTTCATATATTCTCCTAGTAAATTTATTTAACCTATAAATGAAGTTATAAATAGAAAATAATAAAAATAAAATTAATAAAATAAATTGTAAATATAAAATAAGCTATTTAAATAGCACTTAAATAAATTTCATTTGGTTGAGAGGCCATATTGTATAATGAATAGGGAGCTGGCTTTGGAGTCAGAAAAGTTTAGATTCAGCTTCCACTTTTGATGCAACAATCTAGAGGATTTTCAGGGCTCCAATAATAAGTAACCTCCTAAGAAAGCAGGCAGCCTGTGAAGGCTTCTCAAAGAGGACCAGTGGCATTATAAGGGTAATGTCTTGACTTGTGTATGAATCTGATTTAAGTGAGGCAGAGTTGTGCAAAGTCATCAGCTTCACTTTCTCCTCCTTCAAAGTCCGCTGACAAGACAAAGATCAGTCTTCTGAGCTTACTAACAAAAGAAGAATTAGGTCCAACTTCCTCTTTTCCCCCTACTGGTGTAAATCCCTAATATCTGAGGACAAATCATGTAATACTGATAGCAAAACAAATCTGAATAATGTTCACATGTGACATTTGATAACAGTAAAATAAGGTTGAATTACCCAGGAACATCTACCCCTCTTTACCCTAATTCTCTCAACCATCCCTGCCATCATTGACCTGTAAAGGGCTGAAGTTATGTAGATAATTCAACCCTATTTTATTGCTGACAAAATTCCCATCAACTAATTAGTCACTAAGAAGGCTAAAAAGTGATCAAGCTATGACCCACTCCACCACAGAGAAGAAACACAAACATACTTTCCTAAACAACTATGAAAATAAAAATCTGCAATGCATCTAGACCAGAACTTCTCAAACTTTTTGGTCTCAGGACCCCTACACTATTATTAAAAATTGAGGATTCCAAAAGAGTTTTTGTTCATAGGGGTTATGTCTATCAATATTTGCTATATTAAATAGAAATATCTTAGTACTATTATGGAAATAATTTGACCTTACAGACAGCCTGAAAGGGTGTTAGAAACCCACAGGAGCCTCTGGATCACACTTGATGAACCACTGAATCTAGACTTTCCATGTTAGCTTCAAAAGCATTTCCAAGATTTGTTCAATAGGTCCTTGTTAGAGCTTTCTCCCACGGACTCCCAATAAGACTTCTCCATGGCCAAATCTAGTGAATTGCCTTATGGATGAGATATGTTACAAAAGAAATACAAAATCACAAAACCACTGAGTTAGAAGATTTCTCAGGGCCATCTAGTCCAACCCATACCTGAGGAAGAATTTTCCTACAATATACCAGAAAAGTGACCATCTGGCTTTTGCTTGAAGACTTCAGGTAAAAGAGATTCCCTGGCTCTTGGGGCAGCCTATTTTCCTTTTAGAAAGAACGTAAATCTTAAGTCTGTTCCTTTGTAATTCCTACCCACTTAAGTCTTAGCTAGGCTTTCTCAGGCCAAAAAAAGACTTAAAACTTGGGCCAGAGAATCTCCTTATGGGAAGCTCCAGTGCTCCAGATGTTCAAACCATTATTAAACAAGTAGAAGAGATAGAGAGAAGTTTCCCCAGGCCTTGGGATAGATTCTCCTACTCCAGTTATCCCATTTGACTCAGAGTAATCTGTCACTGTTGGTCCGGTGCTTTAAAGATGGAAAGCCCCATATACATGATAATTATTAGTAGTCAGCCTGGTAATTATTCATTTCTACAGGGGAAGATTCATCACAAATGAGTTGTGAGATAGAGACATATGGTCTAGGAATATAGGTGCCTGGCCTGGGGAGCTAAGAACTCTCAAGCTGGCTCAATCCCTGTTTATAATACCATACTCAGAAGAATCTGAATGTTCTGTCTCTAGGAGTCTGAAATAGAGGGAAGGAAAGATAATATGCCACATACTCTAATTTGCATATACCCTTGATGACCCGAATTGCCCAACTCTTCATGACACCATTTGGGGTTTTCAGCATGGGTGTGTATGTCTATCTATCTCATTACATGCATGTATACATATATATGTGTGTATAAACATATGCACCTATATGATATATTTGTTACGCTATATACATATACTATAAAATAATATGCAATATTAGTGTCATACAATTTAGTGTATTAGAGAGTAAAATTGCTGCATGACTTTAGGAGAAGGAAACCCATGAGGAGGAAGGAGCATTTAATGAGTAGGATTCTGAAGGATGGATAAGAATCCAATAGGAGAAGAGGGAGAAGAAGGTCTCTGTAGCCTTAAGGAGCAGCCTGATTAAACGCTTGGAGATAGAAAAGAGCATTTGTGTTATAGAAACTCAAATGTTTGTGGCACATCCCTCAGTTTTTAAATTAAGAAACATTCTCTCACAGTATGCTCTTCAGAGTCTCCATAAGAAACAAATGGGGAGATGGATGGACCCTGGGGCCAATGAGCATGGCAGATTTTTGTAGTCTTATGCAAAAAAAGGAATGAGGAAAAGGGAACAAGAGTCTGGTTTAAAAGTGCCATCCTGGGATGTTTTGGGCCTGCTAAATATAAGGTTGATTTCTTCTTCATTATTTAAAAAGATTCTCTAATCCCATCAGTGTGGGTGCTTTCTACCCCGATGAAGATAAGGAGCTTTCCGTAGGCAATCTTAATTGAGCTTCTGTGCTCAAAAAAATGGATCATGACTAAAATAAACAGCAGAGAGATGATTGCTCATTCCCCTTCCCCATACTCACACCCCTGCTTTGCTCTAGAGATATGACCAGATCAGAATCCCTACATTCTTTGATCTCATATATAAGTCAAATGCAGAGTTTCCTTCAAACTCCTTCCAGAACTGAGTTGTTGGGAAGTTAGAGACAGAGACACATGCTGCTATGATTGTCTCGTTGACTGCCCTTTGCTAGAGAAACTCAATCACCTAAGAATTTGGACTTCAGTTTACCAATAGAACCAATTCTCCACCCTCAGTCTGCCATCGTCCCACTCTACTTTTGCAGGTTAGATCCAGTGTCTTCAGAAGTCTGCATACTGTTAAGGAATAATAACATTGATTACGACTTTCAGCAAATTCACAAAGTGTTTTACCCGTGCATTATTCATACTGGCCACTCACTATTGCATGGCAATCCTTTATTCATCTCTTATTGATTCTATCACTCCCTGCTACAGCTCTTCCAAACCTTCTCTCTTCTCCATCTTTATGATTCAGCCAGCCAATTCCTTCTTTCTCAAGAAATGATCCCACCTCCATCTATTATAAACTCCCTTATCTCCCCTATCCCACACCTCAACATCTTTCCATATTGACCTATTCTCTCCTTTTTTCTTTCAGTCTCAGAGACTGAAGTAGTCAGCTCTTATCCTTACAGAGACTAATCCTTCCACTCATCTCCAGAGTTAGTGTGTAGTTGTTTTATCTGGTCCTGGTTTTAGTTTCAATTCAATGTAACTTTTAAAATGTAAATACCTTGCCTGGTTGGGTGACCTGGGGAAAACTGAGTTTAGATTATGGCCACAGTCACATTACCTCGCATCTGATCTATTGCGATAGCTTCTCAATTTTTCTTTCCTACCTCCATGTTCCCATCTCCAATGCATTCTCCACACAGACACCAAATTATTATTTCTAAAGCAGGGGTCTGACCATGTTGCTCCTCAACTCAAAACATTGCAATGGCTCCTCATTTCATTTAAAGAGTTGAGAGTTTGGTAGAGCAAATTTCACTCACGTAGACTTTGAGAGCCTATGGTTACAACTACACCATTAGGCATATCAGAGGAGAGTATTAGTTGCTTTGTGGAACCAAGCCAAAGGTGGATCATCTCCAGTTGTCCTGCTCTATATCTGGCAACTGGACCCAGATGGTTCCAGAGGAGAAAGTGAGGTTGGTGACTTTGCATAGCATCCCTCACTTAAATCCAATTCACTCGCAAATCATGGCATCACCTCCCAGATATCATGGTCCTCTTCAAGGAGGGACAAACCACAACCATCTTTAAATTAAAATACTAAGTCCTGTCTCTATACAGCCTCCTGATGCAACCCTTTCCTCCTACTCTGCTTTTTCTCTCCAACCTTTCCTTTTTCTTTAAGGCACCCCTCCCAAACCCAAGTATCTCTAGCCAGTATCCGCCAGGACCCTGCTAGCTTAGAGATTTTCCCATAAATGTTTCTCTACTCTTAGTCCTGGAGCTCAGACTGATATGTCTCATTCCTCTCCTTTCCCTTTCTTGCTTCCATGACATCCATGTTTTCACAAACACCAGTCTTACAAGATAACACAGGATATGACGTTGGAGAATGAGCTATCTGACCGGGCTGCAGCCAAGGAATTCTACCAGAAGTATGACTCCAAGGACGTTATCAGTGGTGAAATAAGCTCTGTGGCTAGATGCTATATTCACAGAAGTTCTCCATGAAGATCGTGGAAATTATTGCTGAAAGATTGAGCCCTGGCCATTTCAATTCAATAAACATTTATTACATGTCTATTATACGCTTAGCAAGTCCTAGCTGTTTTCTCGTCCAATCCTCACAAATAGCCTTTGAAATAGGCATTATTATCACTCCCATTTTATAGAAGAGGGAAGTGATTAAATTTCAAGCTCCTTGAGGGCAAGAACTATCTTTTGCCTCTCTTTGTATCCCCAGAACTTAGCACAATGCATGGCATACAGTAGGTGCTTAATAAATGTTTGTTGATTGATTGCTTGCTGATGATGCTGCTACCCCCATCCTTTCTGCTTAGGACTATAGGATTGAGTGAAAGGAAAGGGAACCACCTAAGAATGTTCATTTCTTTTCTGTTGCTATTCATTTTTGCGTGTGTGAAATAAAGTATTTTGTACATTGTAGGGAAAGCAGAAACTCCTTCATTATTTAAAGTCCTTCCTTGTCTACATCCAGCCTATTTTCCAGGCTGAATATACCCTATACACTCTGACCAAACTAGCCTGCTTTCTGTTCCCTATGTAGGTCATTTCATCAACATGTCTTGGCAGAGATGTTTTCCCTCCTCACCATGCAGCCCAAAACTCTCATCAAGGCTTATCTTAAGTGCCACCTCCTTCTTTCCTGGTTCCCCCAGTTGTTAACTACCACCACCCCCATCACTGTATGTGTGTTTTAAAAATATAATCTTTACTTATCTGTGAACATGACATATTCCCCAATAGAAGGTAAGCTTCTTGAGGGCAGGTACTGCATCACTTTTGTATTTGATAGATTGGTAGGAAGCATTAGACAAACAGTAATTAATTAACAGAATCAGTGTCCATTCTGATAGTGTATCCAGAGGATTTCAGTAGCCCCAACACCACTGCAAACCCCACTGGCACGATAAGTATGTCTGTTCCAATTTGTCCCTTGACTCCTCCGGTTCCAGTGTATGGTCCAATGGCCCCAAGATCAGAGAGATGAAAGAGAAGACTACAGGCCATTGTGGATGGCAACCTGACTATCAGAGGCTTTAGAGCCAGAGGAGACCTTTGTGATCATCCAGTCCAGCCCCCTCATTTGGCAGATCAAGGAACTGAGGTTCAGAGAGATAATAAAGTGGTTGCCCGAGGTCACACCCGTAATAAGCAGAGCTGGAATTTTAATCTGACCTCTGACTTCATTCCTTCCACACTACTTCCTTTTCAGACAGAGATTTTGTTAATGCTCTGGGGTTTGATGCAAGAGAATTATTTGCCCCTTTATTGGACACAAAGATGAGAGGAGCCCAGATGGCAACCCTGAAGACTGTGAATCCTTTCCACAGATCATTCCACAGATCCTCCCACAGTCTACCATCCTCATTCCATCACTGTTCAGATACACTCAGGGAAGAGTGGAGGGCTGTGATGGGAGGAGAGCACAGCTCCTGACAGCCACCAACAGGGAATCTACATATTCAGGTGCCGAGATCTAATCTGTCTCTTGTTAACTTGGGCCTGGCTATGCAATCTATCTGAAATAAGGCAATGATTGCTGGAGAGGATTTTCAGGAGGGTCCAGTGGACTCCTAGCTCAGAGCTACTTCAGGAAAGATAGCCGTGGATAAAACACTGCACTGGGAATAAGGAAAATTGGGTTCTGGTCTTAGTATTTTGTAGGTGTTGGACCTTGGACCAAATCAGCTCACCTCTTTATATTTAAAGTTCCCCATCTGTAAAATGAAGAGTTTGGCTTGAATAAATGATTCCTAAGATCCATTCCAGCTATCAAGAAGCTTATAATCTGATGATGTACATGTGGTCAACACACACACACACACACACACACACACACACACGCACACATGCACATACACACACATCCAGCCATGTGGTACAGTAAAAAGAGACCTAGATTAGAATCCTCACTATTGTTATAATAGGCAGCTCTCTGGCACAGCAGATAGAACACTGGCCCTAAAACAAGGAAAACCTGACCTCAAATCTAACCTCAGATACTTCCTAGCTATGTGACCCTGGGCAAGTCAACTTCAGTTTCTTCAACTGTAAAATGGGGATAATAAAAGCACCTAACTCATAGGGTTGTTGTGAGCATCAAATACGATCTTACTCATAAAGCACTTACACACAGCACCTGACATATAGTAGGCATTTAATAAATGCTCATCTCCATTCTTCCATAAAGAGCAATCTACTTCTGTCCTGAAATCAGACCAGTGTGGTATGAACTTTCAGGAGGGGCAGCTAGGTGGCAAAGTGGATGGAGTATTGGCCCTAGAGTCAAGAGGACCTGAGTTCAAATTGGGCTTCAGACATTTATTAGCTGTGTGACCCTGGACAAGTCACTTGACCCCAATTGCCTTAAAAGGAAAAGAAACTCACCAGATCATATATGATAGATAGATAGATAAATATAGATATAGAGAGAATATCTATATCTATATATGTATATGCATATATACATATATAAAAGATACACAGCCAGTTCATAATAGTCCTATGTAATCTTAAGTGATTCAGACAATAGATGATAAATAAAAGGTTTCACAGGAGGGAAAGATTGGTTGATTGCTGTCCTTCATTTTCAAAGAGGACCAGAATGACATCACTAGGATAAAGTCAAGTTTCCATGTGTCCAACTGTGGCTGATCAGACCAATACAAGCTCTGAATGCTCTACCACAGATTGGGCCCAGATAGTATGTGCAAACATTTGAAGTGGATACACCACATTTGTGCATCCTACATTTCCTTTGAGCTGTTTCACTTCTGCTTTACTCATAGAGCACAGCACCTTTTCTGATGTGGGCACACCATGCTGAGTGGTCCTGTGCCAGTGTCTCCTATGTCACACAATCAATTCCAGAGTTCTCGAGAGAGACCTTGAGAGTGTCCTTGTATCACCTCTTTTGACTACCATATGATTGCCTGCACCATATGAGTTTTCCATTAAATAGACTTTTTGACAAGCGCATGTTTTTCATTCAAACAACATGACCAGCCCATTATCAGACTTCCACTCTCTGAAGCATAGTTTGAATGCTTGAGTTTAGATAGAGTAAGGACTTCAGTGTCTGGTACCTTCTCCTGCCAGGTGATCTTCAGAATCTTCCTGAGACAGTTCAAATGGAAGTGATTCAGTTTCCTGCCATGGCGCTGATAGACTGTCCATGTTTCACAGGGATACAACAATGAGGTCAGCACAACAGCTCTGTAGACCTTCAGTTTGGTAGTCAGTCTGCTACCTCTTCTCTCCCAAACTTTTCTTCAGAGCCTCCCAAACACTGAACTAGCTCTGGCAACATGTGTGTCAACCTCATTGGCAATGTGTACATCCCTGGAAAGTACACAACCAAGGTAAGTGAACTTATTCACAGCATTCAAGACTTCTCCATTGTTGTAACCAATGGTTCCACATTTAGATGGTGTGGTGGTGGCTAATGGAGCACCTGTGTTTTCTTGGTGTTAATTATTAGGTCAAAATTAGCACAGGCAGCAGAAAATTGGTCCATACTTTGTTGCATCTCAGCTTCAGAGGCTGCACTGAATGCACAATCATCTGCAGACAGAAATCATGTACCAACATTCCTTCCATTTTGGTTTTGACTTGTAGCCTTTTCAGATTGAAGAACTTACCATCAGTATGGTAGCTGACCTTGATGCCATGTTCATCCTCATTGAAAGCATTTGTCAGCATGGCTGAAAACATCATGCTAAAAACTATGGGAGCAAGCACACAGCCCTGTTTCACTCCATTGTGGCACAACAGTATTGTCCACTATCCTGGTCTTTCTCCTGGAGTTGTCAGGCAGCAAACACTATATCAACTATTCCTCTGCCCTTTCTAAAGCCACACTGGCTCTCAGGTAGATGACCATCGTTCAGGTGAAGATCAGCCTATTAAGGAGAACTCTAGCAAGAATCTTGCCAGCAATAACTAAGAGAGAGAGAGACAGACAGACAGAGATCCCTTCCCCCATGATTGTCGCCGGACAATCTATTTCCTTTACCTTTATGGAGATGGACAACGGAGGCATCCTTGAACTCTTGGGGGAATAACCTCCTCTTGCCTCTTACTAGGGCTCAAAAGTGAGGGAAGAGGAGAAAATAGGGAGGTACCAGATGCAATAGAAAAAGTCTTGAATTTGGAGTCAGAGGAATTAGGTTCAAGTTCTGACTCTCTCCCTTACTACTTGTATGATCCCAGGCAAGTCACTTAATCCCTAGATTTCCTCAGCTGTAAAATGAAGATTTGAACTAGAGTAACTCTAAGATCCTTTCATATCTAAATCAGTGACTGCATGCTGCCAGAAACACCTAGACCCCTTGCTCTGGAGTCAAAAAAACCTTAGTTCAAATCGAAACTCAAACTTTTACTAGCTGTGGGACCTTGGGAAAATCCCTTAACGTCTATCTACCTCCATTTCCTCATCTGCAAAATGGCAAGATAACATTTTTAAAGCACTTTGCAAACCTTAAAGTATTATATAAATGCTAGCTAATAATAATAACTGATGTTGACATAGAACTTAAAGGTCCAAAAATCACATTGCAAGCATTTCATTTGATCCTGACAATAACCCTGGGCGGGGGGGGGGGGGGGGGGGGGGGGGAAGCTGCTGCAGGTATTATAGTCTGAATTTAACAAAATAAGACACTGAAGCACTAAGAAATGACTTGTCCATGGTATCAAGGCTGGTAAATTGCAGGCGTGGCAGGACAAAAATAAGATAATCAAGGACTTCATGGAGTCTACATTCTATCAAGGGAGACAACATATACATAGAAGGATGTGCTTATTAAATTTCCAATTAGTTTTTTTTCTTCCTTTTTTTCAATGTGGGCATTTACACCTTCAAAATCATCAAACTAATGAATGAAGGCTTGATTGGTTGCTTCGTTTATTATTTAGACTTAAGAAAGTGATGGAGAAAATTGTAATAATGCAAATTAAGCTCAAACGTGTAGAGTGTGAACCTCTTTTCCCCACAGAGAGCTAGCTGTTAAATATACCTGTTACATGTCTAAGTATAAAAAAAAACCCTAAAGTGATGGGAGGATACTAGCTTCACATAGGAAATAGCAGAATCAGAATTCAAACTCGGGTTTTCTAGCGATCCTTTGAATCATGTTATCACATTTCTTACCCAAGGTGGGGTTGGGGAGGGGCAGGCACACTTTATACATCTATACCTGCTAGCTCCCTTCCTCCAGTTTTCCCTTCTCGACTTGCTCCAATTCTCTATCCCAGCTCTTAACCCTTCCTTCCTCTTCTCTCCCTCCCTGGAAACTTTCTCTAAGCACAGATTGTATGCTTTATGCAAAGCTTCAAGCATAAAAAAAGAAAAATGCAAGTGTGGATTCCGTCTCTAGCAGCTAGCCTCAGGGGGTTATTCTCCTTGCGGAGGATGGCTGGGACCAGGCTCGCCAACCATATGTTGCAGTCTTCCAATTACCCTTCTCCAGGGGGAATACACACTGAGGGCACTCTTGTACTGCCCCTGGTTATTACTGTTTTCACGGTGACTCTGGAAGGACTTGAGAAACTGGACTGAGCAGCAGCACTAGCCTTCTTCCTCCCTTCCCCAGCCCCTCCAGCCTCCACGACTGAGAGGTAAGCAATAGGTGCTTGACTCCAGTGGAGATCCAGGGTGGTCACGAGGGATGGGCTTCCTCCCTGTTTTCAGAGCTGGCTTTGCACACTCCTGATGTGACTTCAAGAATGTCTGAGACACATTCTTGCTCCCCACGTGTTCATCCAATATTCAACACACCTTTATTACTATACCTGCTGAGCTTCCAGGGAGCTATAGAATTTAGATCACGGCGGGCAGGATGGTGGGGTGGGCGGGTAGTAGGGTGCCTGGAGCCATTGAGCTAAACAGGGTCTCTGATACTAATTGCTTTGGTTGGAGTTGAGGAAAGTGACACTTAGGAAAGAAGTCATTTGCCTGAAGTCGAACTGCTAATAAACTAAGATGTCAATCCAAATCTTCAGCCTCCAGATTGAGACTCTTTCCATTGCCAAGACACGTCCTGCTATCTTAGAGTTCATATTCTAGATGGAGACTGACACAAACAAGGCATAAAGATGATAATAATACCTGCTATTTACACAGCACACTAAAGTGCAGAGTGCTTTCCAAATAGTATATCATCTGATCCTCACGACAATGCATTTGGGCACAATGAATGTTTGTGAATTGACAACGGACCTGGGAGGTGAGGGCTATTAATATTATCCTCATTTTACAGTTGAGGAAAGTGAGGCTGACCTATGCTAAGTGACAGGAACAAACCTCCAACAAGTCTGTAAGGAAGAATTTGAACTCAGTTCCCCATGGCTCCAAGTCATAAATGCAAGTGATGCATGTAAAATACTATGGGAGGTGCAAAGGTTCTGTCAGAGGGATCAGAGAAAGTTTTCCACCAAGGTGGCATCTGTGTCAGGCTTTAAGGGATGGATAAGAATACAACAGGTGAAGAGGGGGAGGGAGAAGGGGAAGGGGAGGTAGAGGGGGACAGTCCAGGGACAAGGAATCATGTGAGAAAAGGCACCGAAATGAACCTTTGTCAATGTTTGCAATTCTTCTCATGGGACAAGCGTCTTTTATTCTCGTTGGCAATGAAAACTAAGTCTGAAAGTGGGAGTGCACTGGAAAGGGACCACACAGGGACTTAAATTCAGTTTCACCAAGATTAAAAAGACTGATATTAAAGTGTTTTGTTATTGTGGTTGTTGTGGAGGATAAGTTTCAGCTGGTGAAAGAAAACCCTCAAAAACGCGGGATGCCTGAAGCATTTACAGAGAAGGAGCTACAAAAAGAAAGTGAAGAATTCAGATCTAGATTCTGACCCTTACAGGCTGTGTCTGCAATTCACTTCACCTCCGCTTCCTCATCTGAAAAAGGAAGATAATGATACTTGTTCTATCTTCTGCACAGGATTACAGTGAGGAAAGCACCTTGTAAACCCTTGAATGTTATGGAAATGTGAGTGATCTTTGTTGTTTGTTATTATAATGTGGTTAGTTTCTAAAGTCTCACTTTCTCCATGAAATCTCCCCTGTCCACACCATCACTAAATGGTTTTGAAACTAGCCCTCTATCATGTTGATGTCTACCCCAGATTTGGGGAGATAATAGAGGTGACCCCCTGGCCTGAAATTCTACAGAAAACGTCCCTCCCAGAAGGGATAGCAATCCAGAAGAGCAACCCCCCCCCAAAAAAAAAAACCAAACAAACCAACCCAGAAATCATTTCAGTGAGGAGGCAAAGAGGGAGCTGTCCGAATAACCTAATGAAACTGTCCCCAGAAATTCATTGACCAGCTTGGATTTTTAAAAGATGTATAGAAGAAAGAAGCAAAGGTGAATGTTATAAAAGTGAATGTGTATCTGTGGCACTGTCCATGAGAGCAGTGTTGAGAAATCTAAAGCGCAAAATGAACAGATACTGATAAAGAAATGAGGGCAACAAAAAAAGGCTTGTTGTGTTTTGTTTTTAAAAAGCTATATGGAAAAGAAAAAAGAGGAGAAAGAACGGCTTAGGACAGATTCAGTATGCATCTCATGGTAATAGATGGCAATAAAAAGGCAGAAATATTAAACTCTTAGTTTGCTTCTGCAAAGGTGAATGATCTTGGTCCTGGCAATGACAAAACAACAAACATACGTAAATAACAAGAACGCTCTTAGCTGCCCTTGATGAGGTCAAGTTTCAAGATTCAGGCAAACCACATGTGCAGGATTCTAAAAAGTATGGCAGATGTGAATGTCGAGATGCTGTCAGTGATCATTGAATGACTATGGAGAATAGGAAACATACTACAAGCCTGGAAAGATGACAATATTTTCCCAATTTTAAAAAAAAAGTCCTGCTCTAGACTATATTGCTAAAGGGGTAATTAGTGAAAATCTTTAAAGAAAGAGACAGTTATGTTCACAAAGAACCAGCACAACTTCAACAAGAATTGTCAAGTCAATAAACATTTGTTAAACAATTAATTTCATTTTATTTTCTGGCCAGGTTCCTAGACTGACAGATTAAGGAAGTGCTATAGATAAAGTTTACCTGGATACTGGCAAAACACTTGAGAAAGGCCCTCATGCTATTCTTTTAGAAAGTACAAAAAGATGAGGGTACAGCTGTCATTAAAATCATAAAGTTCAGAATTGGTTGAATAATTCAACCGTGAAAGTAGTTGATGACTCCCTATCAACTTGGAGACATCCATTGTAGAATGTCCAAAGGACTATACTTGGACCTGTACTTTTTAATATTTTTAATATTTTCATCAATGATTTTAATGAAGGATTGATAGAATATTTATCAGATTTGCAGATGACACAAAGTTAAGAGTCAGTGGTGTCAAACTCTAATAGAAATGGGGGCACTAAATAATACACAAGCATCCCTGTGGCCCATACGTTGACTTAGCTGTTTTATTATATTTTTATTGATTTTGTTAAAAATTTCCCAATTACGTTTTAAACTGGTTCAGACCACGCCCAAGAGAGCTGAGAACTTCATGCAAGCTGGGCAGTGTGTTTGACATCTCTGGTTTAGATAACCTGTTAGATGACAGTCGAGATCCAAAAAGATCTCTATCAACTAGAATAATTGATCTATTAGAAAATAGAATTGGAAAGTTAATTTCTAATGAAATTTCATTGGGATATACCAGGAATGCCACAGTTAGGTTTTTTAAATCAATATCATATAAATAAAAATAACACAAATTTTAAAAAACAAAATAAAAATAGGGGACATGAATAGTTATTTATCTGGGGGAAAAAAGAGTTCGTGCTTGATGAGGCAAAAGTGAAATGCGGCCAGACAAGAAAAGCCCCCAAAAGTCTTTTAGATTTATTTTTTTTCTTTTTTTCTTAACCAGATCTGTGATTTCACTGGAATAGGGAACTCCCAATGAGGAAATACTTCTTCCAATGCATACTTATCATTCCTGTATTTTTTAGTATTAGAGAGTTTCTGAGGCAAAGAGGGTGTCTTGTCCATCTTTATCCATCCAAAATGTCCTAAAGATAGGTCTTACTCTTCGTCTTGCTTACCCTGATCTTGAACTCTATCCACTATACCACCTTGTTTCTCTCACACTACGACCAGAAAGGCTTACCATCCAGAATAAGGGAAGTGACAGTTACGGCAACAGACTGCCTTGGTCTGCCACATCTACATAATCATTTTCAGTTTGGGATGCTACATTTCATATCAGTGTAAAGAATTCCCTACAATTGGAGCTCCCCATAAGTGAACTGAGCTGCCTCTGGAGGAAGGGAGAACCCCGTCACTGGAGGGCTTTGAACAAAGGCTGAATGATCCTTGTCAAGGATGCTGCAGAAAGGATTCTTATTAAGGTAGAGATTGGATTCAATAACTTTGATGTTTCTTCCTAACTCTAAGATTCTGTGATATAATTTGAGACTGGTGAGGATATGAGATATAGAGGCAGCTTCCTTTCATGTAGCT
The DNA here is from genome assembly GCA_023548195.1 of Bettongia penicillata ogilbyi. Taxonomy (NCBI): domain Eukaryota; kingdom Metazoa; phylum Chordata; class Mammalia; order Diprotodontia; family Potoroidae; genus Bettongia; species Bettongia penicillata. Next base: position 3,192,203 of record JAJHZJ010000283.1, read on the forward strand.
AGAGTTGGTTGGGGATTACACCATCCTGTGAGTGTTCTTCGTTCCTCATGGAGGGAAGGGTACAGGGAGGGGCTCAGATGCAAGACAGGGAGGTGGCATATCTGTATACAAGTTTCCCTTTTGAAAACAGCATCCATGGTCACTGGTCACATCCATCAAGGATCACAGTATGAATGTCCCCTGATCTCTGACTCTGGCACACCTGAAAGAGGAGGCAAAGGGCTCAGCAGGCATTGTCAACTATATAAGGCTCTGACCTTGTGACAAGCCCTTTAAAGTCTGATGTGCATAAGATCTCCAGAAGTTTACATTAGGACTCCAGGTATGACTCCCCAGGAATGCCAATTAGATAGAGAAACAAAATACAGATACCCACAGGGGAAGCCACACACATAATCTGACTCCCCAGAGCTGCTCTGTTTGGTCACAAAGAGGTGTCACCCGACTTTTGTTGTTTACCCTGATTTCAAAATCTTTAGTTGCACAGACCCCAGTAGGCCAACCTAAACACCATCCCAGAAGCCTAGACTGGCTCTGCTTTTATAAGCAGCATTGAGAACCTGCACAAAGGAAGAGACACTAGTAGCACACTTGCTTTCTTCCTGACCCATAAGTCAACTGCCTTGCTTCCCTGGTTATAGTAATATGGGTAAGTGGTTTGCCAAGACCTACTACAAGGCATTGATATTGCCAATAGAATATGCTAGTGAAGAAACAAGAGTCCCTGGACTTCAACTTACTTGCTGAGAAGCATTTCCCTGCACCTTGTACAACAGAGGCTAAGATCCTAAGAATATAACCAGCAGCCCACAGAGAGGGTCTTAGAAGGGTGAGGTGGAGGAGGGGCAGCAATTAAACTCTGTCTACCACAGAAGGTATAAGCAGTGATTTTTCAGTTTAGCAGGAGCACCAGATTTAGTTCATCAAATTGTCCCACCCTAGTCTGACACTAATGGCCCTGAACCTGTTGTCCTACCTACTGGTTTGGGGGATGGGAGGCACAGGAAAAGATCTTTTTGTTCCTGGAGCGAGTATGAATAAATTCTCAATGCGTATGGAATGTTCCATTCTGATCAGACTAAAGGGATTTTCTTATCAGCAATTTGAAGATAGGAGGCACACGTTAGATTGGGCTTTGACCTGATGGAGGAGGAATACAGCCCCAGGAGGTCATGGGACACTGATACCATGGCCTTGGGCATTCATGAGCAGTGACCATGGATGTTCTCACAAGGAAACTCAAATACAGACATGCCCCCTCACCTTGCTTGCCTAAAGGGGGCAACTGAACCCCTCTTTATCCTCCCTAGAGGAACAAAGAGCCTTCACATGATGATGGGATCCCCAAGGCTTACAGGGAGGAATGTTCTTCCATGGAAAAATGGTAACTTTCCCACTGGAGAGCTACTGGCAATCTCAAAACAGTTCCTAATATATCTTTGTGGGGTCCCATCACTCAGTCCAGGTCCACCAACCACAATTCCTGTCTTTTATCCATTCTACACCCTGGCCCCTTCCTCCTGGTCCAGATTTCTTACCCATTAGCCCCCTCCATGCTCTCTGTGGTCCAGTCTTACTGGCCAACAGTCAACCCGAGCACCATCTTGTATATGCAGACTTTTCCTCATCCCCACGGCTGCTAATGCTGCTTAGAGAGTTAGGCTGAGGGCTTTGCACAACTCTGCCTCCCTTCAATTCACCCACGGGTCAAAACATCACCCGGTGATGTCATTGGTTCTCTTGGAAAACAAAGGACAAACAACTCCTTCCGTCCTCCATGATTTCTCGCAGAAGTAATCAGTAGCTAGAAACAAGCATTCTCAGTACCTTGGGTTGGAATTCGACAGGATCTAAGTACTTGTACTTGTGCCCCTGTCCAGGGGAAGCAGGAGAGATCAGAAGTCTTGCTCAGGGACACCAATAGCTTAAGCTCATTATGTTTTATGCAGATTGGGTCAGAGGAGAGTCAGAAAGACACTCTGGGTAATCCCCCACATTTCCCAATCTCTGGAGACGAATCATGGGTGTTCAGGTTGTGGGTTTGTTTTCATCTTCCCTCTGTGGGGAACCACTGTGATTTTCTGGAGCCTGGGGGAAGAGGGTGTGGTAACTCCCTCCCCACCCCCAACCTCGTGTGTGATGTGTAATTATGACAGGGTCCTAGCAGTTCATTGCTAATGAGTAAACAAGAGCTGCTCCTATGGCTCCTCCAGGAAAGATAGAATGAGTCTGGGTCTCAGCAAACAATCAAAGATCAAAGGACACAGGTGTCTGAGTAGGAGACAGATCAGTCAGAGAAAGAGACCAAAAAAAAAAAAATGGGGGGAGGGGAGTTTTGTGGAAGCTTTGAAGCAGACACCATATCATCTTAACCACCTTGTTTTACAGAGGGGAAACTGAGGCACTAGGGAGGTTAAAGCAGCCCATGGGTTAATACATAATAGAACTGGGCCTCAAAACCATCCCTTCTTATTTCAAATCATAAAAACATGCAGAGGAAAGTCCTCCATGCCTCTATGGAGAGGCAGGAACAAGAAGGTATGGATGTATTGTGATCAGCGCTGATTATTAGGAAGGAATGCTGTCCTTAATGAGATCATTATTGTGGGACAGTAGGAAAAGCCCTGGTGCTGAGTTCAAATGCTACCTGACACATTACCTGCAGGTGCTTGGGCAAGTCAATTCATTTTCCTGGGCCTTGGTTTCTTCATCTCTAAAATAAAGGGCTTGCACTAAGTGGTCCTTCAGTTTTAGCTCTGGTCAGTCAACAAGTATTTATCATGTGCTTGCTATCAGACACAGGGTAAGGGACTGGGCTGTTATTTTGAAATTGTTTTAGTCATTACCGACTCATTGTGACCCCATTTGGGGGTTTTCTTGGCAAAGATACTGGAGTGGTTTGCCATTTTCTTCTCCAGATCATTTTATAGGAGGAGGAAACTAAGTAGAGTGACTTGCCTACTCTGAGTAGAGGTAGGCAGTGTCTCAGGTCAGATTTGAATTGATGAGGATAAATCTTCCTGATTCCAAGCACAGTGCTCTATCCACTGTGCCATCTGGCTGTCCCAAGGGGCTGGGTATACAAAAACAAAAGTGAAAGAATCTCTATACTCAAGGGGCTTACATTCTGATGGAAGAGACAGCATTTACATATAGGTGTCCCAAAAGTCTTAGAGTATTTTTAAGCTTTAATAGCTTCATGAAACTGTTAAATGGAGAGTACATTGGGCCTGGAGTCAGGAAGGATCTTCCTAAAATACTGAAGTCCAGTGGCAGGAAAAACATCAAGAGGACTAGTGATGGCCTGGTATGCAATGGATGACCTTGGTGTCTTCACTGTCTGACCAAGCTCTGAGCACTCCACAGTGTCTGTTTCAGCCACTTTATGGCCACTGGAACAAATCCACCTGGGGAAACCTTCACATGCTTGGAGTAGATAACCCCTAATTCAGCAACCGGTTTATGGCTGGTCAGTTGCCCTCAACCTGATTTAGCCCACTGGCCAAGACAGTTTACCGGGGTGTGGCTGCTACACATGCTACAGCTGTTGGAGCCCCAAGTGAGAGTAGAGTGCCAGGTGGACACCAAAGGTAGATAATCAGTCCTGAAAAGGATTCAGCAAACCCTCACACCAGAGGTGCTAACCCTTCTTCTGGCATTTCCAAAGAACTCCTCCCTCTTTAAAATGGAGGGGTTGGACTAAATAAGGGGTTTTTCACTTTCTTTTATGTCATGGATTCCTATTTCCCCAGCACCCCATCTCTCATTTCTGTGCATTGCACAGGCTGCCCCTATGCCTAGAACACTTTTCTCACCCATAGACTAGGACTGATTTTCCACAATAGGGATTAGTTTTTCCTAAAAGGCAACAAAGCTGCCCCTGAAACTTGGTTGGCCCCTGCCTCCCATTTTCCTGGTCACCTCAGGGCACCTACATGGAATTGGGCCTTCCTGATTTGGTGGATTTCTGAAGGCCACTGAAGTCACTGTCTTACCGACTAACCAGGTTTCCATATGGAGACAAGGGCAGGGTGGAAGTCACTATTCAGAAAAGTCACAGTATCTTTGTTGAACTCAGCAAAGGCTGAGTTAGGGCAAAGTAGACTTCCTTGTTAACTAGCCAATGACTTGTGTGTGCTCTTGTAATCCCAACATTAAGTCTGAACAAGGTGCTAACTCTAAGCCCACCCCAAAAGTCTCTCAGAATCTTCATCCTCCTCCAAGACTTAGCTCACCTACTATCTCCTCCACAAAGTTTTCCCTCAACCCCTCCCCCCACTCCCCAAGGTATTAGCGCTTCCTCCTTACACAGTTTTTTTTGTCCTGTATTTGCTTGTGTACATGTTTGCACTCTCTAGTGGAAAGTAAGGTCCTTGAGGAGAGGACTTGTTTTGTTCTTTTCCGTGTCTCCAGTGTGCAGCAATCTTTCAAATATTAGAATCCTTAAAAATATTGGTTAGGTTTAAATAAATTGGGAGGAACTAGGTCAGAACATCTTGTACTTTTTCCAAGTGACCTTGGGTCCACAGGGATTATTCACCAGGTATGTTACCCTGTAGATTAGTCAAAACTTTGTCAATGAAATGTTGGAATGTCAGTGCAATGTTAACCGGCCCAAATGTCAAGACAAATTCTCAGAGGGCCCACATCAAATGCAGAACACCATCTTCCAGTAGTCTTTGATCCTTTATTGGGGTCAGTGCTGGGAGGAGCCTTAGAGATCACTTACTACTCTAAGCTACCACACACAGGAATCTTCTCCACAACTACCATATTAAGAAAATTATTTCAATCTTTATGCAAAGCTAAGAATGACTCAGCTACTTAAAAATACATACACATGTATGGGCATATATATATATGTATGTGTGTGTATAATATATATGTATATAGGTATACAAAATATATGTGTATGTATATAATATACAGATGTGCACACAATACACATATATATGATGTACTTGTACGTGTGTAATGTGTTCAGATAATATACGTGTGTAAATACATGTATATGTGTATGCATAATGTGTGTATATACAACACATATTGTATATAATACATTGTATATATGTGTATATAATGTACGTGTATATATTATACACGTGTGTGTGCATGTAATATAATGTGTCTCTAATGTACATGCACGTACACATAATGTAGATACATGTTGTTCAATCATATCTGCTTCTTTGTGACCCCATTTGAGTTTCCTTGGAAGAGATACTTGCCATTTTCTTCTACAGTTCATTTTACAGATGAGGAAACTGAGGAAAACAGGGTAAAGTGACTTGCTCAGGGTCATACAGCTAGTAAGTGTCTGAAGCCAGATTTGAACTCATGAAGATATATCCTCCTGACTGGCACTCTATCCGCTGTGCCACCTAACCTGCCATATGTATGTGTGCATGTGTATATGCATAAATGTATGTGTATTTACATATATACTATACACACAAACAATATCTAATATGTGCAGAACACTGTTTAGGCACTGGCGGGGGGGACATCCAACGTTTAGGTAAGACAGGCTCTTACCCTCATGGAGTTTGAAGTCTGGTAAGTAAATGTTGATAACTTAGATCCCTAGAAACACAACATTACGTAACAAGTGCATCAGAAAGTTCCAGAGCAAAGTGCCATGTGGAGGCTAAAACAGAAAGTCTCCACCAGCTAGAGGAATTATGGAAGGCTCCAGCAGTCCGTGTCTTCATGTCTCTTCTAGCAACAACAGTCTATGTACCTTTTAGCTCAGCTGTTCTGTCTTCTGAGTTAAAAGGCAACTTCCAACTCTGACATTCCATGTTCTAAGGTCCCTTCCAATTCTAACATTCTATGTCCTAAGTTCTAAGTTCCTTTTCACAGGAGACTATCTCCTCTTTCAGGTGGCTCCTTAGATTCCCCAGGTAGTGTTCTCAGGATGGCCAGGAATTATGGGAGATAATAACATATAATAGTTCCCAAGCCACATTATAGATCCTATTCCTTCAGTGAAAACACTCCATATTGAGCGTTAAGTTTCCTCCTTAGATAACTTTTCATTCCTCAGGCCAAGATCTGAAATAAATCTACGAAGCAGTAGTTATCGAAAATTACGCAGTATTTGTTATCAATGAATATTTCTTAAGTGCCCACCATGTGACAGCTATCAATTAGAACTCATGAAACAAAATAAATTATTTGGTTACATAAAAATAAGTCTTTTGTACAAGAAAAGGCAATGTAACCCAAATACAAAAAGCAGAAACAAACTAAGGAAACAATTTTCACCAAAAATGACTGATAAAATCCCTCAAATCTCAAAGGAATCGGTGCACATTTATTAGAGTATGGAGTCATTCCCTGTTGAGCAAAACGTCAAGGGATATAAGTAGGAATTTCTAGGAAAAAATCCAAATTAACTAAAAAAAGTCTAAGTTCCTAAAAATAAGCGAAACCAAAACAACTTTGAGACACCACCTTCTATACATCAAGGACAAGTGAAACACAATAAAATTCAACACTGGTGCAGATTTGGAAAAGCAGGTATGCTAATGTACTGTTAGTAGACCTACAAATCCATTCAATCTCCTTGGAAAGTCATTGGGAATCATACAATAAGATATAAAAATGTTCATATTTTGACCCAGTGGTCCCATTATTAGTGCATTACCCCTAAGGAGGTTATTGGCAGGAAAAAATAAAAGACCTATTTGTGTAAAAGTATTCCTGGCAACCTCATTTGCTATGGGGGAAAAAGCTAGTTACAAACTATGTGTCCAATGATTGTGAAATGGCTAAACAAATTAGAGTGTATATGAATGATATGAAATTTTTTTCCATAAGAAATAATGAATATGAAGCATTTAAAGGAATATGGTAAAAAAATTAACATAATGTTATGCAGAATGAAACCAGGATCAAAAGAAAAATATGCTCACTGACTATAACTTCTTAAATAAAGACAACAATATTATCAGCAAAACCTGAAATTAAATTCAGGAGTCATAGAAACAGACAGAATGGGTTTGCTACAACCTTGTTAAAATGAATGTGCATGTTTTTGGTGACCTTTTAAAAAAAGTTTATGGGCATATGTATAGTAATTTATATTCATTTTTCTTTTGCTTTCTTTTAATTTTTATTTTCATTTATTTATTTGAACATTTATAGTTATTTACGGAAATATTCATTTTATAAATCAATATATAATAATAACAAGGTCCCTTCCATCTGTCACATCGTACTATATTCTTTATTTTAAGGTCCCTTTCAGGTCTGTATTCTACGTCTTGTGTCGAAGACTGTCTCATAACATGAAAAACTTGTAATCCTTCTACTCTCGAAAAGTGGGAAAATATATTCATGATATCTTCAGAATCCTAAGACCAGTTGCCTGCTCACAAACACACAATTCACCGTGTTGCAGAATAAAGTTGTATTGAAATTAGAAGTAAAATAAAAGAGACCCTTGGATGAGCAAACAGTGGTCCCCCAGTGTTTCCTCCATCTGCAGTGACACTACCAAATTCGATGATTCCTCTGGCTCTTCAGACCCCGTCCCCCAAAAGTCTTTTCTTGGCTCATTGCTCCTTAGGAATCCATGAGGTGTGAAAAACAATGTCTTTATTCTTTCTCTCCTCTTCTTCCAGCCATCAGATTGTAAACTCCTTTAGGATAGGGACTGTCTTTTGCCTCTTTTTGTATCCCCAGTCCTTAGCTTGGTACCTGCCGCAGCACCTAATTTTTATTTATTGCTTGATTGATTTCTCATGGTCTTTTTAAGACTGTATGTATCACCAGCAATCAGTCCACCAATTTCTCAGCTAAGGCAAATCTCAGCTTTTTGCCACATAGACTGTGAGCCACTGCAATAAGGTCATTGACTGGCAGTTCTCTTCAGGTAATTTCTTAGGTTCCCCAATAACATGTACATATTTACATATATTTATACATATTTACATATATGCATGTGTTTATATATACATTATTATATATGCAAAATCTATGTAAAATTTAAAATGGGGATGAAGCACTAACTGAATCATGATGAAGATGTAGGTTTGAGACACATGACTTTTCTCTCTAAGAAGCTTAAAATGCTTTAATTAATTTATTATAATCACAGTTCATATTTCTATAGCATTTGAAGGGGGTAGAGGGAAGGCTGGCAGGCCTGTGGTTTCATTGGTGTAGGAAACTTCTGCTGAGAAAATTCCCTAAGTTCAGTCAATGCTGGCCTCTAGAAAGAGGAGTTAGGCTCTTTCTCACTGTCTGGCTCAACACTGCCCCTACTCCAGAATAAGTTTTGGGAAAGCTTAAACATAATTTCACTTTGGCTTATGTTCAGGGACTCTCCAAAAGGGAATGGAGGAAAAAATCCAATATACCATGTAGGTCAGACATGAAATAGCTGCTTCCTTCACACAAAAGAAATGATCAAACTCATGTTGACAAAGACTTAAAGTATGATACAGTATTCCATAATTCCTCTTATACTTTCCAGGGAGGTTGATGTTTAAAATATTAAGACACGGAATACTTAGTAGGACTGCTCAGCATCTTTGCTACGGTGCCACACTGTGTGAACATTTTTCTCAAAGCCTATACTTTTTAGTAAACTAGGGCCTAGTCTGAGCTTCATCTCCAAATGAAGTGTAGATGTAAAAATCTATTCTTCTACCTACCCAGAATGCCCAAGCTCCTATAGTAGCCAGAGGTCTCAGAAATGCTCTCTCAAGGTCAACAATTGTCACCTGTGCTCAGGAAAAGATACAAAGAAGAAGTAGCCATGGTCCATCAGGGTTACTTAGCACATGTACTCCTGTTACCATGTTTGAGAGGTCAAGATGGAAGGGGTGGTGGGGAGGCGACAAGAAAGACGAGAGGGAAAAACCACAGGAAGCCCAAGAGAGAAGCCCCCAGAGTCCCCATGATCTGGAAAAATAGCAAGAGAGAGCACCACAAGGCAAAGTCACTCCCTATGAGGTCCACTGAGTCAGCAATGCTTTAAACTCTGTAGCAAATCCTCTTTTACACAACCCCTTCCTTTTTCCAATGGAGATACACAAAGGGATGTGTGGGGGTGAATAGAGTATGGAGGTTCCCTGTTCATGTCTTTCAGAAAAGGGTGAATACTATTAAAGTTCATGTTCCAATGGGACCACCCCTATTGTATTTCCCAGCTCAAAACCCTACCTGTCACTCTGATAACTCGAGGAAGGCATATGACAGTTATCCTTTCCACATCTGACTTTCCCCATCATAGTTTCCATATATCAAGGGTCGGTATAAGAAGTAAAATGGGAATTTGGGGCGGGGGTAAGTTTTCATAGAAGCCACAGACAATACATGAAGGCTAACAGATAACACAGGGCCTGTAATCAAACACTTAACCCAAATTTTACAATAAAGTACTTTAAACACCCAGAAAAAGAAATAATTCAGATTTTTTTTTTCCTCTGGTACAAAGGGAAGACCAAAAAAATCTTACCCAGATTTTCTAGATCACAGGCATGTTGTATCCCTAACCCAGAGATGTGGAAAGGAGAACTGCATTTTTTTCTCGTTATTTAAAAGACAGAAGAAAGGAGAAAATATCCCAGCCCTCACTATATATTTTGTGAACTCACTTCCAGTTCTAATATTCAAACCTTTCTCCAAGACTGACCCTTGCACACATTGCTGTCCCCTCTGCCCTGCTGCCCAGATGTGCTACCAAGGGTTCCACTTCCTTTCCTGCCACCCTTTCTAACTGCACTACACAAAACCTACCCCCAAGTTAATGCAAGTCTTATTTTCATTTAACATAAAGGTTCCCCTTTTAAGTCTTTTATTCTAAAGGAGGAAAGGAGAGAGAAGGAAAATTTTATTTGGCTCCAAGTAAAAGATTTCAAATTCAATGACATCTCATTAATACAGAGGTTAGTTCCTGTTCAGGGGTTTACTGGTAAATAAAGAACAACTGGGTCTCAGGGGTGGAGCGGGGGAGAGGAAAGAAATATATCCATGACATATTTTAAATTTAAGCTGCATCATTAACATTTTTTCCCTATCACCTTAAGTCCAGAAAATGAACAAAACAATACATCAAGCCTTGATTTGCAGCATTTGCTGATTTTGAAGGCATGAGATATTCACACAGACAATTTAATAGGAGCCAGGGCAACAGACAGTGATTATTTGGCAACCTCAGCTATCAGAGACCTTGTAAGCCCTTAGAGGGCAGGGTCTGTGCCTGATACATCTTTATAGCCCTGGGCAGGACCTTATCCTAGAAGCATCGAATTCTAACGGAAAGAACAGTAGCCTGGGAATCCAAAGAATGTGGTACAGTGGAAATATCTCTGATCTTGAGTCCTAGGACCTGAGTTCAAATCCTGCCTCTGCCACTTACTACTATTGTGACTTTGGATAAGTCATCTCAAATCTCTGAGCTGCCATTTCTTCATCTGTAAAATGACAGGGTTGGATGGGATGATCATAAAGGTCTCTTCCAGTTCTAGATATATAATCTATGATCCTGGTTCTAGATCTGTCTGGGATTGAATCTCAACTCTGACCCCTAACTTAAAAAGGTGTGTTCAAGTCACTTAACCTTTCTACCTCTCAGTTTCCTCATCTATAAAATGGACATAATAGTATTTGTCCTGCTTTTCAGCGTTGTTGTGAGAAAAGTGTTCTTCATAAGGAACTAGGTGCCATAGTGGATAGATCACAGGTTACTGTTGGTGCTTGTCCTTCATTATTGAAGAAGACCATGACATCAGGGAGGCGATGCCATAACATACAAGTGAATTGGACTTAAGTGAGGAAGGGCTGTGCAAAGTCACCAGCCTCACATTCTCCTCTGGAGCCATGTGTGTCCAGTGGCCAGACACACATCAGGATGACTGGAGATGGCCTCATGGAGCACAGGACTTGTCATCTGAAAGACCCAACTTCAAATCTTGGTTCAACATTTAATGGTTATGTGACCTTGGGCAAATCATTTAACCTCTGTCTGCTTCAGCTTCCTCATCCATAAGAGGGGCATAATTATTGCACCTGACTCCCAGATATCCCAAAGGAGATAACATTGGTAACATGTTTTGCAAATCCTAAAGCATTATATAAAAGCAAATTTTTACTATTATTATTATTAGGGTAGCTAGGTAGACAGAGTGCTGGGCCTGAACTCAGGGAGATCTGAGTTCAAATCCTGCCTCAAACACTAGGTCTATGACCCTTGGCAAGTACTTAACCCTGTTTGCCTCAGTTTCCTTATCTGTAAAATGAACTGGAGAAGGAAACAGCAAACTAATCCACTATCTTTTCTAAGAAAACCCCAAATGAGGTCACAAAGATTCAGAACAACTGACCAATAACAACTTTTGTGTTGAGTCATTTTTAGAGACTCAAAAGATTAAGGAACTGGCTCACTGTCACACAGCCAGTAAGCATCTGAGGCAAAATTCAAACCCAGGTGCTCTCTCCACCACACCACTAGGCTAACAATTCCATTCACCTGGTGGTGAATCGGCTAAAGAGGATCCTCTCTGCATTTAACTAGCCCTGGGCTGGTCTTCAGTAACCCACATACAAAGGGTCCCCAGGGCATCCTTGAACCCTTTCCAACTTAGTAGGACTTAACTCTGTTTTGCTCCAGTAACATAGCCTTTGAGAATCCAGAGTCATCTCCATGCCAAGAGACATTCATTATCTGTGGAGACCTAGTGCAGAGCAGTTATTTAATAAATGTTTATTCAATCAATTATTCAGTATCTAATACATGCAAGACACCACTAGATAAAAATGAAATGATACTAGGAGGAGGGGGCTGAGTCACTATACAGATTTAGTAGCTTGGGGCAAATAGTTTCCTTCTCTAAGAAGTTCAAAATACTTTAGAATTCTGATCCCAACATCAGGGATATTTCCACTGTAACACTCATTGGGTGGGGATGGAAGGGAAAATAGACCTGTGGATTCATTGGTGTAGGGAACTTGAGGTAAGAAACCCCCTTCTGTACCAGTACAGATCATAGGTAGCACCTTCTTTACAACTTGGTCTGAGAGTGTTGTCTGGCTCACTAAGGGATTGTGACTAGTCCATTATCACACAGAATTTATCAGAGAAGGAACTTGATCAATTGACTCTGAGGTCAACACTCTCCCCATTAAGCCAAGCTGTCTCTCTATAAATCACCCAGTATTCTCTCCCAACCAAGTTACTAACCAGGCTTGACCCTATTTATCATCCAAGATCAGGCTAGATAAGGTACATTAAGAAAGACATAGAGCTTTAAGGTTGAAAAATATTTTTCTCCAAACTACCTGGTAAGGTAGGTACTTTAAGTATCGTTGTTGTTTAACTGTTTTCAGTCATTTCCAACTCTCTGTGGCACCTTTTGGAGATTTTTGTGGTAAACATACTGGAGTGGTTTGTCATTTCCTTCTCCAGCTCATTTTACAGATAAGGAAACTGAGGCAAACAGAGTTAAGTGACTTACCCAAGGTCCCAAAGCTAAGTGCCTGAGGCCACATGTGAACTCAGGAGGGTTAAGTCTTCCTGACTCCAGGCCCAGAGCTCTATCCGCTATACCATCTAACTTCCCAGTAAGCATCATTAATCATTTTTTATGACTGAAAAAACTGAGACATAGAGAAATAGAGGTTCTCTAAGGACCCTTCTAGACCTAAATACTACATGTGATTTGCCCACTGTCATCCAGCTAGTAACTGTCATAGATACTGAGACACAAACCCAAGTATTCTATCTCTGGATTCCACACTCTTTCCACTAGTCCATAATGCCTCTTAGGAATACCATATTCATTCTGACTCTTGTTTACATCAGACAAAGAAGGAACACAGAGAGACAAAAGGGAAGTTATTGGCTTAACATCACTTAGCAAATCACTGAAAATACGAGTCAGTTCTGGGGAAGCAGAAACCAAATGCTTACTGGGGAAAGCCTCGGCCCTCCAGATGTCCAACCGGAGTTTGCAAGTCATTCAGAGAGAGAGAGAATCTGCAAAGAGGACCTGCCTTCCAAGCTCATTTACTGCCTTGTCATCTTGGACAAGCCATTCAACCTTTTATCATCTTTAGAATGAGGGGACTGGGCTAGAACAGCAGTTCTCAGTGTGGGTCAAGGACCCCTGGGGTCCCTGACACCTTTTCAGGTAGTGTGAAGGGTCAAAACTATTTTGATAATAATATTTAGATGCTTTAGTTTCCCACATGTCAGAATTCAATAGCTATGACCCACATCAACAAATATCTGTGAGGGAATCTTGAATAAATTTTAGCTGTGTAACCTGAGGACAAAATGTTTAAGAACCACTAGACAGGATCTTTAAGGTTCCTTTCAGGTCTTAATCTATGATCCTATAGCCTCCCTCTGTTATCTCCAATTCATCCTGTCTATGTCTTCTTTGTACATAGTTATTTATATGTCATCTCCCCCCATTAAACTGTGAGTTCTGTGAGAACAGGGATAGTCATTTGTCTTTCTTAGAATCCCCAGTGCTTAGCACAGTGCCTGGCACATGGTAAGCTTTAATGAATATTAATTGACAGATCAGCTGAATAGTTCTGTGACTCAAGGTCCAGGCCCCTCCCTAAACCCCCTAGGTTCACTTGAACTTCATTCAGTTTCAGGAGGATGACCCCAAACCATCAGTTTCTCTTTTTGACTTGCCCCCCAATTCTCTGAAAAAATCTCTTAAGAATATTCAAAGTGACACTTTTCGCACAAATAAAGTCAGATCTAAGTAAGTGGAAACTCGTGGGTAGGTTGAGCCAATATAATAAAAATGACAATTCTACCTAAATTAATTTACTTATTTAATGCCATACCAATTAAACTATCAGATAATTATTTTCTAGAGCTGGATAAAATACTATCAAAATTCATCTGAAAGAACAAGACGTCCAAAATATCAAAGGGACTAATGAAAAGTACCAAAACTCAAATTGTATTATAAAGCAGCAATTAGCAAAACCACTTGGCACTGGCTAAGAAACAGAAGAGTAGACAAGTGGAATATGCTAGATACTCAAGACACAGTAGGCTATGAATATAGCAATTTCCTATTTGATAAACACAAGGACCCCAGCTTCTGGGATAAGAACTCACTGTTCAACAAAAATTGCTGGGAAAACTGGATAACAGTTTGGCAGCAACTAGGCATATACCAATGCCTGACACCATACACAAGAATAAAGTACAAATGGGTACACGATCTAAGTATAAAGGTTGGTACCATGGACAAATTAGAGGAGCAAGGATTAACATATTTATCAGATTTATGGAGAAGGGAAGAATTTTTGACTAAAAAAGAGATAGAAAGTATTATGAAGTGCAAGATGGATAATTTTGATTACATTAAACTGAAAAGTTTTTGCACAACCAAACCCAATGCAACCAAAATTTGGAGGGAAGTAGTATATTGGGAAAGAATTTTTATAGTTAATCTTGGGGATAAAGGCCTCATTTCTAGAATAAATATTGAACTGAGTCAAATGTATGACAATACAAGTCACTCCCCAACTGATAAATGGTCAAAGGATAGGAACAGGCAATTTTCAGAGAAAGAAATTAAAGATATCTATAATTATATGAAAAAGTGCTCTAAATCACTTATGATTAGAGATGCAAATCAAAACAACTCTGAGGTACCACATCACACCTATCAGACTGGCAAACATGACAGAACAGGAAGATGATAAATGTTGAAGAAGATGTGGGAGAGTTGGAACACAAATTCATTGTTGGTGGAACTGTGAGCTCATCCAACCATTCTGGAGAGCAGTTTGGAACTATGCCCAAAGGGCTACAAAAATGTGCATACCTTTTGACCCAGCAATATTGCTTCTAGGACTGTATCCCCAAGACATCATAAAAATGGGGAAGGGTCCACATATACAAAAATATTTATAGCAGCACTCTTTGTAGTGGTCAAAAACTGGAAATCAAAGTGATGCCTATCAATTGGGGAATGACGGAATAAATTATGGTACATGAATGTAATGGAAAACTATTGCACTATAAGAAATGATGAACAAGAAGACTTCAGAGAGGCCTGGAAAGACTTTCATGATGTGATGCTGAGCAAAAGGAGGAGAACTAGGAGAATTTTGCGCACAGCAGTGAGCACAGTGTGCGAAAGTTTTTTCTGATAGACTTGGAACTTCACTGTAATACAAGAACTTAAAAAAAAAAATTCCCAATGGTCTTCTAAGGCAAAAGGCTTTCCACTTCCAAAGAAAGAATTATGGAATTCAGATGCAGAATGTAGTAGATTATTTGTGTGTGTGTGTGTGTATTATGTTTTGGTTTGTTTTATGATTTCTCCCATTCATTTTAGTTCTTCTACACAGCATGATTATAGTGAAAATGTATTTAATAGGAATGTACGTGTAGATCCTATATGGAATTGTATGCCATCTCAGGGAGGGAGGGAGGAGGTAGAAAGTAGGTAGGGAGAAAAAATCTAAGTTATATGGTAGTGATTGTAGAACACTAAAAATAAATAAAATTAATATATAAAAATTTAAAAAAATTTAAAAAAAGAATACTCAAGGTGTAGCTTCTGAGAGGACTGTGGCATACTGGGCACTGACTATGTATCAGGGAGACCTAGATTTAAATCCTGCCTCTGACACATTTTATCTACATCATTCTGGGTAAATAGCTTCACCTCTCAGTGCTACGCAACCAATTCTTTAAGACTTCCAATTATAGCAAAGGTATTGATTTGCACCAGTGGAGGAATTTTTCTCACCAGGAAAATAGCATCATAGATTTAGAGTCAGAAGGGACCTTAGAAGTTATCAAGTCCAAGACTTTAACTTCCAGATGAGGAAACTGAGGCACAGATAAGTTCCATAAATGGATGAAATAAAGGATAGATCTAGTCTTCCCTCCCTTCTAAAAGTAGTTTGTATGTGTTTGTTTCCCCAAAATTGGATAACAGCATCCCCAACTCCCAAACAGATACTTTATTACAACATGGGTATCCTGTGGGATAGCCTTCATACCATGTAACTTTGTAAGACTCACAGAATCTTGTGAATGCATACAAGAAACATAAAGTATTAAGATAATTTACCATTTTTAGGTGGTTAAATAATATTCTCTATCAGGGGTGGAGCCAAGATGACAGAGTAGAAAGCCGGACCTGCAGTAGCTCTCCTCCCATATCCTATAAAATACCTGTAAAAAATTACTCTAAACAAATTCTAGAGCAGCAGAAGCCACAAAACAACAGAGGGAAAGAGTTTCCAGCTCAAGACAGCCTGAAAGGCCAAAAAGAAAGGTCTATCACACCAGGATCAGAGTGGAGTGCAGCACAGCCTTGGCCATATGGTGCAGCAAGGACAGGACTGGAGCTGACATCAGGTGCAAAATCCTGGGTAGCAGCTGCGGTTCCCAGATTTCTCAGCCCACAAATGCCAAAGAGAGCTTCAAGGATCTGTGAGGAAGTTCTTTCACCTGCGTGAGAAGGAAACAACAGGGTCTGACCCTGTCCCTGGCCCCAGGTGGCAGCAGCATCCATTTTTGGAGCCCTCAGCCTGAAGATTCTGGGGGAATTGAGTCACTGATCTGGATCTCAGCCTTGAGTGGCGGTCCTGGAGTGAGGAAGAGCATTGGCATGGTAGAGCTGGTGGAGACTCTGGACAGGGAATCCTACTCACAGACCCTGGGCAGAAAAGAGTGCTTATGGTTGCTGCCAGACCAGAGAGCAGGTCAGGAGAAGAGTAAATCCCCCTCCCTTAATTATGCCACCTTGGAGGAACTGTGAACTTATAGGTCCCCAGAGTATACCCTCCACTTGACAAAGGACTCAAAAGTCAAGTAACTGGCTGGGAAAATGCCCAAAAAAGGGTAAATAATAAGACTACAGAAGGTTACTTTCTTGGTGAACAGGTATTTTTTTTCCATCCTATCTGATGAGGAGGAACAATGCATACCATCAGAGAAAGACATGAAAATCAAGGCTTCTGCATCCAAAATCTCCAAAAAAAATATATGCAGTGGTCTCAGGCATGGAAGAGCTCAAAAAAGACTTTGAAAATCAAATAAGAGATGTGGAGAAAAATTAGGAAGAGAAATGAGAGCAATGCAAGAAAATCATGAAAAGCGAGTCAACAGCCTACTTAAAGGAGACCCAAAAAATGCTGAAGAAAATAACACCTTTAAAAATAGACTAACCCAAATGGCAAAAGAGGTCCAAAAAGGCAATAAGGACAAAAATGCTTTAAAAAGCAGAATTAGTCAAATGGAAAAGGAAGTTCAAAAGTTCACTGAAGAAAATAGTTCTTTAAAAATTAGAATGGAGCTGATAGAAGCTAATGACTTTATGAGAAACCAAGAAATTACAAAACAAAACCAAAAGAATGAAAAAATAGAAGACAACATGAAATATCTCATTGGAAAAACAATTTACCTGGAAAATAGATCCAGGAGACACAATTTAAAAATTATGGGACTACCTGAAAGCCATGATCAGAAAAAGAGTCTAGACATCATCTTTCATGAAATTATCAAGGAAAACTGCCCTGATATTCTAGAACTAGAGGGAAAAATAAATATTGAAAGAATTCACAGATTCTTTCAATCCTGAAAGAGATCCAAAAAGAGAAACTCCTAGGAATATTGTAGCCAAATTCCAGAGTTCCCAGGTCAAGGAGAAAATATTGCAAGCAGCCAGAAAGTAATAATTTGAGTATTGTGGAAATACAACCAATTGTGGATCTGGCAGTTTCTGCATTAAAGGATCAAAGGACTTGGAATATGATATTCCAGATGTGAAAGGAACTGGGATTAAAACCAAGAATCACCTATTCAGCAAAACTGAGTATAATACTTCAGGGGGAAAAATGGTCATTCAATGAAATAGAGGACTTTCAAGCATTCTTTGAAGAAAAGACCAGAGCTGAATGGAAAATTTGACTTTTTTTAAATATAAATTTATTTATTTAACTTTTTACATTCATTTTCATAAAATTTTGGGTTCCGAATTTTCCCCCCATTTATCCCCTCCGCCCACCCCAGTACACCAAGCATTCTAATTTCCCCTATCACCAATCTGCCCTCTCTTCTATCATCCCTCCCTTCTCTTCTTCCCATCTTCTCTTTTGTCCTGTAGGGCCAGATGACTTTCTATTCCCCATTAGCTGTATTTCTTATTTCCTAGTAGCAACAACAATACTCAACAGTTGTTCCTAAAACTTTGAGCTCCAAATTCTCCCCATCCCTCCCTCCCCACCCATTCCCTTTGGGAAGGCAGGCAATTCAATATAGGCCATATCTGTGTAGTTTTGCAAAGGACTTCAGTAACAGTCGTATTGTGTAAGACTAATTGTATTTCCCTCCATCCTATTCTTCGCCCCATTGTTTCTATTCTGTCTTTTGATCCTGTCCCTCCCTGAGTGTTGACTTCAAATTGCTCACTTCTCCCATTGCCCTCCCTTCTATCATCCCTCCCTCCCTGCTTATCTCCTTCTCCCTCACTTTCCTGTACTGTAAGATAGGTTTTCATACCAAAATGAATATGCATTTTACTCCTTCCTTTAGTCGAATGTGATGAGGGTAAACTTCATGTTTTTTTCTCAGCTATCCTCTTTTTCCCTCCACTAAAAAGTCTCCTGCTTGCCTCTTGAATGAGATATAATTTACCCCATTCCATTTCACCCTCTCTCCTCCCACTACATTTCTCTCTCACCATTTACCTTAATTTCTTTTAAGATATGTTCCCATCCTATTCAATTCACTCTGTGCTCTCTGTCTCTGTGTGTGCGTGCATGTGTGTATGTGTGTGTGCATGCACACATGTACATGTGTGTGTGCATGTATGTGTGTGTACGTCTGTGTGTGGTCCCACCAACTACCTAAATACTGAAATGTTTTAAGAGTTACAAATATTGTCTTTCCATGTAGGAATGTAAACAGTTCAACTTTGGTAAGTCCCTTTTATGACTTCTCTTTGCTGTTTACTTTTTCATGCTTCTTCTCATTCTTGTGTTTGAAAGTCAAATTTTCTTTTCAGCTTTGGTCTTTTCATCAAGAATGCTTGAAAGTCCTCTGTTACATTGAAAGACCATATTTTCCTCTGAAGTATTATACTCAGTTTTGCTGGGTAGGTGATTCTTGGTTTGAGTCCTAGTTCCTTTGACTTCTGGAATATCCTATTCCACTCCCTTTGATCCCTTAATGTAGAAGCTGCTAGATCTTGTGTTATCCTGATTGTATTTCCACAATACTGGAATTGTTTCTTTCTAGCTGCTTGCAATATTTTCTCCTTGACCTGGAAATTCTGGAATTTGGCCACAATGTTCCTAGGAGTTTCTCTTTTTGGATCTCTTTCAGGTGGTGATCGATGGATTCTTTCAATACTTATTTTGCCCTCTGGTTGTAGAATATCAGGGCAGTTTTCCTCAATAATTTCATGGAAGATGATGTCTAGGCTCTTTTTTTGATCATGACTTTCAGGTAGTCCCAGAATTTTTAAATTGTCTCTCCTGGATCTATTTTCCAGGTCAGTTGTTTTTCCCATGAGATATTTCACATTCCCTTCCATTTTTTCATTCTTTTGGTTTTGTTTTATAATTTCTTTGTTTCTCAGAAAGTCATTAGACTCCATCTGTTCCATTCTAATCTTGAGAGAACTATTTTCTTCAGTGAGCTTTTGAACCTCTTTTTCCATTTGGCTAATTCTGCTTTTGAAAGCATTCTTCTCCTCATTGGCTTTTTGAACCTCTTTTCCAATTGAGTGAGCCTATTTTTCAAGGTGTTATTTTCTTCAGTATTTTTTTGGGTCTCCTTTACCAAAGTATTGACCCGTTTTTCATGCTTTTCTTGCATCTCTCTCATTTCTCTTCCCAGTTTTTCCTCCACCTGTCTAACTTGATTTTCAAAATCCTTTTTGAGCTCTTCTATGGCCTGAGCCCACCGGACATCCACCTCAGATATCTAAGATAGAGAGGCCCCGACATCCACGTCCTTCCCTGATGGCAAGCATTGTACTTCTTCATCAGAAATGAAGGGAGGAAGGAACATCTCTTCCCCAATAAAATAGCTCTCTATGGTCTTATTTTGCTTCCTTTTTCTGGGCATATTCCCAGCCAATTACTTGACTTCTGAGATTCCTCTCCACCCCTGCCTAGATCTGCTCAGCTAGTGCTTGAGGTCTGAGATTCAAATGGGCTTTCCGCGGCAGGCGAGGCTGCTATTCAATGTGAGCTTAAGTTCTGGTGCTCAGGTGGGGGCAGGGCCACCTCCCAGGCTCAGCTCCCTCAGGGGCTTTATGCAGAGACCTTCAGTAATGGAGCGGGTGGGGACAGGGCCGCCTCCCAGGCTCAGTTCCCTCAGGGGGTTTATGCAGAGACTTTCAGTAATGGCCCTGAACTTCTGCCTGCTGCTGCCTGCTGTCTCGGGCTGCCGCCTCTGCCACCACTGCCCCTGCCGCTGCCTCTGCCGCTGGCTCTGCCGCTCCCTCCGCTGCTTCCTCCCGGGGGGTCCCGAGCCACGGAGAAACCCTGCTCCCCTCTCAGCCAGCCCAGAAGTCTCTCTCACTGACCTGTAGCGTCTGTGGGAGGAGGGACCTTCCCAGCCAGGGGAGATTCCGTTCCTGAAGCCTGCTCGGATCTGCTCCTCTGGGGCTGTGGCCAGGGCAGCACAGGGGTGGGCTCTGCTTTCCGGGGCATGACGGACCTTTAGGGTCGGCTTTCCAGGGCTCTCTGGAACAGAAATCTCTTCCACTGCATTGGTGCGCACTTGCTCTGCTCCAGAATTTTTGGGGAGTTCTCTTTACAGGAAATTTATGGGCTGTGGATTCAGAGCTAGCATACGTGAGTCTTTCTACTCTGCCATCTTGGCTCCTCCCCCAGAAAATTTGACTTTCAAACACAAGAATGAA
Organism: Bettongia penicillata ogilbyi; assembly: GCA_023548195.1. Classification (NCBI taxonomy): domain Eukaryota; kingdom Metazoa; phylum Chordata; class Mammalia; order Diprotodontia; family Potoroidae; genus Bettongia; species Bettongia penicillata. Next base: position 3,213,085 of record JAJHZJ010000283.1, read on the forward strand.
GAGAAGCATGAAAAGGTAAACATGAAAGAGAAATCATAAGGGACTTACTGAAGTTGAATTGTTTACATTCCTACATGGAAAGATAATATTTGTAACTCTTAAAACTTTTCTCAGTATTTGGGTAGTTGGAGGGATTATATACATATATATGGACAGAGGGCACAGGGTAAGTTGAATAGGAAGGGATGATATCTAAAAAAATAAAATTAAGGGATAAGAGAGGAATATATTGGGAAGAGAAAGGAATAGGGCAAATTATCTCTCATAAAAGAGGCAAGAACAAGTTTTTTCAATGGAGGGGAAAAGGAGAGGTGAGAGGGAAAAAGGAAATCTTACTCTCATCACATTTGGCTTCAGGAGGGAATAACATGCACACTCAATTTGGTATGAAAATCTATCTTACAATACAGGAAAGTAGGGGAGAAGGAGATAAGTGAGGTGTGGGGGGAATGATAGAAGAGAGGGCAAATAAGAGGAGGGAGTAATTAGAAGTAAATACTTTTGGGGAGGAATGAAGTCAAAAGACAAAGTAGAATAAATAGGGGTAGGATAGGATAGAGAGAAATATAGTTAGTCTTTCACAGCATGACTTTTGAAAGTCTTTTGCATGACGACACATGTATGGCATAAATTGAATTGCTTGCATTCTCAGTGGGGATAGGAGGGAGGAAGGGAGAAAAGTTGGAACTCAAAGTTTTAAGAATGTTGAGAATTGTTTTTGCATCCAACTGGGAAATAAGAAATACAGATAAGAGGGCATAGAAATCTACTTGCCCTACAAGAAAAGAGGGAAGATGGGGATAAAGGAAGGGAAGGAAGGGATGTTACAGAAGGGAGAGCAGATTGGGGGAAGGGATGATCAGAATTCATGTTGTCTAGGGGTGGGGGAGGGGAGGGATAGAGAGAAATTTGGATCCCAAAATCTTGTGGAAATGAATGTTGAACACTAAAACTAAATAGATAAATTAAAGTTTCAAAAAAAATTGTCTCCATCCATCTTGACTTGTGCTGAAACAGCAATAGCACAGAGAGTTATCAAGGGCGAGATCTTCTGAGGCCCCATGGCATGATTTTAGACCCTTAGTTTCAGGGTAAATGTCTTTCTTCTCCGAGGTCCAGGTCATTGAGGAAATCTCTGTCTAGGATGTCCTATTGAAACCTCCAATTTAGGAACTCTCAAATTCAGGATCACTAATGATCCCCAAGGCTAGGAAGGGTCATTCTCAGGAACTTTAATCTAAAATTCTGTGCTCAGGAAAAGAAGTGAAAAAGGAGGAAGTAGGGGAGAAGGTCACCAAGAAGCAAAGACATAGATAGCTCTCTATGCGTTTCTCCAGCACGTTACAATTTTCAGTTGCTTGCTGTACTCTAGCTCAGAAGTCTAAAAGAGAGAAAGGAAAAATATTAAGCCATTTCAATCGATCAATATACATTTACTAAGCACCTTCTATGTTGCAGGCACTGTGCTAAGTGTTGAGGATAGAGAAAGAATAAAAGTATCTCTGACCTTAAAATGCTTACAATCTAATGGAGGAGACTACATGCAAATAAATATATACAAAGTAAACTATATACTGGAAATCATTTAAAAAAATTTTACTTTACATTTAAATACAAAATGAGAAAAGAAAAAAATTGCCATGCACACAGCAGATCATAAGGGAAGATTCAATATAAAACAGTAAATTTCCTCTTCAAGAAAATCTATAATCAATACTACATATCCATTTTTTTCAAAGCTGCCCAGCTTTTTTTTTTTTACTTCCTTGCTGGTTATCTTTTGTTCTCTGCTGTGTACTTTTTACTTTATTTTTCCCTCCCTCTCCCCACCCTTCAAAGGGTTACAATTAAGCGTGGATATATATGCATGTACATAGATATCTATAAACATACATATATATACACAAATACACTCATACACATTTATGTAAGACTGTTCTAAACTTATTTCCCCATCATTTGTTTCCTGAAGGTGGACCACATTTTCCCTAAGAATTCTAAGTCTTTTCATGGTTTTCTAAATCAATCAGCTCATCATTTCCTATACCACAGCAATATACCTTTCTGGATTCAAATGGCAACTTCCTTCATTGGATCTTAGAGGTTAATTTGAGTATTTATGATATAGTCGCTCAAAGCTGTTCTTAAAACAGTACTGCTGTTACTGTATACAATGTCCTCTTGGTTCTCCTTATTTCAGTCTTTATTATTTTGTGGAAGTCTCTCCATGCTTTTCTAAAATCATTGAGCTCATTATTTCTTATAGCACAGTAATATTCTGTCATGAACATAAACCACAATTTGTTTAGCCATTCTCCAAATGACAGGCATCCCCATAATTTCCAGTTCTTTACCACCACAAAGAGAGCTGCTATAAATATTTTAGAACATGTAGGTTCTTTTTCATTATGGTGCTATTGCTGGGTCAAAGTGTATAGGCAGTTTAATTACTCTTTAGGTAGAAATCCAAATCTCTCTCTAAAATGGTTGGATCAGTTCACAGATCCACCAACAATAAATTAAGGTCCCAATTTTTCCACATCCCCTCCAACATTTATTTTTTTCCCCTTCTATCATTTTGGTCAGTCTGATAAGTACAAAGTGATATCTCAAGGTTGTTTTAATTTGCATTTCCCTAAATAATAATGATTTAGAGTATTTTTTCACATGACTTCATATCACAGTCTTATAGATTTGACTAAGTTCTTTATATATTTGAGATATGAGATCTGAGGAAATGTCTATAAAATTTTTTCCCCAGTTTTCTGTTTTCCTTCCAATCTTGGCTATATTTGTTTTATTTGTATGCAACCTTTTTACTTTAATGTAATCAAAATTATCCATTTTATATCTCACAACACTATTTCTTGTTTCTTCACATTTGTAAGTCTGACAAGTAATATGTTCCAAGTTCTTCAAATTTTCTCATAATATCTCCCTTCATATCGAGGTCATGTATCAATTTTCACTTATCAATGACTTATCTTATCAATTGATTTATCAATGTAAAATATTCATCTATGCTCAACTTCTGCCTGACTGATTTCCAGTTTTCCCAATAATTCTTTTTACCAAATAATGTATTATTATCTTCAAAATATGGATCTTTATACTTGTCAAATACTGGGTAACTATATTCATTTACTACTATAGATTGCATGTTTACTCTGTTCCATTAATTTACCTTTCTATTTCTTGCCAGTACCAGATAGTTTTGATAATTACTGCCTTATAATGTAATTTAAAATGTGGTACTGCTAAATCTCCCCCCCTTACATTTTTTTCATTGGTTCCTTCTATATTCTTGACCTTTTGTTCTTCCAAATGAATTTGGTTATTATTTTTTCTAGCTGTGTAAATAATTTTTTGGCAACTTAATTGGGATGTTGTTGAATATATAGATTAATTTTGGCAAAATTGACATTTTTATAATATTGACTCTGCCTACTGATGGACAATTAATATTTCTCCATTTATTTCATTTGTGTACAAAGGTTTTTAGGTTTTGTTGATATAGATCCTGGGTTTGTTTTGGTAGGTGTTTTCCTCTATCGTTTATACAGTCTAGTGTTACTTTAAATGGGATGCCTCTAGCTATCTCTTCCTGCAGGATCCTGTTGGTAATATATAGGAAGGCTAATGATTTGTGTGGGAAACTGTTAAAAGAGAGAAAACACTAGAATTAAGAGGAATTAGAAAAGGCTTCCTGTCAACTTACTCTAATAGACTATGGGGAAAGGACAACTCTTATGACAAGAGTCTGATCTCTCTGACTCAATCACCAATTATCTTATAGGTAGTTTGGGTACTTTACTAGTACCCAAATGCAGGATTTTCCTGCATCTGCACAGCAAAGCGCTCAAGCAAATGTTCAGCTCCATGAAAGGATCCCTTCTCACAAAATTCACAACTTGTCATTTCATGAAGGTGATTGGGGGTGGAGTGAGACTCATCAAATGGATCAAGGGTTCCCCTGACTTTAATATGGCTCCTTCCTGTAAAGATACAACAAATTTGCTATCGTTCAGTCATTTTTTAATGATGCTGATCTCTTCATGACCCCATTTAAGGTGTTCTTGGCAAATATACTGGAGTGGTTGGCCATTTCCTTCTCCAGCTCATTTTACAGATGAGGCACTGAGGCAGACAGGATTAAGTGGCTTGTCCAGGGTCACACCAGTAGTAAGTGTCTGAGGCTAGATATGAACCATCTTCATGACTCCCGGCCCAGCGCTCTATCTACTTCACCATCTGGCTGCCTGTGTCTCAGTTTACTCATCTGCAAAATGAGGATGTTGAAATTAATTGGCATTTGAGGCCCCTTTCAGTTCTAAATCTATAATCCTATGTAATGTTAAGATGCCAATTCCCTTATCCCATGAACACAAGTGTGCATAGGATAGTGCTGGTATCCTCTGGGAAAACATTACCATCAGCCAACTCCCTTCCCCCAGGCCATCTATCTATCAGGCACATTCCCTTCCCCTTCCCCTCCTTCCTATACCTACTATTCTCACTTGTCTAAAGTCACTTCATTTTGTTTTGTCCTCACATTTTAGCAGCAACAAGGTTGGAAGCAGGAATTCCTGCTCTAAGCAACACCCCCCTCCCCATGTGAGGCATGCTTTAGGGCTATTGATGTGGTTCCCTCTTGAAGGGTTTTGTTTCCTTTATAGCAAGTTCTTCAAGGGAAGGACAAAGGGTAACACCAATATACCTGGCCCACCCTTTATTTCCTCATATGTCATGAATTTGTGGTTACTCCAACTTTTGGTCTTTTAACAGATAACTTCCTTGTATGCCCTTTCATAGGGCACTGCTTTTTCTGAGCAAAATCAGTTTAAGTTTTTCATAATTGTCACAACTACCCAGATATTTGCATCAAGGAGTATGTCATAAGTTCATGTATTTAGGGCTGAAAAGGTTTATAGAGGCATCAGAAACATAATCACAGGATTTGGAAGCCAGAAGGGACTTCTACAGCCCAATTCATTCACTAAAAGAATCCTCTTTATAACATACGGAACAAATGATTGCCAGCCTTGGCTTGAAGACTTCCAAGGAAGAGGATCCCACCACCTCTTGGGCAGTCCATTACACTTGGGGACAGCAATCATCATTAGAAAGTTTTCCTTTAATTTTGCTCATTTCACTCTTCCTTATTTCATGCAAATATAGAATAATTTTACATACACACCACACACACACACACACACACACACACACATCTATTTGCCTCTGATGGTAGCCATTATTGGGGTAAGAAAGGGAGGGAAGGAAAAAAAGAAAAAAATATACATGATAACTTCATTCTATATTGAAAAGGAATAGCAAATAGCAAAAAAATAGATTGGCAGCTTCATGTACAAACATCTTTTTTATTATATTATGTCCTTGAAATGTTTGTTTTATTCCATAAATTAAAAATAAAATAATAGGGGATGGAGCTTTTCCTGACATAAAACCTAAATTAGAATCTTGGCAACTCCCACCCATTATAAAATAAATCTAATCCCTCCTCCATATTATAGCCCTTCAAATTCCTGAAGACAGCTGTCATGTCATCCAACCCCCCACCCTGGTCAACGTTCCTATTCTCCAGCTTAGACACATCCAGCTCCTTCAGTCAAACCTCATTATGTCATGTCTCAAGCCCCTTCAACATCCTGGTTGCCCTTCTATGGTTACTCTGCAGTTTACTAATGTCCTCCTTCAATCATGGTATCTGGAACTGAACACAATATTCCAGATGAGATCTGCTAAGGGCAGGGCACAGCAGAGCTAGAAGCTCCCTATTCCAGGAATCCATGCCCTCCCTAATGTAGCCCAAGATCACATTAACCTTTTTTCCCACCACATTACACTATGGAACTCTCAGTCCACTGGAACCACAGGCCTTTTCTAAAACAGCTGCTATCTAACCACACCTTCCCATATCATACTTGTGAGTTTTTTGGACCCAAGTGCAAGACTTACATTTATAGTTACATGATGCTGACATATCCAGTAGGTCTCCCTATTGAATTTTACTTTACTGGATTCAGTCCAAAGTATTGGCCTGTCAAGATTCTTTTGAATTCTGACTCTACTTGTTGTCACCTGCAAATGTGATGAGGATCCCATCTATACCTTCAGTCAAATCACTGATAATAATGTTAAATAAATAGCATAGGGCCAAGGACAGATCCCTGGAGTACTCCATCTGAGCCTCCTGTCATACTGATGCCAAGTCATTAACAGTTCCTTTAAGTCCAACCACAATCCATTTGATTGCATGATCATCTAACCTCCATCTTCTCCACCAGTATTAGATGCTTTATCAAAAACTTTGCTAAAAAAGAGGTGAATGATATTATAGCATTCCTCTAGTTTACTACTTTAATGATGATAATTTTTGTGAATGTTTGGTCTTTTCAGTCAAGTCTGATTCTTTGTGACCCCATTTGGGTTGGGTTTGGTTTTTTTTTGGCAAAGACAATGGAGTGGCTTGCCACTGCCTTCTCCAATTCATTAAAAAGATGGGAAAACTGAGGAAAACAGAGTGAAGTGACTTGCCCAGGGAGCTAGTAACTATCTGAGGCCAGATTTGAACTCAGGAAGATGAGTTTTCCTGATTCCAGGTCTTGTACTCCATCCACTGTAACAGCAAAGTGGGATTCTTGTTGTTTTCTTTTTGGAGTTCAGTTTCCCAGGCTCAGGCTAAACTGTGAGTATCTGAAGGCTCAATCTCCTTTGAATCCTGATAATTCATAGCTGTGCTAAGTCACGTAGGTTTCATGCCTACTGACTCTGAGCCAATCAGGAGCTGAGTATTTGTTATATACACTGGGAGGTTGGTATTTTACTTTGGGGGTTCACTTATAAGCAGGATCTTGTGATTCCCTGGTGGAGACTGAGTGGCCATATGTTCCAACCACCTGACTGTTCAGATGTAAAGGCTCCTCGATCCAGGGATGTAGGTAAAGCGTATGGCAGTATTGCTTTGATTCAGGCAGTAGAGACCTGTCTGTTGGTCTTTACTTCTCTGCTTATATATTCTCTGTTTGTTGAAGGTAATTAAAAAAAGATTGTTGACCTCTTAACTGGCAATCTTTCCTAGTAAAGCAGGTCTAAGAACCTGTGCTGGCAGCCATGCTGGATATGATGGTGTGGTTGCTGTTACAACTACCTAGCTATCCTAAGTAATAATAACAAGGTAGTATAAAGTATTGACCATGTGCCAAGCGCCGTGCTAGGCACTTTACAATTATTACCTCATTAGATCCTCACATTACTCCTGGGAGGCAGGCAGTATTATTATCCCTATTTTACAGATGAGAAACTAAAACAAATAGAGGCTAAATGACTTGCCCAAAGTCACACAGCTAAAAAGTGTCTGAGGCCAGATTCGAATTCAGGTCTTCCTAACTCGAAGTCCAATGTTCAACCCACTGATTCCATCCCCTCTATAGTCCTCCTTTTTTCTCTATACATAACTAAAATATAACTTAAAAAGCCCTTTTTTGTCATTCCTATCTGCCGTCACCATCCTCAGCTCATTCTGAGTTTTAATAGTTCTCACATTATTTTTAAAAGACTGTGACACACATATAGTCATCCTCTGTTAGCTGACTTTGCTTCTATCTTCTATACATGTCTTTTTTAAGCTATAAGTTGGTTGATGAATTCCCTGTTCATCTATGCTGATCTCAGACAAGTCCCAATTTTTCTCCTCTCTGGAACTGTTTTCCTTTGAATCCTCAGAATTTCATTCTTGAGCCCATTTTCCTCCTCAGTCAACTTCCCCCGAAACATTCTAGTTCATGAGCTCTGACTATGTTATCTCTGATCCCGTTGGTGCCTCATTCTCAAAGGCGAGGATATATTTCATACTGTGCCCAATTTTCCTCTCATCCATCGGAGAGTAGGATGGAGTGGCCACTTTACCTCAAGATTCCCATCATTTCTGCTTCAGGAAGAAGTTCCTCCCTATTTCTGAAAATCAGATCCAGAATACACTTTCTCCTTTAGTCCATCTCCTCATTTTATAGACAAGGAAGCCAGGAAGCTGTGTTACCCAGAAGTGGACAGATTATTTCAACAGAGGGCAAGAGATATTTCTCTAATTGTCTAGAAAGATAGTTATAAGTTTATCTAACATATCATACTTTGCATTGGTGATCTCATGTGAAACAATCTAGTGAGCTAGATAGCATAACTCTTATCTCCTCTTACGGATGAATAAACCAAGATTCAGAGAAGCTAAATCATTCCACCAAGGCTACACAGACAGGAAGTTGCAGAATCAGGACTCAAATTCATGTCTTCTGTGTCTAAACCCAGTGTTTGCCTCTATACCTTGGCTGAGTCTACCTCGTGGAGGCCAGGAAAGAAAAATGGAAACAGGACAGACACCCTGCTCTGGAACCCTGGCATCACAGACATTTCCAGGGCAGTGGATTACTGCCCTGACCTCTCATATGGCTCCAGCCATAATTTCATAAGCCCTGGGGTTTGCAACCTTTTGCAATATGTCTTCAGTTTCCCCTCAGACACTGTTGAAATATATCTAATATAATAAATATACTTTATGTAAGAAATGCCTATTGACTAAATGGCATCTTTCACTGGAAGCAAGGGTTCTCCTGAATTAGTTGTCCAAATATATATCATATGTGTTGTTTTTAGTTGACCTGGGGGGTAGGTCACCACAGGTCTTTGGGTCCATGTGCATTTAACAGAGACAGACCAAAGGAGAATGCCCCCAGATGTTCTAACAGCCCATCCTTGAACTGGATCTTCTCCTTGGGGATAAAACCAATTTACTCAACAAGCACTTATTAAGCACTTACTGTGTGCAAGGAGCTATGCTAGATGCTGGGATAGAAAGTCAAAAAAATAAATAGTCCCTATACTCAAGGAACTTCTACTGGATAGCTACAACATGTACACAGAAAGGGTAATATATGTGTATGAAAGGAAGAAAGAAAGAAAAAAAGAAGGAAGGAAGGAAGGAAGGAAGGAAGGAAGGAAGGAAGGAAGGAAGGAAGGAAGGAAGGAAGGAGGGAGGGAGGGAGGGAGGAAAGAAGGAAGGAATTAAGGGCCAGAGGCAAATTATAGCCAGATCCAGAGGATAGGATAACAGGAAGCCCAATAAGGTGATATATTAATTAACCACAAAGAATGCTCCTTCTGAATGTTCTCTCAGTACCCCTGCTTTATTGGCCTCCAGTTAGGTGCACGAGCTGGCTTGTGCTTTTTGACCCACACATGGATTCCCTTCCTGCTACAGAGACTCTGCTAGTGGACACCACTCTCCATCTGTGTCCATTCAATAAGCAGCAGACACAGACTCTGCTCAGAGATGGGGAGGAATCAGTCTCCTTCTGCCTGAGGTATCCCCTAGACTGGGAATCACCAGACTGCAGATACTCTGTCCAGAACCCCCAGTCCTGCAAAAAGCAGCAGATACTGATTCATTCTAGACAGAGAAGGAGAGAGCATGTGGAACTAGGACAGAGCATCAGCCTGTGTGACAAGAGGGAAGAAAGCTACAGGAAAGTAGATAAAAGTATTGTTGGGAAAGAAACTCCTTTTATTAAACTCATTCTCAAACTCCTACTCATTTTATTAAACTCACATTTATTAAACTTCTACTATTTGCCAGGCACTATGCTAAGTGCTTTACAAATATTATTTCACAACAACCCTGGAAGTTATTATAATCTTCATTTTACAGTCAAGGAAAACTAAGGTAGAGGTAAAGTGACTTGTCCAGGGTCACACAGCTAGTAAATGTCTGAAGTCAGATCTAAACTCAGGTCTTCCTCTCTCTAGGCCAAGCACTCTATGCACTGTACCACCTAGCTGTCTCCATTTAGGGACAAAGCATTAATTTAAAAAAGGAAGGAGAATAAAGAAAACCTTATTTTCAAAAAACACTATTGATGCAAATGAAAGAAAGCATAAACCTAACTCTCATAACTTTCCATGTGAACAGTTTAAGAAACCTAATAAAATTAAAGCAAGTGACAGGTTGGATAATACAACAAAAACCCTACAATCTGTTGCTTACAAGCAATGCATCTAAAAGGCAAAGATCTTATTGTGAAATGCCACAATAAAATTCACTATGCATCAGGTGAATAAAAAAAAGCAGGAGTCACAATCATGTTACAAAGCAAAAATAAAAATTCAAAGAATTGCCATGACAACGCATGAATCCCATCTGCTAGGAGTTGCCATCTCTATATGTGGAGGGAGTCCCCATGCTAATGAAGGTGGAGCTCATATTGAAGAATGATAGTGGAAGAGCAGAAAAGCCTCCTGGCTCCCCTTGAATCCCAGCCAAAATCCTACCTTCTAAAGGATGCCCTCCCTAATGCCTCTTAATTCCAATACCTTCCCTCTGATATCCTATTTATCCTGTGTGTTGCTTATTTGGATACAGTTGTTTGCTTATCTCCCTCATTAGTGGAAGCTATTTGAGGGCAGAGACTGTCTTTGGTCACTTTTTGTATCCTTGGCAATTAGCCCAGTGTTTGGCATATAGTGGGCACTTGGTAAATGCCTGTTGACTGACTAACTGAAAGAACTGGACCTATAGACGAGAAAACCAGGTTTAAGTTATGGCTGATATTCACCAGCTATGTGAAGGGCCCCAGTGAGAAAGTGCTGAATCCCAGAGTTAAGAGACCTGCATTTTAATCCCAGATCCAGCATCAGGTTTGGAGTCTGAGTGTCTCTGCCACTTACTACCTGCATGACCATGGACAAAATACTCTATCTCTTAGTGCCTTAGTTTCTTCATCTGTAAAATGTGGGGTTTATAGTCTAGGGTATCTTGAAGGTCATTCTTCAATTTTCTAAATCAGTTTCCTCATCCATAAAAGGAGGATGATAATATTTACACTGGGCAGCTAGATGGTACAGTGGATAGAGCACCAGGCTCATCTTCCTGTGCTCAGATCTGGTCTTACACTTACTAGCTCTGTGACCCTGGGTAAATCACCTGATCCTGTTTGCCTCAGTTTCCTCATCTATCAGATGAGCTGGAGAAGGAAACAGCACTCCCAAGAAATCCCCAAGCAAATCATAAAGAGTTGGACATGCCTGAAACAACTGAGCAACACCATTTACACTACCTTCCTCATAGGAGTGTTAGGAGAAATTTTAATTAAAATTTTTAAATGTATTTAATACATTTCTATTAAATTAATACTTTAAAGACATGGTTTCATTGAAGTGGGTGCTCCCACTTCCAACATAAAGTTTAACTTTACAATTCTCAGTAGATGTTTCCTTGAATTACTGTGATCAAAACAACTCATCTTCCGGTGGCCAACCCTTTGGTGTCGAGCCTCTTGGACATAAGCTAGGCTAGTCCTTGAATGATGGACTCGTGGAAGCTTCTCAGCTTGGCAGGACCGTCCAGAGTCTATACATGACTGACAAGGCATTCATGAACTCAGTCATCTCCATGCCACAAAGAAGAACTGGGGGAAGATGCTGCTGGGACAAAATCAACACTAAATGAAGACAAATTTCATTTGAAAAGTTACTACTTTATAGCATAAAGGATGGCATCAAAGAGAAAGGAGCTAATGTCTAAACATGTAGTTAGAGCAGAAATAATGATCATGGCACTTTAGGATTTGCAAAGCACATTACATACATTATGTTATTTCAGCTTCACATCAACCCTTTGAGGTTATGTTCTATGGATATCATTAGCCCCATTTTTGAGAAAAGGAAAATGAAGTCTCCTGCCTGTACCTAGTGCAAAAATCAAGATTCCCACCCATGACCTCCTGACTCTGTGGCTAATGCTATATTATTTATACACACACATATATAATACTATATAGTATTACATGCTATATAGTATATAGTGTGTATATATAGTATACTATACTATCTATATTATATATACTATCTATATCTCTCTCTGAATACATGTATGTATATTTATATATACATGTATGTATATATTAGGATACATATATACATGTATATATGTGTATAAAACAGAAGGAGAATCTTTGTAACAACAATAATAGCCTATAATATACATATACATACATACATACACCCACATAATGCTCTCAGATTTGTATAGTGGTTTACATATATTATCTTATGTGTTCTTTACAATAACCCTGTGAGGTAGGGACCATATTGTCCTCGTTTTACAGATAAGAAAATTGAGTCTGAGAGAATTGTTCAAGACAAAATCGACTTTCCTAAAACTTCCACCCACTGGTTGTAGTCTTATCTTTCAAAACAGGCAGGAGGACATTTTTGAGATGGAAAGCTTTGGTTGGCAGTACCACCACACTCTTCCCCTCACAGGTGTCCTGACAGGGTTGGTGTCGATTGTGGAGGTGGAATGGTTCAAACTCCTTTGTCTTCGAGAGGCGCAGAGAAAGTGACTTACCCAAGGTCGCATAACATTTTAGAGCACAGAATGACAACAACAGTGAAAAATGGAAGGAATGATAACCTGAAACCGAACACTGTGTGATTATAATGCCCCATCCTGACCCATCAAGGCAATCTGATACAACATAAAGAAAAATGACTCTGAAATCAATGGGTCTGCGTTCACATTCAACTTCTGATGCTTTCAACTCTCTGATACATTTGTGACCTTAGGCGAGTCATTGAACCGTGTTGGCCCTTACTTTGTTTAACGTTAAAATGAAGGTTTTGAACTCGATGGCCTCTAAAGCCCTTTGTAGCTCTCCACCTATGATCTTAGCACCTTCCTTTCTTTGCAGGGGTGGGGGACTGTCGGCACATAATATTGTATTGTACATATTTTAAGAAGAAATCAATGTGTTGGTTGCATTTCCTGAACTTTTTTTCATTTTAAATCTGTTATAAGAGAAGTTTCAATGGGCATGAGAGAGGAGGGATATATATTCAAAAGTAAATATAATAAAAAAACAAAAGGCATCAATTTCAAAAAAGAAGAAATTAAGAAAATTTAGATATGTAAGCAATAAGGCTAGAAACATAAGACAGAAGAAGTCTGGCCCTGCACTTAGAAGACCTGTTCTGAACTCTGTGCCTTACTAAGTTATACAATTTCTGGTAAATCATTTCCCCTAGATCTCAGTTTCCTCACTTGTAAAATAAGAATTGAACTAAAGGCAGCTAGCTGGTACAGTAGATAAAATGTTGGACTTGGAGGCAGGAAGACCTGAATTCAAATCCCACTTCAAACACTTATTAGCTATGCAACACTGGGCAATTCACTTAGCCTCTGTCTGCCACAGCATCAAAGGTTTACAGCTAAAAAGGACCTAAGACTTAAGACTTCATCTAGTTCAATTCCTTTATTAGAGAATGTGGGAACTGAGGCCCAGAGAGATGAAGCAACCTCCCCCAACTTCACACAGGATTTAAGCATAGATTTAGAGCTGAAAGCAACCCCTCTAGGGTTAGCTGACCAAGATCATCTAATCCAATCCTCTCATTTTTCATTTGTGGAAACTGAGGTCCAGAAAGTTTAAGTTCAATTCAATAAATGTTTATTAAGGGCCTACTATGTGCCAAGCCCTAGTGCTAAGCACTAGTGATACAAAGAGAGACAAAAGACAACCCCTTCCCTCTATGAGCTTACAATCTTGTGGGGGAGATAACATGCAAATAAATAAATACAAAGCAAGCTATATATAGGACACATCAGAAATAATGACCAGAGGGGAGGCACTGGAATTAAAAGGGTTTGGGGAAGGCTTTCTGTAGGAGGTAAGATTTTCGTTGGGACTTAAAGGAAACCAGGGAGTTTGAACCCTTCCACCTCCATAGATGACACCAACCTTGTCAGGGCTGGAAAAGTACGGTGGTACCACCAACCAAAGTCTTCCATCTCAGCAATGTCTTTCTGCCTAATTTGAAAGGCAAGGCTAGGACCAAAGGGTGGAGGCTTTAGGAAAGTAGATTTTACCTTGAACAACTCTGTCAGACTCAATTTTCTTTTCTGTAAAATGGGGAGGAAACCAGGAATGCACTAGATTTAAAAAGGGTTTTGGGGAAGACTTTCTGTAGGGAGTGAGATTTTAGTTGGGACTTAAAGGAAACCAGGGAGGTCAGGAGTCTGAGTGAAGGGAAGGCATTCCAGGCATGGGGGACAAACTAAGAGATGCCCAGAGCCCAGAGGTGAGTGTCTTGTTCGTGGAAAATCTTGGAGGCCAGTGTTACTGGATGGAAGATGTCAGGTAGCAAAATATAAGGAAACTGGAAAGATAGAAAGTGTTCAGATGATGAAGGGCCTTGAATGCCAAACAAGCATTTTGTATTTGCTCCTGGAGGCCATAGAGAGCCACTAAAATTTATTGAATAGGTGGAGAGACTTGCCCAAGGTCAAATTAGTAGTAAATGGAAGAGCTGGTATATGACCCCGAGTCCTCCGCCTCCAAGCAGTCCCTATGATTTTAACACATGAAATGGTAAAGTATTACAACATCACCCTAATGGGTGTTGTTTCTTCCACTCCCACCCGGGGCTCACACTAATCTCTGCCTCAGAGAAGGTGTGGCAAAGACAAGCCACCAAAGCTTGCTAGAAATCAGAGGACAGAATGAGAAGCCAAGCTCCTTGACTCAAAGAAGGAAGGTCTCAACTTCCAGACAGTCGCAAACCAAACAATCAGAAGATAAAGAAACCCATCACTGAATGGAGAGTGGAAATCCCTGAGGCTGCCCCACATCCTCCCCAAGACTTCTTGGCCTAGACATGCTCTGGCCCCATTCCATGTTGCTCTACTTAAATCAGAGGCTGGGTGCTAGAGAGAATAGGACAGAGTGTTGTGACTGAGCAGCAGCTACAGCAGATCCCATTGCTCCTTCCACCCTCAGCAATGCCCTGTAGGGATTTGCTGCTGCCATGCTTATCCTATCTTGGTATTCCCAAGCTGGGGCACAAAATAGGTGCTTTAGAAATACCAATGATATTAAATTCATAGAACCAGAGGATTTAAAACTAAAAGGGACCTTAGAGTTCAAGCCAGGGTGATAGAAAGCACCCAACTTAGGGTCAGGAGACAGGGTTCAAACTCTGGTGCTAGCTGGGACTCTCTTCCACAAGTCTCTCCCCACTCCAGCCCAACCTCTACTCAGATCAAAGTGATCTTCCTCTACTCAATAAATTCCAATGGCTCTCTATCACCTTCAGGATCAAATAGAAAATTCTCTGGTTTTGGCATTCAAAGCCCTTCATAACCTGCCCCCCCCAACTTTCCAGTCTTCTTATATCTTACACACACACACACACGTCTCCAGATTCTGAGCATTTTCACTGGCTGCCCCCATGCCTAGAATGTTCTCCCTCCTCATCTCCATCTCTTGTCTTCTCTGACTTCCTTTGAGTCCTAACTAGACTCTCACTTTCTTCTGGAAACCTCCTGCTCCTCCTTAATTCTATCTAGTGCTTTTCCTCTACTGATGATTTCCAATTTATCCTATACAGAGTTCAGCTATACGTCGTTGTTTACACGTTGCTTTCCCATTAGATTGTGAGGTCCTTGAGAGCAAGGCCTGTCTTTTGTCTTTGTTTAGGCAATAAATGTCTGACTATGTGACAGACTGGTATCATCAGTATCACCATGACCCACAGGAAAATCATGGGATAACAAGAACCATAGAATTTCAGAGTGGGAAGAGACTTACTTAGGTGGTCATTTTATCTAATTCATAATGGATAAAGAATCCCTACCGTAACACATTGCACTAGTGGTCAATTGCTTTCACATCTCCAATAAAGAGGAACCCACGACTTTCCAAGGCAGCCCACTTTCAATAGCTCTGATTTTTAATACATTTCCCTTACATGAAGCTCCTTTCAAACTCTCACCTAATGCTCCTAATTCTGCTCTCTAGGGCTCCTTCTCATGGCAGTTTTTGAGTCCCTGCCATGCTATCTTGACTCTCCTACGACTTTGCTCCAGGTCAAACACCTCAAATTCCCTTAACTGATTTCTTATGTGGCACAAACTAGAGACCCTTTGCCACACAGACTGCTCTCCAGTTTGCCAATGTCCTTCCTAAATGTGATACCTAGCTCTGAACACAACATTTCAGCTGTGAGCTGACCAGAGTAGAGTACAGAGGGGAGAACTTCCTTCTTTCTGCAGGCTATACATTTTGATGCAGTTCAAGATTAAATTTAATTTTTTTGGCTGCCACATCACACTGCTGACTCATGCTGAGCTTACAGCCCTCTAAAACCCCCAGATTTGTTTTCAAACTACCATCTCATCCTGTCCTTCCCCATTCTATACTTGTGGGGTATAGTTCAGTTACTTGAACCCAAGTGTAAGACTCCAAACGTATCTCTATTAAATTTCATCTTGTTAAATTCAATCCTATTTCCTATGTCCCCCAACTCCTTTTGGACATTTACTGTCATTCAGTGTTATTAGCCATATTATCTACAAATTCAAAAAGGATGTCATTTATACTTTTATCTAAGTCATTGACAAAAATGTTAAACGGTACAGGGTCAAGCACAGATTTTTGGGACACTCCATGAGAAGTCTACTACCCAGTATGCCTCCACTGTCCACCTCTATAAAGGAAAGGAGAATAGGTTGCCCTGTGACAATCATAGTAGGATCTCTCTCTTAGTCTTTGCAGGCAAGATTCTTGCCAGAGTCCTCCTTAATAGGCTGGTCCTTCACCTAGAAGAAGGTCATCTACCTGAGAACCAGTCTGGTTACCCTGTTTACTGACCACCCTCCAAGAGAAACATCAGGATTAGGAAAAGAGTTTGTATGCAACATTGTCAATCTGATCAAAGCCTCAGAAACTATCGGTTGTAAGGGCTTGTGGAGAGACATGGCAAAGTTTGGTTGTCCAGAGAAGGTCATCAATTTCATGATGGCATACTTGTATGGGTTTTAGATAATAGATGTTACTCCCACACTTTCCCAGTCACCAATGGAGTAAAACAGGTCTGTGTGCTTGCCCCAGTGCTTTTTAGCATGATTTTTTCAACACTGTTGTCAGACACCTTCAAGAGGATGAAAATGGCATCAAGGTCAGCTACCACACTGGTGGTAAATTATTTAACTTGAAAGGGCTACAAGCCAAGATTAAAGTGGAGGGAAAGTTGGTACATGGCTTTTTGTTTGCAGATGATTGCACTCAATGCTATCTGGGAAACTGAGATACAAGAGTATGGATCAATTCTCTGTGGCTTATGTTAATTTTGGCCTGACAACACCAAGAAAATGAATTTCTCTACTGGCCAGCACTGCACCATCCATATGTGGAACCATCAGTTACAGCAAATTGAGAAATTTTGAATGCTGTGGATAAGTTCACTTACCTTGGCAATATACTTTCCCAGGATGTACACATAGATGATGAGGTTGACACACTCATTGTCAGTGTTAGCTCAGTATTTGGGGAAGTTCAAGACAAAGTGTAGAAAAGAAGATATATTAGGCCGCCTACCAAACTAAAGGTCTATAGCGCCATTGTGCTGACCTTATGGCTGACCAGCAGCATGCCAGCAAAATGAAACACTTCTATTCGAACTGTTTTACAAAGATTCTGAAGATCACATGGGAAGACAGGGTACCAGACACTGAGGTCCTTTCTTGAGCTGACCTACCAAGCATTCAGATTCTACTGCAGAGAACACAACTCTGATGCGCTGGCCACACTGTTTGAATGTCAAACAAGTACATTTGCCTAAAAGACTATTTTACAGATAACTCACACAAGGCAAACACTCACATAGGTCAGAAGAAGCAATACAAGGATACTTTCAAGGTCTCTCTGAAGAACTTTGGAATCCATTGTGAGACATGAACACACTGGCACAGGACTGCTTAGCATAGTGTGCCCACATCAAAGAAGGTGCTATGTTCTATGAGCACAGCAGAATTGTGTAAATTTAGAGACTCCAAATGTTCACATAGACTATCTGTTCCCAACCTGTAGCAGAGGCTTCCAAGCTCATATTGTCTGATCAGCCATAGTCGGACACACTGTACTTTGACATAGTGATGATATCTTGGTCCTTTTCAAACATGAAGGACAACAACCTACCAAAATGATATTGAACCATTAATGACTATTCTTTGAATCCCATCACTTAACTAGTTTGAAATTCCAAAACATACTGTGATCTAACCTACATCTCTCCATCTTCTCCACAAGAGTAGGTTGAGACACATTATCAGATGTCTTACTAAAATTTAGCTAACCTATATCTCTAGCATTCTCTTATTTTACCAGTTTAGCAACTCTCTTAAAAAAAAAACAGAAAAAAAGAGTTTAGTTTGGCACGACCTGTTTTTGATAAAGTCATGCTATCCTGGTGTCATTCATTCTTCCTTTTTCAATATTCGGTGTCTCTTTAATAATATGTTCTTAATTTTTCCAGGAGTCTAAGTCAAGTTCATTGACCTATAACAATGCCCAGGCCCTATTCTCTTCCCCTTTTTTATAGTGTTGGGATATTTGCCATTCTCCAGTTTTATGATACTTCTCATTTCTGCATCATCTTTCAAATATCACTGGCAGTGGTCAGGAATCTCCAGTGCCACAGATATTGTTCATTTGGGTCAGGTGACTTAAATTCATCCACAACCACCAGCTATTCTTTTCTTATTCCTTAACTACCTTGAGGAGCAAAGTTCAGTCCATAGATCATTCTTCTTGACACAGAAAAAAAACAAAAAACAAAAAAAAAGTGAGCAGCTCTCCCTTCAGTGGCCATCATCCCATTCACCCACAGTCAAAGGCCTACACCTTCCTCAATTTCCCACTTTTCCTCTGTATAGGAAAACAAAACACCCCTTTTTATCCTCCTTAATTTTTCTTGCCAGTCTCAGCTAGTTCAGGGCTTCAGCATTCTTAAGGTGAGGTTTTTTAATTTATTCTATTACCTTGTCCTTGCTTTCATTTCCTGTACAGTATATGTTTTTTTACGATCTAAGTCAGTTGGTGAGTTGTCTATGCATATAGAGACCAACATGGGTCAGATTCTTCAGACAACTCCCATTTTTTTTCATCATCCAAATTGTCATTTAACCTCTCAGAGCTTTGTTTCCTTGTTTGTAAAACAGGGATGATAATGCCTGGGTTACACGACTCACAGCACTGCTGGGAGTTAATTGCTTTCCAAAACTAAAAGTGCTATATAAATTAGAGATATTATTATTAAGCCAGCCTCCTTGTTTTACAGATGGAGAAAATGAGCCCCAGAGGGGAGAATATACTTACTCAGTGTCACACAGGTACAAAACAGCAGACAGAGATTCTGACCTCGATCTTTTTATTTCAAATCCAATTATATTGTGAATTGAATTGAAATTCATGACTATATTATTAAAACATAAACAATATGTGCTAACCTAGATTATAAGCTCATGGAGACTTAGGTACTAGGTTATTTTTTCATCTTGGTAGGCAAAGGGTACCTTCACTTTCACCAAGGGGCAGCTAGGTCATGCAGTACACAGAGTGCCAGGCCTGGAGTCAGAAAGACTCATCTTCATGAGTTCAAATCTGTATTCAGAAACTTATGAGCTATGGAACCCTGGGCAAGTCACTTAACCCTGTTTGCCTCAGTTTCCACATCTGTGAAATAAGTTGGAATAAAAAATGGCCAACCACTCCATTATCTTTGCCAAGAAAATTCCAAATGCAGCCACGAAGAGTTGGAAATGACTGAAACCGCAACAAAATCTACCTGAAATTGCCTTGTATACTTTGTAGTTATTTCAACATGACAATGAATCTCTCCCCTGTAAAATTTAAGCTTTTTGAGAGCAGGCCCAAATAAGATCACTGTCAGACTGGCCTCAAACAGAAGATCAACAATCCCTACTTATCACAGGCCTAAGTGCACTTTTGTTGAATTGAACTGAACTGAATTTTATTCTCCCACTCACTGGGTCCCACTCTAACAATCCTTATCCTTATTACATTCCCCTATCTGTTGTTGTGTTTATCCTTTGAAGACCATGACATCAGGAAGATGATGACAAGACTTTCAGTTGACTTTGATTTGAGTGAGGGAAGGCTCTGCAAGGTCATCAGCCTCATTTTCTCCTCCAGAGTCATCTGGGTGCAGTGGCCAGATATTCATCAGGATGACTGGAGACGGCATTCCTCTATCTACTTTGAGCTTGGTAGAAGGGCACAGCCAGAGGATGGGGATGTGTTCTCAACAGGGGAAGCACAGAGAAGGGGAACAAAGTTGATAAAACATGATAATATAAATAGAGAACTACTTCTCTTCCCTCCTTAGGTCTCAGGTACCAGTTTATTTTGAAGTGGGAGCCCTGACCATCCTAGGGAGGGGGCCTGTGACCACCTTTGCATTTTCCCCTCCCATCACAGTTAGTCCCAGGACAGGGATAAATGCAGTGGGTGGAGAAGATAGGGAAGAGGAAAGCAGGAAAGGCAGGAAAGGCTGAATGACTTAAAAGCTTTTTCAAACCTGTTTCAAATCCAGAAACAAAGGCAGTTGGTACAGGATTTTCCTTGCAATGAGCCAAAATCTGCCTCCGTCTAACTGCCACACATTTCTCCTGTTTCTGCCACCTGGAGCGAGGGAGAATGAAATGTAATTTTGTTCCATATGAGACTCCTCATATATATAAACACAGAGACCATGTTGCCCCTAAAGTCTTCTCTTCCTGGATGGATCACTTCATGCACAGACACAACACACAAACATATGCACGTATGCATGCACATGCAAACACATACATACACACATGAATGTGCACACACATACCCTTGCTAGTAAGTAGTAAAACTGATTCAATCCCAGCTCCTCTGATTACATTCTAAACATGCTCATTTCCCTGAACCATTCTTTATATGACATGGTTTTATATATGTCCTCTTTTCTATGATGTGAACCATCCTTTCTATGATATGGCTCTCCCCCATCCTGGTAAGCTTTTCCAGTTGATCAACACCTGTCTTAGAACGTCTTAGGATGTTAGAGTTGGAAAGATCCTCAGAAATCATTTTGTTCAAATCTCTTATTTTACACAAGGGCAAACTGAGATCCTGAAAAGAGAAATAATTTACTCCAGGTCATCCAGCTGGCACATGGCAGAGACAGGGTCCAAAACCCAGGGTCTCGACTTCTAGTCCTGGACCCTTCCTACTGAACCTCACAGCCTCGGGCAAGATGATCCCCCCTCAAAATGTCAACAATTCTCAGACAGAGTCTGAGCAATGCAAAATAGCAGCACAAGTAGCACCTTTGTAAATAAATCTCTTTGGAAATGAAGACAATAAAAGATCAGAGTAAAATATAAATATAAGCAGTTCCATTGTAGCCCAAGAGATCCACTGGGTTAACTGCTGGAGTATGCTGGAGCTGGAGCCAGCTCTAACCAGCTTGCAAAGCTGATTGTTACATTTTCTGTCTGAGCATTTACATCTCAAAAACTGGCTCCATATCAGGACTTGATTTATTGTTTTGCTGATTGTCTAGACTTGAGAAAGTATTAATAAGGCAGATTCAACTTAAAAGTGTGTGCATACATTTACAGCGCCACCCCAAAAAACCCTCTGGTTATTAAACATTTATTAGCGCATTTCTGTGCCGCTCCATTGCTTAGCTCAGAAATGCAGAAGGCACAGAGAATGAAGTCATCACCAAACTAGAGGCCTGGTGACAGCAAGATAATTATAATTCTAATAGTAGCAACTAGTACTTAAAGTTAAATTTAAGCACAAAGTGCCTAGGGATTAAAGTACCTCACCCAATGTCACATAGGTAGTAAATTACAAAGCTGTGATTCGAACCCAGGTCCTCTGTCTTGAAATGTTGCCCCACATAATAATTTGACATTTATTACATCACTAAGATATCTTTTTTCTCTTTGTCTATTACTGTTGGGCGGAAGGCGTGTCCAGCAGACATGAACACTATGTCCTTTTGGAGGGAGTTATATCCACAAGAAGCCTGTGCAGCTCAGCACAGGGCTAATGATAATCTGGCCTCTTCCTGTCTGTTCAGTCTTCTTACCTCTTACTCCCCACATCCCCCACCATGGACTCTGCAATCCAGCAACATCAGTCTCCTTGCCGGGCTTTACACAAGACAGTCCATTCTTACGCTCCAGGCGTTTTCCCATGCCTAGAATCCTCTCAGTCCCCATCTCAGCCTCCTAGCATCCTTCAGGTCCCACCTTCTATGAGAAGCCTTTCTGGATTGTCCTTAATGTTAGTACCTTCCCTTTGTTAATTAACTTCAGTTTACTCTATCCTTTGTACATAGTTGCTTGTATATTTGATTCCCCAATTGGACTGTGAGCTCTTTGAGAGCCAGGGTTGTCTTTTACTTTTCTTTGTATCCTTCCACTTAGCACAGTGCCTGGTACATGATAATTAGGTACTTAATAAATACTCAGTGGCTTGACTTGATAAAGTGACTTCAACCCATTGACTCAACAGGCATACTTTCAGTCAGACTCCAGACTTGAAATTTCACAACTTTAAAACTGCAATGAAGGTTTCACAAGGGATAAGATGCAGACTATGAGATGGGCTGGGAGCCAGGGCATGGGAGCCAGGAAGAGGAGAGAAGGCAATGGGAGCTACATATAGATTACACTGGAGCTAGGACTCCCTGCTCTAAGGGGCTGCAGGAAGTATTCCACCATCTGGTTTCAGAGAGGAAGCAACAAGGTACTTGAAATATCCTGCAGTTCTGAAGTACCTCCAAGACACTGAGACTTCAGCATTCCTGTGCTGAGACACAGCACCCTCCAGAAATGGAGTTTTTAGCATTCATCCAGTCAGCAAGTCATTAACATCCTTTCCATTCCCAAGCCTGCAGTACCATCCTGGGAAGCCAGCATGGGAAACTGAAGGAGAAAGGAAGTGATCCAGTGGGAGTGCTTGGAGATGTTCACCTCTATAACAGATCCATGCATGAACAAAACTGCTTTAGCCACTCTCCCACCGTATTAAACACAGAGTAAGATTAGATAGGAAGGAGACCTGAAGCCTCAAGTCCTTGGAGGTATGGGAAATAGTAGCCTTGGGAAACAGGTGGCAGAATGTATGTTGATTGACATAATTTCTTTAGGTAAAGGAATGTGTGAAGAAAGGAGGGAAGGACAGAAGGAAATGAAAATTTATCAGGTATCTAGTAAGTCTATCATGTGTGCCAGATGTAGCACTAAGCACTTTTTAAATATCACATTTGATCCTCACAACAACCCTGGGAAGTAGGTGCTATTATCATCATCATTTTACAGTTGAGGAAACTGAGGAAGATAGGTTAAATGACTTGCCCAGTGTCACACAGCTAGTAAGTGTCCAAGGCTGGATTTGAACTCAGGTCTTCGTAAACTCCAGATTCAGTGCTCTGTTTCATCAACTAACTGCCCATGATGCTACATGTTTCATTCTACCTTGCCTGGTGAGACTCTACTGAAATGGAGCCTTGTGAGTCACATGTCAAGACAGATGATTACTTCTTCATTATCAAGAACCTGGGAGTAGTCTATAGAGTCCTAAACTACTCACCAGGGGAAGTGTCTAGGAATGGAGCAAGTTGAACAGCCAAGGAAAGATGTCTCTTGTTGACAAGATCCATGGCATATATGGTATCACAGCCTTACCAATGAGGTCCAGAGGGAAGAGCTTGGTGGGCAGACTAATGTAAGGCAGGTAGTTTTGAAAGGAAAGTGATTGACCCAGAAAGGCTGCCATATTGGTTGGCTTAATGGATGAACCAGGGATAGCGAGGGAATGATGACAGCTTAGAAATAGAAATAGAAATAGTTAGGTAAGGAGATCAAACCTCCAGTGAACAGAGAACTCAAGTGCCAACCTTGACCCTTAGAGTTAAGAAACCAACTTCAGAAGGATATAGAACCCATATAAGCAGTTAGAAGCATGACTTCAAACCAAAGATGGTAGAAATGAGTCAGGGGTAATCAAAAAGAAGGCTAGACTCAAGATCCTAGGAAGCGAGATGAAGGAAGCAAGTCAGATTGGGCATCCAACCAGAAATTCTAAGGAAAGAATTCTTGGGAAGTCCAGAGAGAAAAGAGGCTTCCTTTTCCAAGGAACTAGAGGAAGGCAGGGCTCCCACTCAGACCAGAATTGTCTACAAGAGTAGACATCACTTTTAGGAGATCAGAGGAAAGGAAGAGTATTTGGCAAGCCTTGAAAGGCTTCAGAACCAACCTTTGTTTGGAGAATTGGAGAATTCCGGCTTGTTACAGCAGGAATTCTTAATCTTTTTGCATGTCACTGAGCCCTTAGGATGTCTGGTGAAGCCTATAGATCCATTCTCAGAGTAATATTTTTAAAGGCAGAAAATGGAATACACAGGATTGCAAAATAAACCAATTATATTTCAATATAGTTATCAAAATATTTTTTAAACAAATCCACAGACCTCAGTTAAGAACCTGTTTTAAAACCACTGAAAAACTGAGAATTTAGCCAAACTGAATTATTGGATGGAAAGGTAAACTCAAAGAGCATCTAGTTTGTTACAAACTGAGACAAAGGTTATTAATTAGCCAGCATTTGACTGGTTTGGTTGGCATGTGATTACATGAAACTGTTGGATTTTGCTAATGTGCCATATTATAACTGAGCTTTTTATTTTAATTTAGGTAATAATAATGAAGACTAAAATAACATCTAGCAATGTCACATGCTGTAACAGAAATTACTCTGGGAGTCAAGAGCCCTGGATTCTAGTCTCAGTTCTACCACTTACCAGCTCTGCCATCTTGGACTAGTCAGTACGTTTCTCTGTGCCTGAGTTCCATTATCTCTAAAATGGAAGATACTTGCCTCAAAAGGTTTCTAAGAGAAAATGGTTTGGCCAACCATAAAGCACTATAGAAATATGACCTGTAATTATTATTATTATGCACTAATTCTAGACAAGATCATGTAATGGGACAAGTACCAGATCTGGAGTCTGACATCTTATGAACATGGGCCCATGAACGCATATCTGCCCTGGTGAAATTTGACCTCCTAAAATAAAGGGAAGGCTCTTTTTCCCATTCTAATTTGGTTTTTAAATCCCTACCCGAGCAGCCAGGGGAAAATTACTTAACGTTAAGATTTGGCTCATTCCGGGGTCTTCCCAAAAGGATGTAGAAGAAAAATATTTAAGGTATGATATCTTGGCTTTGCTTCATGAGAACTGAGTGACTCTAGAAAATCATTTCAAACTTTCTGAATATCATATTCCCTTTCTATAAAAGAGGGAGTCAGATTAGATTACCTTTTAAAGATTCTGCCCATCTGTATTTTAGGACCTTAAGTAACTTAGCAAGGAGAAAAAGGAAGAATCTAGTTTCTATAATTATTCATGGAAGGCCAGAATTGATTAAAAAACCCTGCAGAACTGTGTTGTTGTAACACATAACTACGCTTCCCCATACCGGCCAGGGACAGTCATAACTCTCACATGTAGCGCTTTGCCATGAATCACGTGCATCTTGGATATAAATAATCATCTGCATGCTGTCTTCCTCACTAGAACATGAGCTCCTGGAGAGCATGGACCACGTTTTTGACTTTCTGTGTATTCCCAGTGCTTATCACAGCACCTGGCACATAGTGAGCATTTAATAAATGCTTTCTATGCTTTTTGACTGAGTGAATGAATGACTGTTGTAGAGACTATGGGTGTGTATGGAATGTGTGGTGCTGAGAGTCCTATAATACC
The DNA here is from genome assembly GCA_023548195.1 of Bettongia penicillata ogilbyi. Taxonomy (NCBI): domain Eukaryota; kingdom Metazoa; phylum Chordata; class Mammalia; order Diprotodontia; family Potoroidae; genus Bettongia; species Bettongia penicillata. The sequence continues at coordinate 3,238,762 of JAJHZJ010000283.1, forward strand.
AGGCAAGGCTAGGTGCCAAAAGCAGCAGTGCCAAAGGTTTGTCAAGATAAAACCTAACCAAGCCCGACCTGTTTCCCTTACAGGCTCATTTCTTTGTTAAGATTTTCTTCAGGTTCAAATAGGCAATCTAGATCAGGATAATATTAATTTTAAAAATTGCAGAAATTTCCTCTCTGAACAAGTCATTCCCACACCAGTCTAACTGGGAAAATTGTCTTCTTGCAGATTAGTTTCACTTCTCCTTTATCGCGTTGGAATGAAATCGTTGCAAGTGCCCACATACCTTTTAGTATTTTCAAAAAACATAGGAACACAAATAAACATAAAAAAAAGTAAGGCTTCTAATTCCAGACTGCAAAAGCTGCAGCTAAGCTGTGGGAGGAGGGCTTGTAGTCTTTCCTCCCTTTCCATTCCACACCCCTCCACATCACCGAACAGAGCAGGGAAATGAAACATGGTTGGACAAGCAAAAGGAAAGGATCATTTTCCCAGGCATGGAGAAGAAAGGGAAATAAAGAATCTGTGGAATAGATTCCCAGAATCTCATCCATGACGTGGATGCACCTTATCTCAGTTCTATGAAAGAAGGGACTTTGATCAGTCCCACTGTCCTCTGCTCATCACTGTCAAGTCTGTCACGTGTCCTAGCAAGCAAAGGGTCCTCACCAAAACAGAACTGATATGTAAGGAGCCCTAGAGTCATTTGCTTTCTTCATAGTTTCTCTCCAGAAACCACCACATCCAGAAGTGCTAGTGACAAAGGGACGAGTCAGGAAGACTTGAATTCAAATCTGGTCTCAGATACTTAGTAACTGTGTGAGCTTGGGAAAGTCATTTAACCTCCGTTTGCCTCAGTTTCCACAACTGTAAAACGAGGACAATAATGGCATAATGTCTAGTACGTAGTAGGTACTATATACATGCATATTCCCTCCCTCTTTCTCCCCCGAGACCAGAAGGATCTCAGCCATTCTAGCTTATGATTCTCCAAAATATCAGTAGATACAGAGTCAAGTGGTAAGAATGTACTTCCCCAAACATTAGCCCCAAGGTGTCACAGCAGAAAAGTGGATTTTGGGGTGGACGAATCTATGGCATTGCTTTCAGAGAACCTGACAACGGAAAGAAAGTAATCACGATTTACAGCTGGAAAGAATCTCAGAGGTCACCTAGTACTATACCATCATTTGACAAATGAGAAAACTGAGGCTAACAATGGGGAGGTAACTTGCTCAAGGTCACATAGGTAGTAAGTAATAGAACTGAGATTTTAACCCAGGTCTCTTGACTTTGAATCCAGTGTTCTTTTCACTATATGACAAAAATGGTAATAGGTAAAAGAATTGTATAAATGATGCCCCCAATGTCCAGTAAGCTTGCTTGGTCTGGCTATTGCTCAGGGGGTAGGGACTGTATTTTCCTTCAAAGGGGACAAAATTGAGAATCCTAAAATGAGAGATAAATTGCAGGTCCCCTGTCTGATGTGATGTGATTTGGGTAACCAGAAGATCATTTAGTCCTTTATATTATAAATGAGGAAATTGAGGCCCAAACATGTTAATTGATTTTTCCCATGATCTTAGAATTAATACTGGTAGTAAGATTTTAACTTCCATTTTCTCTAACTCCAAGTCCAGCACTGGGATCATAATTCTAGGATGCAAGTTGATAAAGTCCTCCAACACCCACAGATATCCAAAGGATAAAGGAGTCTGCTGGCAACTTGTGGATTTCCCAGCTTGGTGCCTACATGGGTACACCCCCCCAGGAAGTGAAGTAGTGATCTACTTTACTGCGGATCTGTGGCCACCAAAAATTCTATATGACTGCATGCAGAGTTTAGAGAGTCTGCCATTGTCTGTGGACGGAGTACTATGGCAGAGGTACAGAACTTGGATTTGGTTGGCCCCAGTGGAAACGCAAAGGCTAGGGTAGAGGTGTAGATGCCCACCTGAGACTGTAGGGTGAACACAATAGATAGAGTGTACAGGGTTATTGGCTGGTCCTGACACCCCAGCTGAGGGTCACAAAATCAGCTGCAAGCCATCTTTTCTATGGATAATATCTCCTGTGGGACCACAGACTTAGAAGCAGGCTTTCAGCTAGTTCATGAATTTGCTCATGCAGAAGAGGGCATCGGCACCATACTTCTGGTTACCACAGATGTAGGAAATCTAAATTTGGAAAGACAAATAATTCAATTAAATCCAATAGCAATTTAACCATTACCCACTAAGCATAAAACACCATGCTATAAAGAAAAAATAATTCTGACCTCAAGGAGTTCACATTTTATGGGAGGCAAGGTGTGGGGGGAGGGATGAAACATATACAAATAAATATAATACAGGGTAAACTGAGAAGGGAGAAGGCACTAACAACGGTGAGATCAGAGAAGGCTTAAAAAAGGAGGTGGCACTGGTGATGAGCCTTAAAGAAAGACATTTAATCTGGGAAGTGAGGAAGAGTGTGTTCCAGGCATGAGGGAGAGCCTGTATAAAGGCACAGAGCTGAGAGACTGGAAAGGCAGATTTGGAGAACAGCTGGGAGAAGGAGAAAGGAAAGAAGGAGGAAGAGGAAGAGAAGCGGGGGAAGAGATAGCATCTTAAAGCATAGTGCTTGAAGGTTTACAAAACACTTTACAAATTTTATCTCATTTTGTTATCACAACAACCCTAGGAGGAACTACTATTTTCTCATTTTACTGATGAGGGAACTGAGGCACACAGAGGTCAAGTGACTTGTGCAGCTAGTAAATGTCTGAGACCAGATTTGAGTTCGGGTCTTCTTTAACTCCAAGTCCAACCATTTAATCTACTGTGCCACCTGAATGACTCAGGGTACTGATTGAAGTATTCTTTTTCTCTTTCATTTTCTCTCTTGATTTTTTTAAAAATGGAATATGGCTAATGTAGAATTTCTTCTGTATAACTTCATATTTGCAATAGTTTTGTTTTCTTGCCTTCTCAATGGATGGGAGAGGAGGTGGAGAGGAGGAAGAGAATCTGGAACTAAAAATAAAATCAAATTGAATTTTTAAAAAGGAAAAAAAAAATTACTAGCCCTGACTTGCTCTTGTTGTTAATCCTGTACACTATAAACTCCTTAGAAGCAAGGACTGTTTTTAACCTTTCTTTGTATATCCAGCACTTAGCACGATGTCTGGCACACAGTAGGCACTTAATAAATGCGTGTTGATTGGCAGACTGCTGCTATTGCTATTTCTCCTGGTACACACCTGTCTTGTTTTTCTCTTCGTGTTTTGCACATACCATTCCAGGCAAGAATACCTGGTCTCTCTGTTTACCTAAGTCCTGCCCTTCCTTCAAGACTTGGCCCAAGTTCCAGCCCCTCCCTGAAGCTTTCCCTGACAAATCCAGGTGAAGGAGACCATTCTCTGTTGTCTGCCTCTGATTTGGCACTTGGCAGAGCTACCTTATAATGTGACTTATCTCTACATCAAAGATTAAGTGATCTCTGAGATTCTCTCCAATTCTTGGATTTGTTAGGATCATAGAGTGTTACAACTGAGAGATTTTAGAGGTCATCCAGTCTAATCCCCCCCTTTTCTACCGATGAATAAATAATAACAATTATAACTAAAACATAAATAGTGCTTTGAGATTTACAAAGTGCCTTAATCCATTACCTTATCTGATTCTCACCAGTCTATGAGGTCGGTATTACAGGCATTATCATCCACATTTTACAGATGTGAAATCTGAGGCAGAAAGAGGTGAAGAGTCGTGCTCAGTATCACATAGCTGGTGTTAGAGAAGATTCAAACCCAGGTCTTTGTGACTAACACTCTGTTCCCCCAATACCTCTTTGGTATTGCCTTATCAAGATATGCAAAAGATCCATACAAATACAGATTTCAAATGATTTTGACAGACATCAAAGTAGACCTGAACAAAGGAGGAGCACTCCATGCTCATGGTTAGATATGATAACTATAGCAAAATGTGTCGATATTTTGCAAACTAATTTATAGATTTAACATAATCCCAATCAAAATATCAATAAGCCACCTTGGCAAGAATGTTAAGAATTATGACAAATAAAAATATAGGAGTCACCCTATCAGATTTCAAAATATATCTAAAGAAATTATTCTAAGGCCTATCTAAAACTGAGCAGGGAGGGGGAAGGGAGAAAGTAGAAGAAAAGACTAACAGATCGATGGAACAGAATAGAAAATCCAGAAATAAAACCCACTTACATATGGGGATAATGTTTGATAAACCTAAGCCTAAAAATACACAAGAATGGGATCAGCATTCATTAAAAACTGTTAGAAAAATTGAATATAACTATATGGATCAAAACCAGTTTGGGTCCTTCTCTCACGCCATTCATTATAATATACTCTAACCGGATCAGCAATTTAAAGTGTTGTTGAAATCATTTTAAGAAAAGCAACAAGAAAAGTAAAGAATATATTCACACTTTTCTCTTTTTGCCTATATGAAGTAATGCAAAGGAGATTACGAGCAGCACCAAAACAGCATACATGTAATGGACATCCCACTTAATTCTGGAATCTTAACACTCCTTGGTAGCACAATGTGCAGGAAGACCTGAGTTCAAATCTTGTCTCAGACATTCACCACCTGTGTGACCCTCAATAAATCCCTTAACCTTTATTTGCTTCAGTTTCCTCATCTAAAATGGGGTTGTAATAGCACTGACTTCTCAAGTTTGTTGTACAGATCAACATATGTGAAGTGTCTTTCAAGCCTTTAAGTGATACATAAATGCTAGCTATTTTATTTTTATTATTAAAGAAGTACTATAATATTTGGTTCTAGCCCCTATACAATACAATATAACCATAAATCAAATAGTAAAGTAATTGGGAAAGAAAAGAAACATAAATAATAAGGGAAAAATTAAGCACCAGTATCATGCCCAGCACCACCCCCTTTGATATACACAAATGTTATGTATCCCATTCACTATGCTCTGGTAAGGAAAGGAACACATGCCCAGAGAACTTATCTTCTGCGGTAAGATTTTCAGCCTGAGTCCCATGTGAATAATGCTCTTGTCTGAGTCTGTAGAATTCCATTTTTCATTAGTATGATCCAGGAATTCCACTGTTTTGGGGTTCTACCCGCTATCTGCTTTTGTAAGGGCTATATGCTGCCCTGCTCCATTGAATGATGTAACTGTCATCTGTTAAAACTCTGCCTTTTCATTGATATAATTATTATCTACTGAAACTTCACCCTCTGCTACTGGAAAGGAAAGAAGGAGAGAGAAGGAGGGACAGAAAGATGGAAGGTGATAAAGAAGGATGGGAGGGAGGGAGGGAGGGAGGAAGGAAGGAAGGAAGGAAGGAAGGAAGGAAGGAAGGAAGGAAGGAAGGAAGGAAGGAAGGGAAAAAGAATGAAAGAAAGATAAAAAGGAAAGAAGAAAGAGAGAAAGAAAGATGGAAAGAGAAAGAAAGGGAAAGGCCAAGCTAGGAAGGACAAGAAGTACAGCCTGAAGTGTGTTTTCCCAGGCTAGCCTTGAAACCCTGATGCTGGACCCACATGAGCTGAAGTATTGTGTCTCTCTGTTCTATCTCTAGACATGGATCTGGTTCAGTCCTACTGGAACCTACCTCCTGATTGGGGAGATTAGTTTCCCTTTCTCAGACTCTACAACTCATTAAGTTTTCCACCTCTATGACTCAGGGAAAAATTGCTTAAGAGTTAGGTTATAGCTTTTATCTAGGTCTCCCCAAAAGTCAGTAGTGAGTAAAATAGGTACTCAATATGCAATATGAATCAGGCACGGGACAGATAATTTATACACACACTAAAAATGATAAATATAGAACATCCACAAGTTCAAATGAACAGAGTGGGTTAAACAGGATTCCCCAACTTACCTTGTAACAACTGTTACAAATGGCTGAGAGGCTAATATTTAACCTTATTAGATCATCAGCTTGCAGTTTACCAATTAGGCATTTCGTGTTTTACCTTGGTTCTGTACCATCCCTACAACTCTGATGGTAAAATGGTCAGGCTTAGGCTAATCTTCTTCCTGGTGGCTGACCTCTCCAAAAGTGTTGGAATAGTCACCACCTTGAAAGCGCCAGCCAAGAGACCACCAAGTAAAAGCTCTGTTCTTTTAACCAACACATGCCCTTGCCCTCTTGCCCTGGTGGTGGGTAGGGAAATGATTTACCACACCACCATAAAGCACCAATTCTTTCCAGGGCTGGGCCCCCACATGAGAGGAAGCAACTAGGAAGTTCGTCAACCCCAAACGGCACAAGCAATGAATTGTCATGTCTTTAGAACCTCTGGAAGATTCCAAGGGAGTTTCAGGTACCCACTGTCTAAAGGCCAATTCAACTCCTCTAGAATTTATCCTCTATATACCCTCCTTGGAACTTCAGAAAACATAGCCAAGACTCAAATTGCACTACATACTCCTATCAACATGATACATTTATCATTCTAGTTTTTAAACCAATTTCTTCTTCAAAAAATACTCATCTTGTACTACATACAGAACTTGGGGCTAGGCCAGGGGAGGGGAAACTGTGACTCTGAGGCCACATGTGCCCCTCTAGGTCCTCAAGTGTGACCCGTTGACTAAATCCAAATGTCACAGAACAAATCCCCTTAAGAAAAGGATTTGTTCTGCAAAACTTGGACTGAGTCAAAAGGCTGCATCCAAGGATCTAGAAGGCCACATATGGCCCCAAGGCCAGAGGTTCCCCACCCCTGGGAGACATACAAAATTTGGATAAAATACTCTCTAGCCTGAATATGGAGTTTACACAGTGTCTCAGGAAGCATCGGTCTGGTTATATCATTTCTCTATTCAATAAACTCCAGTAGTTTCCTATTATCATCAGTATAAAATATAAACCCCACTGTTTGGGTATTTGAAATCCTTCCCAATATGGTTCTGACTTACCTTTATAGATTCATTGTACATTTCCCCTTTTCATGCAAACTATAGTATAACCAAACTGGCTCACTTATTTTTCCTCACAAATAACACTGCATTTTCCTGGTCTCCAGGCCTTTGCATTGGTACTATACCACTCTGTGCCTACTAGGTAATCTCTCCACAGCTCTGTCTCTTAGAATTCCAAATCTACTTCACAGCTGAGCTCAAGCTTCAGCTCATTAGCTCTCAAGGTGTTAATGAAATTATTTACTTTTTGTGAACTATTTTTTGAAAGAGTCTAATAGGATTTTTAGATAAATAGGTTTAATAGGACCAGGCTAATAGGATTTTTTTTATCATTTGTAAGGTTTAATAAATCCTAGAGGAAATGAATATTTGTATATGCATACAGTATATCTGGATATATAAATAGGTAGATGGCTAGGTGGCACAATGGGTAGAGCACTGGGTCTGGTGTTAGGAAGACCTGAGAGTTCAAATGCAGTCTCAGACACTTACTAGTTGTGTGACCATTAGGAAATCACTTAACCCTGTCTGCTTCAGTTTTCTCATGTGTAAAATGAGCTGGAGAAGAAAATGGCAAACCATTCTAGCATCTTTGCCAAGAAAACCTAAAATAGGGTCATGAAGAGTCAGATACAACTGAAACGCATGAACAACAAAATGTAAAGAGGTGCTTTCTTTATGACGTGTGGGGATTCTAGAAACAGTGCCTTACTTATAGATTCACGGATTCTTCGATAGCTGGGACGACCTTAGAGCCCATATAGAGTGAGCCTCATGTTTTACAGATGAACAAACAGACTCAAGGAAGTAAATAAGAATATTAGTGCTGGAAGGGAACTTAGAGATAGATCAACCAGTCAAACTGCATCCATTTTATAGAAGAGGAAAGTTGAGGTCCAAGATGAAACAAGTTCCTGGCTGTGGATTAACAGAGCTAGGACTCCAACTCTGGGCCTTCTGACTTCAAATCCAGGGCCTCATAAGTGACATGGGTGAGAACGGCCATCCTTCAATTCTGTGGGCAAAAGCTCTTACATACATGGTGAGGGGTTAGACTGGAGCTCTTCCCATGTAGCTGGGCATGGTGTCTGGTCCCCTACTAAAGGCCATGCCCCACCAAAGGCACCTCTTTGGTCTGTTGGTTCCAATAACCAGACATGAGTGAGGGGTGTGACGGGCAACTCGGCTTTGTTTTGAGTGATTCATTTGGAACGCGATGGTTAAATTATTATTTTAACTGAGTAGGGGACAGTGGAAGGCACAAATAAAATTTTAAAAAGAAAAATCAACAAAGACTATTATACTCAGCTATGTTTATTTCAATGTAACTTATTGTTATGCAATGGTATTGCTCTGAATTAAAACTCAGTCACTGAACCACACCGCCAAAGAGGAAAGGTGAAAATACACTGAACATTCAATAATCCGCAGCTCCTCCATGAATGTTTACCTCTCAGAAGAGAATAATTGGAATTATGAGTTAACATTTTATTTCTTAAGTATTTTTCAGTGCATTTTTATGAGTCTTTTTTTGGTGTAAGAAATCAATAGCAGTCTTAAAACTGATATCCACTACTTTATACAATGAGTACTCTTTTAGAAAGGACCCTTACCAATCTCAGTTGGGGGAGGGAGGATAGACATCAGCCATATCCAAGCTTTGTTTACAGAGTTTTTCCCTTGAGTTCTACTCTGGAGGTAGGGGCATAATGGGTCATGGGATGTGGGAAAAGTCCGACTGGCATCTTTTAGCAGTCAAGTAGTCCCAGGACTGCCAAAGTGATCTTCCTAACGTACAAGTCTGACCATGTTACCCACCTACTTAATCAATTCCAATGGACTCCAGGATCAGTTATAAATCTTCCGTTTGATTTTTTAGCCCTTCCCACCCCGGCCCCTTCTACATGGTTATCTTCTACCTTCTTATGCTTCATTCCCTTTTCTCATACTCTAAGATCAAAGACACTGGCTCTTTTTCTATTTCTCCGGAAAAAAAAAACACTCCATCTCCCAATTTTTTGCATTTCACTGCTCCCCACATCTGGAATCTTCTCCTTATTCACTTCTACTTTGTTTCCCTGTTTTACCTTCTGCAAAATGCTTTCCCAGACCCCTTTAATACCAGAGGTTTCCCTCTGAGATTCCTGGCAATTTATTGTAGGCAAACTTGCCTGCATATATACACGTCTATAAAAACCATGTCAATTTTATATACACACACATAGATACCCATACGTGCATGATGTGTGTATATACATAATACACAGTTGTATGTTGTCTCCCCCATTAGAATTTGGGCTCTCTGAAGACGGGAGCTGTTTTTATCTTAATCACAGCGCTAAGTTGAATGCCAGGTACACAGTAAACACGTAATAAATGCTTACTGAGTTGAACCCAAAGTGGGAGTCCCCACATGGGGGATGGGTGCTTTCTGAGCCATAGGACAAATACATATATCATGTATGTCATTGGCAATTTTCAAAATCCAGCGAACAGAAGAGAAAAGAACCTACTATTAAATTTTGTGAAGGATAAGCATAGTGTTTTCTGGAAGGCCTAATAATCACTTAGCCATGAGTGGTGCTTTACTTAGGGATTACAGGGTTGTAAATTACTGTTGGGTCTTCCAAAATTGAGTATTAGTTCAGCCTCCCTGGCTAATGTAGACATCTTCTGGTTAATGAACCAGGACCTGAACTTTAGCCAGAGCCCATGTTCAAGATAAAAAAAATCCTAGTTAATTTAGTTAAGCCCAGGAGGGTACAACTAACTCCCCTTGTGTGTGTGAAAGGTAAAAAAACAAAGATCCCCAGATCAGAATCAGGACATTCAGGTTCTGGTCCCATTTCTCCTAATACCTGCCTGTGTGACCTCGGGCAAGTACCTCTCAAGGGTCTTAGTTTCCATATCTTTAAAATGGGGAAATTAGACTAGATGATCTGTTAAATCCCCTCTGGCTTTAACACTCTTTGTTCCATAGTCTAAGAATCTTTTTCCAACACTGACAGTTTACGTTCTAGTTTCCATGACCCCTTCCAACTCTGTTCTGTGTTCTAAGATCCCTTTCAGCTTTGACTTTCTCTGTTCTAAGGTCACTCTTGTTTTCATATTCTCTTTCTCTCTCTACTATTTTCTCACTTTCTCAACCATCCTCCCAGATTCTCTGAGGCCTTCAGATTTTTACGCAATTGACTCTGGGGAGCCATTCAGTTACCACTGAAAACATTTTCCTGACTACTTAGTAAGCAAGCTGAGTCTCCATCCTGATTCTCCGTGAGTACAACTTTGGGCTGTAGAAAGTCACAGACAAGCCAAGGAATAAGCAGCTTCATCTTTTCTGCCCCCAGACATGTAATAGTACCCCAAAACTGCTCCCTTTGAGAATCTTTCCAGCTTTGGGGTCAAACTTCTCTCAATAATGCCCCAGAGCCCCCAGCCCCTGAATCTCCCTTCTCATAGACAAGTCAGAATATATACTATGACCTCAGATCACAGTGAGTAGAACAATTTATTTAAAATAGAAAGCAAGCACTAGAAAATTACATTGAAATAACCCCTCCCAAAGTATAACCACACATATCTGCTAGAGAATCTCTGGTCTCAAGATATAATAGCAGGCTAATAGCACTCACAGCCAAGTGTCAGCACAGGAATTGGGGAGCTTTGTAGAAAACTTCCTTGTATCCCCTGGGCACATCAACTGGGAAGAGAGCTACAAGGGACTTCTCCATTTCCATTTGGCATTTCTCATCCTGGCTCAAATCTTCCTCCTTGGTGCTGGAAATCCTTTTTCCCCTCCAACGGCTTCCCAGTAAAAGCCTCTGACACAGAGGATGAGGACAGTCTCAGAAGGCTGCCAGAAGGTGACTGTGTTGCCATGAATCCTAATCTGGTGCAGGAAGAGGGAGAAGAGGTACAATAATGACAACTCTTCAATAGGATGGGATGTAGCCCAGAGGACAACCTTGCTATAATAGCCACTTGACTATCCTCCCTCTTCTATCTTCTCTACCTGCTCACTCCTGACCTTACAGCTTCCCCTCCTTCAGAGTCTCTTGGATAATCCTGTGCTATGGGCACTGAATGTATGACAGAAGTGGACACTAAAGGCAGCTACCAGAAAACATAGCCATGTCTACTAGGATATGCCTCTCGTGTACACGAGAATTACCAGACCTTAGAAGACTTCCTCCAGCTATCAGTGTGGTCCAATGATTCCACAGTATATAATGATAAAATTTACATGATTCTAGGAAAATATATTTTTATCAGACCCAGTCAACAGTGACCTCTTAGAGCTGGAAGGGACTCTAGTAATAACCAGATGGGTTCTGTATTCTATTTTGATAAATATATTTCAATATAATTAGTTTCCTTTGTAATCTTATGCAATTTTATTCATTCAAAAACATTCAGAGAAGGGGTTCTTAGGCCTCACCACCTGCCAAAGGGGTCCATGAGACAAAAGAGGGTAAGAATACCTGATGCTAGATCAATTCTCTCATTAAATGGATATTTAATAGACTTAGAAATTGATGCGGCCTTAAGAAGTGAAATACTTTGCTCAAGGCCACACAAACAGTAAATGGCAGCCACAGGAGTCAAGCCCAGGTCGTCTGACTTCAGAAGTGATGTTTCTTCCACTGAGTCAACCCTTTTCCCAGTTTCCTGTGAGTATACTTACATTGTACAGAACCACATTTTTTAATTGCTCTTCCATGGATCCGTGGGGCTCCACAAAAGTCCAGAGGAGTCTACAAAAATAAAAGATCTATGATGGCGAGGAAGCAGAGAGAACAAACCTGCCATTTTGCTCTTTGTGTTGGTCCCTTACCCGGTGTGCATGCAAACAACAAGGAGGATCCTTAGAGATTGATTGATTGATCAAATGATGAAATTGATCAAATGATGAAAAATTCAGCTTCTTACTGGACTAGCCTCATTCTCTGTGCCAAATAATATATGATGCCCACATGAAGGCATCTTGGAAAAATGCTTGTAAAGTCTTTTATATCCATGAAATTGATTTATTTAACAATAAATATAATTTTGTACCAACAAACTTCATCAATAAGCAAAATTGCTGAGTTCAAGGAGAGTTTTTTAAATGCTAAAAAAACATATTTGATGAGGAAACATTCATCTACAAACTTAGTTTGAGTACTATGTCTGAGATATAGAAGAAATATAAATAGTCAATAGATGTCTTTAATTAGGGTTTATTTAGAGTGATTCTGACATCTTTCAAATTACACTGATATTTTCCAATTAAAAAACTTTTAAAATTATTCCATGGTTCTGGGAAAATTGCAATAGCAATTATGAACATAACCCAATCCATTTTGAGACAAGGCTCAATTTTTTAAAATGAAAATTTACCATAGAATCACTAAATAACAGATTTGGAAAGAACTTCATAAACTTTCTAGTGCAAACCATAACTAAACAAAGTCTTCCTTAGAGCATACCCTTCAGTGAGAAGATTCTTCTGCTTCTGGAGGCAGCCCATTCCACTTTTGAATAATTCTCATTGTTAGGAAGCTTTCCCTTCCATTAAGCTCCAAATCTGCTTCTCTGCAATTTCTACCCAGTTCTCCTATCTGCAACCAAGCAGAACAAGTCTAATTCCTCTTCCATATATAATTTCTCTTTCAAATACTTGAAGAGAGTTATCCTGTGTCTTCTAATTGTTCTCTTAAGGCTGATTCATTTAGCTGGACCCTGACTAGAAGAGTTTTCTCTCTGCCAAAAGGAGGACAACTCATAACTTCTTGACTCATTATACTAAGTCATTTATCCTTCAAATGTTGGAGGAAAAAATCAGGAAAATTATTGTTCCAAGTCAGATTCTTTTTTTTAGTAGCATTTTATTTTTTTCCATTTACATGTAAAGATTTTTAACATTTAAAAATTTTAATATTTATTTTAAAAAATTTTTTTCTTCCTCCTTTCCACTCCTTTCCCCTCCTCAAACCAGTAAGTAATTTGTTGTAGATTATGTATGTACAATCATGTAAAACATATTTCCATATTAGTCATGTTACAAAAAAAGAAACAAACCGAAAGAAAAAAACACAAAAAAAAATAAAGACAGTGAAAATTATATGCTTTGATCTGCATTCAGACTCTACCAGTTCCTTCTCTGGATTTAGATAGCATTTTCCACAGGATCAGATTCTTGCCAACAAAAAAGAATCAGTAGTTTCAGGTGGAAATGATGGGAAATTTTGGGGAAAAGTAACCACTGCATTTTAGAAAATGCATTTTATTATAAATAAGCATCTTATATTTAACTCTGCATTTCCTCAAAACCTGGCAGTTTGCTTCTCACAGAAAGGGTTAAATGAATATTTATAAATAAACTAATGAATCAAACATAAAAAGGAGAGAAAGAAGAGGAAAGAAAATTCAGACATAATTAGATATGCATATTAGATTTGGGGAGAACTGGTTTCCAAAGGTTCAGAAAAAGGACAGACAGAATTCCAGGAATCAAACCTTTGCATAGTAAGTCAGTCCAGGAAAGATAGGAAGCACTGGAAACTGAAATTCCAAAACATAAAGAGAATTTATGCCAACAAATGAGAAAGGGAAGAACTATCTTAGTAGACTCATGGAAAAAAAGAGATTCACTTCCCAACTTAGGGAAGTACAGAAAAAAAAGGAGAGGTAACTAAGGATAAGCAAAAACACATAGCATGGTATTGCAAGATTTACACATGTAGGGCTCTCTAGCATACATGTGTACGTACATATAGATGTATGTAAGCACAGAGTATCCCAAAAGTCTTAGAGCAGTTTTAAGTTACTAAAGTTTTTGAGACATCATATATTGATATACGTGTGTATGTGTACATCCATATACATGTGGGTGTATATAAGCATTTGTGAGTGTGTATGTGTGTGTGTGTGTTAGACAAGGTCAAGGTACACCAAGGGTAGGCAGCCTCTCCTCCAAGAGTGTTATCAGACTAGACATATCTATCTGCCATTGTTCAAGTGTCTCTAGTCTAAGGAATGTGATGATTAGAGGTTCAGAAGGAAAGTTTCTTCCCTGATCACTCTTAATTGGGAAGGATAGCCCTTAGCTTATAAGCATTCACCAGTTTAGCCTGTCCCCACAAAATTCTAGTCATCACATAAACACACACACACATCACAAATTACAAATAGCAAATAGCAAGTAAATTCATTTATACAAGCAAAACAGCAAACATATCAGAGTTCTGTGAATAAGAATATACAAGAATAAATGAGCTTTTCATTTGAGAATGAGACAAGATCTTAGCTTAAACTAGAAGAGAGAGAACGATCTCACCCAGAGAAGATCCATTCTCAGCAGTATCTAGAATTATAAGCATTGGAAGTCAAGGAATATGATTTCATCATAGGATTATATCCTGTTCATGGGCATTGCTCTGAGGGCTCCAGTCTTATAGTCCAACAGTGATTCAATAGTCAGTCTCTCCCTCTCTCTGTCTTTCTCTCTGTCTCTTTCTCTCTCTCTGTCTCTGTCTCTCTCTCTTTCTCCCTCTCTCTCATCCTCTCTCTCCCTCTTTTTCCTTCCCCTCTTTCTCTCTCTCCATATATCTCCAAAGTTTCTCCCTAAAGTGTCTGTAACGCTGAAGTAAATCCCTTACACAGATATACATCATCATACTCAGAATTGTCTCAATCAGAAATCATATATCCCTCCTATTTACACAGCAAAGAGCACAGGGCTAAGCCTCCAAAAAAAATTGTTCTGGCCTTGGACAGAAGGAAAATTAGAAGGCTACTGTAAGAATAGCTTAGGATGACCTGAGACTATCAAGGAATTCTTAGGCAAATTAAAGATTTTGTGGTTTTGTTTGGGAAAAAAAGAATCAAAGAAAAGATAGAAGCAATGCTTGGGTTGGATGGGCCAATGATAACAGGAAAAAGGTAGAAGTAACTGTTTCTTTTTGTTTTTATTTACCAAAAAAAATTTTTTGTACTGGATAGAACAAAATAGAAATGATTAATATGGATTTAAAACCCAAACTAAGCAGAGAGACAGTAAGAAAGCATCTCTCTGCCCTAAGTGAATTCAAGTCACCAAGCCCAGACAAAAACCTTATCATTAGTATGAAAACAGTTGGCAGATATGATTTCGGAGTAACAGTCAATGATATCTGAAAGATCAAGGAGGATTTCTTTTTGCCATGATGACCACCTGAAGTGGAGACAGGATGCCCAGCTCTTACTCAAGCAGGACCCTAAAGTTCACACCAGACTTAATATTGACTAATTAAATATGAAAAAGTACAAGTGACATGTCTGTCTTTGTCACAGAACTGTGCAAAAAGTTATCTAGAAGTCCATGGGAAACAGGAAAAGCAGCCCCTTAAGCAAATCAAGTAGGACAGGAAACATGTAGCCTTTAAGACCCCATGTCAAGAGACAACAAAAGTGGAGAACTCACTCAAAAATGCCCCAGAATAGCCAGAAAGCCTCAGGATGCGAACACTAGGAACTCCGGGAAAAGACAGTAGGCAACAACCAATGACCAGTGACCAGTGCTCAGACCTGAAAAACTCAGACTCTGAGGTCCCTATCACTCTGTCCTGAGACACTGGGGAAGTCTCTGAAGATCCAGTGCTCCGAATCCCCCGAATCCAGGGTGGGGCCTAACCCTGAGGGTAAAAGTCTGCACAAGAACCCTGAAGACCCAGGGCAGGACCAAGAAGGGCAATCCACCATACCCAAAAGCACAGCAGGGGATGGAATCTGGCTCTGCCCTAAAGCTCTGATACAGAAATTAAAGCTGGAAAGGTGAACAAATCAGAGAAAACATCATTTGGTAAAGCAACTCTAACTCTTTACTCTTTGAGTAAAAACTCAAAGGAAAAAAAATGGATTTTCCACAAGAACTATATGAAGATCTAGAAAAAATGAAATAAGAATTTTAAAAATGAAATAAAAGCACTAAAAGAAAGAACCAGAAAGAGAGGAAACCACTTAGAAGAGGAAGTAGTAAACTTTACTCAGGCAATGAATTCCCTGAAGTCTATAATAGACAAAACATATTTCATATCCATGAAATAGCAAGAAATAATAGAATAAAATAAAAAGATGAAAACTAGGAGAAAATATAAAGCATCTGATATCACAAACAACTGATCAGGAAAATACATTAAAGAAAAAGCATTTAAGAAACACTGACCTCCCTAAAAGCTATGGGGAAAAACTTGAATACTGTATTTCAATAAATGATAAATGAAAATTGCCCAGCTTTACTAGAAATGGAGGACCAAGAAAAGATAGAAAGAATATACCAATTGCCTCCTGAATGGAACCCCCAAGAATGGCATAGCTAAAATCCAGAATTTCCACATCAAAGAAAAAAGTACTGCAAGCATCCAGAAAGAAACTGTCTAAGTAGCAATGAGTCACACTCAAAATTACACCAAGCCTTCAAAAAGCTAGAGATCTTTGAATATAATATTCCCAAAGGCAAAAGATGCGCGCGCGCACACACACACACACACACAGGCTTACAATCAAAAATAGCTTACCCTAGAAAGTTAAGCAGTTGAGTATAATTGGGAGGAGTGTGGAAGGGAGGGAATAGACCTTTAATGGAATCTAGAGGACTTTAAAGTATTTTTAATAAAAAGACCAGAGCTGAGTAGAAACGTAAATTCCTTTGAGCAATTGAAAGGAACTATAGGGTAATGAAGTGCAACATTCTAATGGGGGAAAAGAAACAAGTGTCCTTTCAGTCAGAACTTTAATGTCTTCTAAGAGTATTGAGGGAGTTTAATAAGAAAAACAGAAGGAGGATGGTAGAATTGGCTCTGTTCTGAGGGTTTATAAAGGAGAAATAGACGGATAATTATGAAAGTACCATGTACAATTTATTATGTACTTGTTAAAAAGTAAGCAGTAAAAAATGGATTATAGTTTCATATATAATCCTCTTTTTGTGTTCTATAGTCTGTACAGAATTGCTTCTCTTTGAGAGTTTTAATTTCATAATTCAAATTTTTTTTAAAAAGATTGTGAAAGAATGCCCCAGAATCCAAGAAATACTGTTGTTGTTTTCAAGAAGAAGAAGGAGGAGACGGAGAAGGAGGAGGAGAAGAAGATGAAGAAGGAAAAGGAGGAGGAAGAGAAGGAGGAGGAGAAGAAGAAAAGGGAAGTTTGCAAACTACAGACGAATGAGTTTGATGTTGATTCCTGGCCAATTCTAGAACACATAACTCTTGTTGTCATCATTGTTTGTCCTTCCCTCAAGAAGAGGATCCATGACTTCAGGAGGATGATGCCTTGACTTGCAAGTGAATTGGATTTAAGTGAGGCAGGACTGTGCAAAGCCTTTAGCCTCATTTTCTCCTCCAGGGTCTTCTGGGTTCAGACATAGATCAGAATGACTGGAGATGACCCTGGATGCAGTGGGAGACTTTCTCCTTTTTAAGCTAAGGTCTTTCCTGGGTCTCAATTTATCTGAGGCAACACCCAGTCAAGTAAGAAATGAGGCAAAAGATTACCTAGTTTGTCTACTCAAAATATACATATAGATAGATATAAATATAGATATGTAGATAGATAGATAGATAGATAGATAGATAGATAGATAGATAGATAGATAGATAGATAGATCAAACTAGGAGGGGAAGATCCTCAGGGTCTTAGTCCAGAACAAAAACAATTGCTATTTACATTCATTCTGAGCCATCAATACCCAAACAATGACCAAGTGAGGCTTGGGCTGGGGTCTATTATTGGTCAATCAGTGAGAGCTGAGTGATTTGGGTTTAAGGCATGCTCATGTAGCTCCATTTGAATCCCAATGTACTTTATCAAAGTATGATTTTCCAGAACTCTATTTCAAGAAATCATAAATGAGAACACATTCTTAACAGATTAATAAACAACTATAAAGGAAAATGATGGTCACAAAGTCAATATGGCTTCCTGAAGAATACCCAATGACTGATAAACCTTATTTCATTTTTTGACACAGTCAGTAGACAGATGAGTAAAGGACTGACTGACACTGGCTATAGTTTACTCACATTTTAGCACTGCATTTGATAAAGTCTCTCTTACTGTTAGTACAAACAAACTGGATACGCAATCGTAGAATAAGTGGATAGGCTGGGCCCAAATAGTAGTTCCTAGATTTGGTGACTATTTGGAAGGAGCTCTAACAGACTACAGGAAGAGTCTCTTCTAAGTGGTATATTGACATCTTTGTGAACTGGAAAATGGTGTGGCTCAAACAAGTCAAACATGTGGCACCCAACACTCTTGAATGCTACCCAAAACAGATTAACATATGACTGGGAAATATTTAAAGCAAAACTTAAAAAATAGACAATAAAACATGGATAATATTACATTTTAAAGTTGTCAGTATGTAGTCCACAGGGATCCTTATGTAAGGATTAAAGGCTCCCATTTCTACTAGCATTTGACATGGCAGCTCTAGAGGACATGATTACCAAAGATGCATACGGCACAAAGTAAGGAGCAATTACTAACAAACTGTATGATAGGATGAAAAAATTATGGGCAGACTTGAACCCTCAATTTATTGAGGCTGATAAGGTAGAATTTTATAGGGACAAATGTGAAAGTTTAAACTTAGCTTCAAAAGATTGTCTTCACAAGTACAGCTTGGGGAAAGCTGGCAAAATAATGGTTCATCTGAAAAAAATCCAGGGTTTTTTGTGTATTTCTAAATGAATGTAAGTCACCAGTCGCATGTGACAGCCAAATTAAAGCTACCTAATATAATCTTAGGCTGCATCAAGAAAAGAATAGCTTCCCAATAATAAGAATAAATATGACTGTGTATAAATATGATAAGTAGAATAAATATGACTGTGTATAAATATAATAAGTATAATAATGTATTCCCAAAAATATGTTCCTCTGTACTCCTGTCCTGGTCAGACAATATCTGAAATATTGTGTTGCGCTCTTAGAACCAAAGTTAGAAAGGACAATGTTTTTCCAGTTGACTGGAATTGTTTATTTTTGAGTCTTCAGAATTATATTCTTGTGATCTTGTGATTCCTCTTGACAATTTCCCCTGAAGAATTTTAGGCTATGAGATCCTACTGACATTTCTCTGCACCTCTTAAAATCTTCTCTCCTAAAATCAAGGGTATTCCAGTGTACAAAACCTACAAGAAGTTGCTTGTCTTTCTTTCTATATTATTAATTCTAAGAAGAGTCACTTCTCTCTAAGGGTTCCATTGCTTATACTTCAACAACCAGTTACCCCTTTTTTGTTAGAATAAGCGCCATAATAGCAGTTCCCCTTTGTCCTTTGGTACAATAGAAATCACATTGTTTCTTGAGTCAGAGGACTTGAGTTCAAAATCTACCTCTAACACTATTTGTATAATCTTAGGTAAGTCATTTAAGCTCCCTAGGCCTCATTTTCTTTGTTTGTGAATTGATAGGGGTGGACTAGATGGCCTCTAAGTCCCTTTTAGATCGACAATTTTCCTTCTTCAACTTCTTGAAGAAGTTATGGTCAAGGCCAGCCAATAATGTATCCATTGCTCTGCTTCTGGCAGAGAATCCCAACAGCTCTTTCCCATCATTGAAGTTGTCCATTTCTATAATATTATACCTTCATGCTAGATTTATGATCTCTTTTCTGATCTATTCTTGTATTTCCCCTTTCTGCCCAAGTGGGCTTCAGGATACTCCCACAACAATATCATTTTTGTTGCTCTTTCTGGTGAATCTTAATTTGTGTGTTTCCAAAGCTTCCCCTCTCTAATTCCTGGATTTCCTCAAAAGTTTGTCTTCTTAATATATAATGCTACTCTGTCTTCCTTCTGATCTACTTTGTGACTTTGGAATAAGGCAGCTAGGTGGCTTAGTGAACAGAGCACTGGGCCTGGAGTCAGGAAGACCTGAGTTCAAATATGGCCTTAGACAATTACTAGCTGCGTAACCCCAGGCAAGTCACTTAACTTCTATTGGCTTTAATCCATGGGAAAAGGAAATGGCAAACCACTCCAATGTCTTTGCCAAGAAAATCCCATGGACAGAATCAACATGCTACAGTCCACAGGGTCATGAAAAGTTGGACATGACTGAACAGGAAATACTCCTATTTCTTGGTAGGGCAGCCTTGGTATGGTAGCTATGGTAGCCTTATTCCATTCATGAGCACCATCCCACCAAATCTCAATTATACCTAGGTATTCAAATTGGCCTCTTTACATTAAAATGTGTAGTCCACCTTTTTTATGACTCCTATTTCGTTCATTTTCTTTTTAGACCAGGGATCTTATTGCTGCTTCCTGTTTTGGTTATCATCTCCCATGAATTACTGGGACTCTCAACTGTTATTTTTCTTCTTACATTGTCACTGCTACTCTCCATGGTAACTGGCTTGACCAACACATGTGGGCAATTGCCTCCCCCTGCCCTCCCCTTTCAGTTTAAAGCCCTCTTGTTCAGATTTCCAAGATTCTAGTCAAATATGTTTTTTATCAATCCTCATCCCTGGCCAAATGTCTGTCATTCCAACACTTTGAAATCCTAGTTCTTATGTTCTTCCCTTTGCTGCTTATGTTGTCAAGGAGGGGGAAGCCTGAGGAACCCTGTGGTTCCAGCTCTGGTGCTTGGTGGAAAAACAAAGCTCCCTTATTATTGCGTGACAAGTGACACCTTCCCCACCCTTAAGAACTACATTTTATATTCTCTGAGACCAGTCTTGAGAAATAGGTACAACCAATGGACTAAGACAATGTTTCCTAAAAGATGCTGTTGGGGGCAATCAGTAAGTCTGTCCATAAACATTAATTAGGTGCCTACTATGTACCAAGAAAGAGAAAAAGAAAAACATACACAGAGAAGTCAGGCTGCAACAAAGCAAAGTGTTAGTTAGAAGTATTCACAGGTTGGGGAATCATAAGAACTTGGTCATAGGGCCCTAGGACCTGAGCTCAAGCACTGGGAAGGGGATGCTTTGCTGTACACTGTGTTTTATCTAGGTCAAGCAGAACCCAGAGTTTCCCTGGAGACCAATAACATCTCAGGGGACTCGAGGTGGGCTGTAATTGCTTGCTTAGAACCTTCCAGCCTATTTAAGGTGACTTGGTATTGGGGAGGGATAGAGAGGGAAGGAGAGGAACTTCCCAGGATACTAATTAGGGGTCTCACAATGGTCAGAAATCCAAATTCAGTTCTCAGACATCATCTTCTTAACTACCTTTCCAATCCAAATAAAACCTATCCTCTTCCCAAATGTTTAGCATCAATCAGCAGCACTGACAAAAATATCACCTATGCCCCTATAATTTCCTGCTTAGGACTTGGTAAAATCTAGTGGTGCTTTTTGGCAGTATCCTTTGCCTCCATGTAAATTTCCTGAGTTGTGTCTAGAGAACTTAAAGAAGGAAGGAAGGAAGGAAAGAAAGAAAGACAAAAGGAAGGTAAGAGGGAGGAGAAGGGAGAGACAGAAGAAAAGAAAAAAGAAAAGAAGGAAAAAAGGAAGGAAGGAAGGAAGTCTCACTATGCGCCAGGCACTAGTAACATCCAGAGGATGGAAATACAAAAGGCAGCCAGTTCCTAGCTTCAAGGATCTTATATTCTAATGAAGGAGAATGAATGAATGAATGAATGAATGAATGAATGAATGAATGAATGAATGAATGAATGAATGGAAAAGTATTCATTAAGAGTTTATTAAGTGTTCAGAAGAGTGGTGTGGCCCAGGAAAAGTGTCTGGAGCAATCAAATGACACACCCTTTCAAGAAACAGTGGTAGCCCTGCTTAGATTACAATTCCAAAAAGGAAGAAAGATGAAAGGAGAGATTAGTGAGAAAATGTCCAAGGTGGAAGAGCCTGTTCTGAGTCTAGGTAAATAAAATGAGGCCTCAGCAAATGAACAGCCCAGACCCAGGACAGGACTACAAAACTCCTCCAGGGTATGCATGGTCTCTAAAGAGCCCGTAGAGGACCCTGCAGCCACAACAGCAATGGCAGCAAGTCAGAATTCCGATCTTTACCCCCAGTAGTTTGACAAAATTAGGGAGAGCCTTGATCATGCCCCAGGAAGCAGATCTACTAGGTGGTTTGGTGGCGCACTAGATAGGAAGTAGGGCTTGGAATCAGAAAGACCTGAGTTTGAATCCTGTTTCAGATATACCCTAGCTGTGTGATGATGGGCAAGTCTCTATCAGTTTCCTCATGTGTATTATGGGTATAATAGCCCTTACCGCCAAGGGTTGATATAAGGATCAAATGAATTTATATATATATATATATCACTTTGCAAACCTTAAAGAGCTATATAAATGCTAGCTATTAATGTCTCAAAAAAACCTGAGAAATTACTGCTTCAGTACCTTTGCAAGGGAAGCCCCAACCACCATTACTTTTTGCTTGATTACGGTTTTTGTTATATCATGCCTCAATCAGGAGGTCCTGGTAAATGTTTAACAACCAGATCTCTGAAAATGTATGTGACACGCTTTTAATACTGTTTAATATTTAATATATAATAATGTGATATTATTTAATATTGACACTTTCTCCATAACTTTCTTAAGTCTAGACAATCAACAAAACAATAAATAGAGCCCTGATTTGTAGCTGTCAATTTTAGAGATGTAAATGCTCAAACTGAATATGTAACAATCTGCTAGGGAGAGCCTCGGTATCCTCATCTACACAGCATGATTTTGTGGAGACTTTCAACCAAGAGATGTGAGTATGAATCCAATATCTGATACTTATTAGCTATGTATTCCTGAGCAAGTCACTTAACCTTTTTGAGCCTTGGTTTCCTCATCTGTAAAATGGAGTTCCTTATATTGAACTAGGGGTTATGATAAGGAAGGGGTTTTATCTGCTTTAAACCACTATACAAATAAGCACTTTCTACCTGGCTACAATGTTTCCATGGTGAAACCACTTTACATTCTTCAGTAAGGAATCCAAGTCACAGTAGAGTGTTTGTTGTACCCGGAGTCTGGAAGACCTGAGTTCAAATCTAACCTTGGACATTTATTAGCTATGTGACCCTGGTCAGGTCACTTCACCTTTCTCAGCCTCAGTTTCCTCATCTGTAAAACAGGGTTAACAATAGCACCTGCTTCCTCACAGGATTCTTGTGAGCATCATAGGAGAAAACCGGTACAAACCTTAAAGTATTATATAAATGCTTACTCTGAAAAACTTTAAAGTGCCATAGAATGTGACTTCTTATCATTATCAGTATCAGTGTGGGCCCCAAGAGTTAGGGGAAATGAGAAAGAAGTCTTTGAGAGCCTGTGATAGGAGTGGGTCTGCATACTGAGACCAGTGAGTGGAGAGTTGGGCTGTTGCTGAAGTTTATGTGTTTATGAAGTTCCAGGTTTTATCAGCCTCACAGCTCAGTCACGGGACTTGGAGTAAGAGCAACAACTCTTTGGGTGGTGAGGTTGCGACATTGTCCCTTAGGCAGCTTGTACGCCCAAGTTAGGGGTGTGCCTAACCAGCTTATGAGGGCCTGAAGCTGGAAGTACCTACCTAGTTAATTGGTGGGTCAGAGATGACAGAGCACTCAGCATCATGCACCTTTCATCTCCAGACACCACTGGACTCCTGCTGGCACCAGCCACCATGTCCTGGCTCCTCACCACGTGCCCAGAATCTCTCCCTTCCCTTAACTGAGTGGTTCATCTTTTTTTACCCTCACTTAGTAGTATTTTTCTAATTATATGTAAAGATAGTTTTCAACATTCACTTTTATAAGATTTTGAATTCCAAATATTTTCCCTCCCTTCCCCAAGACAGCAAGCAATCTGACAGCATCCATAAATGTACAATCATGTTAAACATATTTCCACATTAGTCATGTTGTGAAAGAAGAATCAGAACAAAAGGGGAAAGTCATGAGAAAGAAAAAAAAGAGAAAATAGTACTCTTTGATCTTGAGTGGTTTGTCTTTAAAGTGTACGAAATTAGGCTTCTTTCTAGCTTAAGTTCAGCTTGCCAGTGTCTCCTTTAGACTTTTTTCCAATTTCCCTGGATGTTGGTGCACTCTCTCCCCTTAAACTGCCTTATCTAAACATCTGTGTATGTGTTGTATCTCACTACACTTCCCCAGAGTAATGAAAGCTTCTTGATGGCAGGGAATGTTTCTTTAATATTCCTCCTGACCCTGCATTGCCATGGGACCAAAGGCTAGGACTAAGAATCAAAGGCTAAAACCTCCCTGAAACTATCAGTTAGGAACGTGAAGCAAGGTGGATCTGGAACAAGAAGGCAGAAGTTCATACAGTAACCCTGCAGAGGTCACCAACCCTGCTGCCCATCTGAGGCTTCCTGACGCCAGTCTATAAAAAGGCAAGGTAGCCCAGGGTCCGAGGCTGGCATTTCCAAGGTGTCCAGCTGATTGTGTTGCCAGGAAGAATGCAAGATGAAACACCAGCATGGCAAGATGCCCCAGCTCTGGGGAGTCTGAGTTCCCCCGTGGCTTTCCTTTGGGTTTGAATTAGTCTGTGTCCTCTTCTAGCTGGCTCCCTAAATATGTGTTGTTTGATTGACAAAGCCTGCATACAAGGAAGAACAATTTAGCTGGCCCAAATTATTTTGTTTATGCATCAGTCCTAAAAACTACAATATTAGTTTGTGTAAAGAATTCTCCATGCCTGGAGCAAAGGTGTTGCCATATGAAAGGACTCCATGAATTCAGTTCCCTGGGATTAAATGAACAGAGCCTCACCGCTCTCCTCTAGCCTACCCACCCCACCCTCTGAGCCATTCTTTCATCTGGGAGACAGATTCACTTCCTCCATGAAGTTAGCCCTGACTTCTACAAAAAGACAGCATCCCTTCTAAGATTCTAAAACCTTTCCATTCCCATCTTTTCCGATCTCCTTATAACTCCCATGGCACCTCTAGTCTGAACCACACAATTTAGCATTCAACCTCGGTCACAACTGACGTTCATATGGTATTTTATGAGTTACAGAGCATTTTTCAGACATTGCACCATCTAATCCTCACCATAGCCTTTTTAGATGGCTTGTACAAGTTTCATTCTCCCCATGTTAACAGAGAAAGATACTGGGTCCCAGAGGGGTTAAGAGACTTGCCTCAGGTTTCAAAGCCAGTGTCAGAAAGGATTTTTGAATTCAGGTCTCCAGACTCCAAAGTCATTGCTCATTCCACTGAACCACAGCTATCTCCAGTTTAGAGTTTTCATTACCCACATGTTGATCTCATCTTCTGAACAAAAATACTGTAAGCTCTTTAAGGGGCAATGGAATATGATTCTGCCCTCTTGAACCATCTCATGGAGAAAGCTCTTAGTCAAGGTCACATAGACATTTGGTGAACTAGAACTCTAGTTTTCTGCCTCTCAGATCAGTGTTTGTTTGTTTTGTTTTGTTTTGCCATGCTGTTGCATTGTTTCATTGGCCATACCAAACTGAGCACCCATGTTAGTGACCAACCCCTGGCAAAGAACCTTTGTGGTTGCTCAGTGTACCCAATTCTTTGTGACCCCTTTTGGGGTTTTCTCAGCAAAGATACTGAAGTGGTTTGCTATTTCCTTCTCCAGCTCATTTTACAGACAAGAAAACTGAGGTAAACAGGGTAAAGTGACTTGCCCAGTGTCACACAGCTAGGAAGTATCTGAGGCAGGATTTGAACTCAGGGAGGTAAGTCTTCCTGACTCCAGGCCCAGAGCTCAATCTGCTGTGCCCCCTAGCTACTCCAGCAAAGACCCAAAAGAGGACAAAAAAACTACTCTCTCCTGTCACTGTTTTCTCCTGCCTTAGTCAACCACTCCTCAGATATTTTTGGAGACTGTGGTTTTTCTACCAATAGAACTTTAATTAGTCAGAACTGTGCCTGGGACAAATCAAGTTGGGAAAAAGGAAGCGCAGACATCACTGTGGTCCAGAGGAAGTCTCAAGCCACTAAGGCACAATGAGAAGGGGGCAGAATATTCCTGTACAGGAAGGGGGAAAATGCAGGAGCAGCTCTTCCAGGCAAGAAGTAAGAGTTTCTCCTCACTGCCCCACCATCTTGGAGCATGAGGGAAACTCCCCATTGGCCCTGGGCTCATTACCAAACTGGCTGCAGGTTTCAAGTTTCTTTATAACTTCATCCACCTTGTGTGACCGTCTGGAGCTTCTAAATTTGACCTCCTGGGTCCCCGGCTTGCCTAGTGGTATCATTCCTCCCTGGGTACTCCTCCCTTGACCCTCTTGATTAAATTTGTATCAGGATTTCTCTTGTTCCTTTTGGCAAAGGAGAAGGGAGGAGCAAATCAGAAACCGGGGAGAGGGACTACGGATGACGCCGACAGGTAGGAAGGGTGCATTGACAAAGCATTTTGAAAACTTTAAAGCCTTAAATAATTGAAGATTGTGGTGGATGATATTACTTGGCAGGAGAGGACCTGGTTGGGTACCCTACTTCTGTTTTTTCTTGTCCATGTGACCTTGAACAAGTCATTTAATTTCTCTAGACTTTATTTCCTTCACCTTCAAAATGGGAGGACTGGATGATCTCTTTTAAACTTCCAATTTCAAGATGAAAAATGTACAGAGGGAAGAGCCTACATAGCTGATATAAGATTGTTGTTTGAGTTCCATGGGTGACTGTTAGGAAATCCTAGAAGTCTATTGGGGCAGTGGATAGATTGAGGCTGTGGTTTATCCTTTGTTCTCCAAGAGGACCATGACATCAGGGAGGTGATGTCATGATATGCATGTGAATCAGATTTAAGTGACGGAGAGCTATGCAAAGTCCCTTCTCCTCCAGAGCTATCTGGGTCCAGTGGCCAGACATGGATCAGGAAAACTGGAGATGGCCCAGGATGCGGTGGAAGACCTTGACCTTTTTAAGCTAAGGTCTTTCCCAGGTCTCACTCTGAGTGGGCAATGCCCACTCAGTGAATAGGCCTGTTTAAGAAGTGAATCGAGGGAGCTGACATGGGAGTCAGAAAGGCCAGAGTTCAAATCCTGCCTCAGAAACTTACTAACTATGTGACCCTTGGTAAGTCACTTGACTACTCTCTGCCCCAGTTTTCTCAACTGTAAAATGGGGATAATAACAGCACCTACCTCACAGGGTTGTTATGAGGACCAGTCCAGCACATCGTAGATGCTATATAAACACTATCTGTTACTATTATCAGAGCTTGAAATGTTTCACACACTTGTACATATGTACACATACTCAAATTCAACGCATCCAAAATTGAACTCATTCTCTTTCACAGTTAAGTAGTACAGTGGATAGAGTGTTGGATTTAGACCTGAGCTCCAGTGCTGTCTCAGACACTTACTAGCTGTGCAAACCTTGGAATTTCACTGAGCCTCAGTTTCCTCATCTGTCTCAGCACCTGTCTTAGAGGGTTGTAGGGAAGAGCCAGTGAGATACTATATGTATACTATAAGTAAAGTATATGTATATAAATATAGCATATAAACTATGTAATATAGTATATAAAGTGTATGTAAAGTGCTTTGCAAACCATAAAATGCTATACAAAGTCTAAACTATTCTTATATTTCCTCCCAAACTTTTCCTTCTTCCAAATCTTCCTATTTTTATCAAAGTCTCCATCATCCTTAAGAACTCCTAAGTTTGTAACTTCAGCATTATCCTCTGTGCCTCCCTCTCCTTCACCCCACATATTCAACCAGCTGCCAAATCTTGTCCTAACTCCACAAAGCCTCTTGCATCCAACCTCTTCATTCACTCAGGTCTTCATCAACTTCCACCCCTGCCTCACCATATTAGAGACATTACCCCATTGGCCCTATGTTGCTTATAGAGTTGTGTGTCAGTTCCAGGTTTCTTTATAACTTCATCAGCACATCTGATTGGTACACCTACCCTGACCTCTTAGAACAGCCTCCCAATTGGCCTCCTTGCCTCAGGTCTCTCCCCACTCCAATTCATCTGACACACCTGTGCCAAAATGACTTTCCTTAAGCACAAATATGATCAGGTCACTCTTCTATTTGATCAATTCCAATGGTCCCCATGAAAAACTGGAAATTCCTTTATTTAGCTTTGAGAGCCCTTTACAAACTGACCCCAACCTATCTTTTCAACATCACTAGACATTACTTCCCCTACATATACTGATCCAGCCAAAGTGGTCTTTTCCCTGTTCCTCATGCATGAGCTCCCAATGCCATACCTTTGCACCAGCCTGGGACACACTCCTTCTTTACGTCTTCTTCATAAAGACTCCCCCTTCTTCCAAGACACCATTCAAACACCATCTTTTGTATGAAGTCTATTCTGCCCTGCCTCGAACACCAGTGCCCTTCCTCTTGAACTATTTTGTGTTTGTAAATATTTGAATTTATTCAATTTAATAAACATTTATTAAGCAACCTACTATGTGCTAAGCCCCAGGGATACAAAAAGGGAGAAAAAAATCTTTACCCTCAAAAAATTTCTGATCTTATGGGAAAGAAAACATGCAAATAAATATGAATAAAGAAGTTCTATACAGGATACATGAGAGATAATGAGCAGAAGCGTTGAGGAAGGCTTCCTGCACAAGGCAGGATTTTAGTTGGGACTTAAAGGAAGCCAAGGAGTTCAGTAATTGGAGCAGAGGAGGGAGAACATTGCAGACATGGGGGACAATTTGAGAATGCCTGGAAATGTTCTTGGAACACCTTGTTCCTGGAAAAACCAAAAGTCAATGGATCAAAGAGTACTCACATGAAAGTAAGTTGTAAGAAGGCTGAAAGGTCACTTAACCTTATACTCTCTCCACATATTTACATGGGTGCTTGTTGTCTCCTACCTCTAACGCCAAAGCTTACAAATTGAAAGTGCAGAAAACCAAATAGATTTTATCCTGTCATTGATTTCCTTTTGTATCTCTACCAACCTTTTGTGTTAACTACCTAAGTCACATTTCGTTTGCCTCTTAGTTAAGCTTGAAAGTTCAGCTTTCCTGCAAATCCACTCATTGTCTCCGAATTAAGTTTGGAAGCTCAGTTTTCCTGTTAGTCACTGTTCTATTCTTGTATCAAGGAAATCTCTTATCCTTGAAGGATGCAGGTGGACACCAGGGAGTCTGGTCTGTTAACCAAGGAAGTCTGCTCTACTGTGGCTAAACTGACCTTGCAAGTGGACTCAAACAATGAGCATCTCTTAGCGACAGGATGGAAGGAGGGGTTGTTGCTCGTGCCTTGTTCCTGATTTCCAGCCAATCATATTGCCCCCATCCCTGTGATGCTTCAGACTGTAACCAATCATACTGTTTTCCCCATCTATGATGCTGCCTTCTAGTTTTTAGATACTCCTCCTTTTGTCTGCAAAAATGATTTGTCCACCCTCATCTGGGATCTTTTGGCTTGCAGAGGGGCTAACGACCCTTTTACTGGTAACTGTTAGCCTTGCCCCCAAAATGATCATTCTTGAAGCTTTGTGTGTTTCAGTTTGCTTTCGTTTCAATCATATCAACAGGTATAAGACTTTAGGGTTTACAAAGCTCCACATCTTATCTCATTTAATTTCTACAACAGCCCTCGGAGGTAGGTACTACTATTATCCTCACTTTATAGATGAGGAAATAGAGGCTGAGAGAGGTTAAGTGACCTTCCCAGGATCACACAGTAAGTATCTAAAGTGGGATTTGAATTTGGGTCTTGGATTCCAAATCCAACATTCTCCCTGGCTGTAAACTCCTTGTAAGTAGAGATTGTTTCATTCTTCATACTGAGATCCCTAGTTCCTGGCATGTAGTGGCTGCTCAATACATACTCACTGACTGATTGATTAACATACAGCTAACACTGGTCACATTTCTCTACCAGTTTAAGGTTTTCAAAGCCCTTTCCTCACAACAACCTTGTAAGGTTAGTAGATGAAATATTATCTCTATTTTCCAGATGAGGAAAGCAAGGCTCAAAAAGTTCGAGTTACTGGCTAATAGTTACACAAAGAGTAAATACTGGAACAGGACCTCAAACTTGAGTTTTCTCATTGTAGGTCCTATATTCTTACACACACACACACACACACAGACATATCCAGTTACCTCTCTCATCTTTTATCCACTATATGGTAGTAGTGAAGTTAACCCCATTTTATAAAAATAATAATAATGATAACAGTATTACTACTCTTCATGATTCATGAGATGCTCATTCAGTCTGTGATCTAAAAGATTCTTTGCTTCTCCTCCTGTGGGCATGGCAAACAGAAAAGTGAATGGTCAAACAGAGGCATGGTATCCAGAATGAGGGAGAGGATAGAACCACATTATTCAGTCCTGGTCAGAAGACATCTGGAATTGGGGGTTCATTCTGGGCACCAGGTGTAAAGAAGGATATTGACAAGCTGGAGTCTATCTAGAAGTGGAAAACCACAGTGATGGGGGTCAGGAAAGGGCAGACAAGCACTTATTAAGTGCCTATTATGTGCGAGGTACTTTGCTAATCTTTGCAGATGCTATCTTATGTAACCCTCACAACTACTCTGGGCCACTATTATCCCCAATTTACAGATGAGGAAACTAAAGCAGGCAGAGGTTTAGTGCCTGGTTCAAGGGGTTGGGGGTGAGGGGAGGAGAATGTACACACAACACATTTTTAAGTTTAACTTGCATCATTAACATTTTTTCCATCATTTTCTTAAGTCTAGATAATCAACAAAACAATAAATCATGCCTTGATTTATAGTATTTGTTGATTTCCAGGATGTAAATGTTCAAAATGAAAATTCAGCAATCAACCCTCCCCAGCCAATTCAAGCAAGCTCCAATGCTAGCTTCTATCGTCTTACTAGAATAAGGAAGTGATGCAAGATATCTCGAGGAAAGAGAGGACATTAGCCACTAGGAAGATTTTTTAAAAAAGTTTCCAAAAGGCAGCGGTGCCCAGTATGGCCTTGAAGGAATCTCAGAACTCAAGAAGAGGAGATGAGGAAAGACCTCATTCCAAGCTGGAGGGATGGCCCGAGCAAAGGCACAGGTGGGAGATGAGAGCGAGAGCTCAGAAAACAACAAGTAAGCCAATCTGGCTGGAGCCTAGCGTCCGTGAAGGAGAGAAGTAGTTGGAGGCACTGCCACTCTCCAGGACTTCCTCTCCTCTCTCAACTGGGAGATCTTGAGGGGAGGGAGAGGGTTGCTGATTTCTTATGTCTGCTTCCCTCACCACATATCAGAGCATCCTTGAGGACAGCTGCTACTGACACAGAAACAATGAAAAAGTCCCTATCTTCTGGTTCTCTAAAGTTCACAAGGTTCCTCCTCCAATGAAGGAGCATTTCCCTCCCATCTCAAGCAATTCCTTCTAAGGGCTTTGGCTGGAATGCTCTCTCCTTGCTTACTATTCACTCAACTATGGATTCTGACCAGCTCAATGATTTTTGATGGGTCCCTGATGGCATAACCAAGTCCTTCAGTCAATCTGGTCAAACTTCCTGTCCCACCCAAGTTGATGTCCATGCCTTGTTCACCTCTAGTATAGACAACTAAGAAATGTTCTTACTTAATAAATGTATCAGGGTTGAGAGGGGTGGGATGCTTTCAATCATATTCTTATATATTCATTTGGAATATGCTTATTTATGTTTCTGTTGTCTCCTCAATTAGAATGTAAGTCACTTGAGGCTAGGGAGTGTGTCACTTTTGTCTTTTATCCTCTGGTTGATCAACTGATTGATTATAAGGAGGGAGAAGATGACAAGCTTCAGTGTCTAATTAGGTATGAGAGAGGTGAGTTGTCCTGATCTATGTCTTGCCACTGGACTCATGACTCTGGAGGAGAAAGTGAGGCTGATGACTTTGCATAGCTCTGCCTCACTTAAACCCAATTCACTTGCAAGTCAAGACATCATTCTCCTCATGTCCTTGGTCCTCTTTGAGAAAGATGATGAACAATAAGAAATGAGAAGGATCCCAGATTCCTGGGCAGACAAGTAAGAAAGATGGATTATTGGTGAATCCCACTGCATATTGATGGTAAGCACATGACTTTGGATTGAAGAAATGGACTCACCCATTATTACCTTATGAGCTCTTGAATGGTCTAAACAGTGTTACTAGGGCAAGTTAATGGAGGTTTGCCCCAAAATTCCAAGAGCAAAACTATTTCTAGTGTGATTCAAGCAGGGATTTTCTCAAGACCCTGAGGAATTTAGAGGGCACATGGTGGGAAGTAGGAAGAGTTAGTACCCCCAACATTCACTGCTCCCTGTCAAAGTTAATTGGCCTATAGAAGAAATCTCTCCACCAGGTTCTGGGGAGGTCAGAACTAAGCATCTCCTTTACCCTCAGACTACCCTGCTCTAGTATTCTTGGAACTCCCCACTCAAGCTGGGAGGTAGGCATGGGAATGGCGACCATGGAAAGCCTCTGATCTTTAAAATTCCACATAGTGGATAAGCTAGGGGATAAAGAAAGGAGGAAAAAAAGAGAGGGTAGAACAGGGGAACAATGGCCTCCAAGCAGCTGAATCCAGGAGGACTTCCATGAAGGCCTTCCCCTCAGTGGAAGAGAAGTGGGGGAGAGAGCAACCTGGTGTCTGCAAGTCTCTGTCTCTTTTTTCCTCCTGTAAGGATTTCTTTTCTGTCTTCTTTCTGAGGCTTACAAATTCCCCATTACGGTTCTGCTGGTTTCTCCAAGGTCATGCTGTAGAAAGAATAAAAATTCACTTGATCATAGATTTATAGGAAAGATATTATAGGATTATATGTATCCTATATAAATAAGGACAATATGTTTCCTACATATAGGACAATGTATTTCCTATATAAGGAAAGAGGAATTGAGTCCAACCTGATTTTAAAGATGAGTAAACTGAGGTTTGAAGTGATTAATTAACTTGCCCAGATCTGAATAGTTAGTACCAGAGATAGGATTCAAATTCAGGTCTTTCTGACTCCAAATCTAACATTCTAAGCATCCTACCATTCAAAAAGACCTAGGTTCAAATCCCACTTACTTTCCGTAGGACTTTGGGCAAATCATTTAAATTCTCGAGGCCTGAGTTTCATCTTCTGCAAAATCAAAAGCTTGGATTTGTTGACCTCTAAGATCCTTTCCAGCCCTAAACCTATCAACATTCTCTGAAAAAAATGTTGATAAAAATAGTTGTGGGGGGGCGGAGCCAAGATGGTGGAGTAGAAGGATGCACGTTTACGAGCTCTGAAACCAAAGCCCATAGAATTAATGTAAAAAGAGACCCCCATAACTTCTGGATCAATACAAGGTGTGCAGAAACGGAGTGGAAGAGATTTCCGTTCCAGGGAGCCCTGGAGACCCGTCCCCAGGGTCCGTCGCGCCCTGGAAAGCGGACCCCACCCCCAGCGCTGCCCTGGCCGCGGCCCCAGAGAAGCTGACCTGAGCAGGCTTCAGACATGGAAGCTCCGGCAGCCGGGAAAGTCCCTCCGCCCACAGAAGCTACAGGTCAGTGAGAAAGAAGGCTGGGCTGGATGAGAGGGGGAGCAGGGCCTCTCCGGGACTCGGGCCCCCTCGGGAGGAAGCGGCGGCGGCAGAGACGGGGGCAGGAAGCGGTGGAGGCAGAGGCGTGGGCGGCGGCTGAGCCGGCAGCAGCCCAGGACTCAGGAATCCCCAAGCAGCAGGCAGGATCTTCATTACGGAAGGTTTCTGCGTAAAACCTGACGGAGCTGAGCCTGGGAGACGGCCCTGCCCCCACCCCGCTCTATTACTGAAGACCTCGGCATAAAGCCCCCGAGGGAACTGAGCCTAGGAGGCGGGCCCCCCACCCCACCCCCACCCGCTCCATTCCTGAAAGTCTTTGCATAAAGCCCCTGAGGTGGCTCTGCCCCCACCCCAGTGCCAGAACTAAAGCTTGCCGCGGGAAAGCCCATTTGAATCTCAGAGGCCAAGCACTAGCTGGGCGGATCCAGGCAGGGGTGGAAAGGAATCTCAGAAGTCAAGTAACTGGCTGGGAAAATGCCTAGAAAAGGGAAGAAAAATAAGACTATAGAGAGTTTTTTCCAACAAATGCAAATGAGCCCGACATTCGGATCTGACGAAGATGAGGACGTATTCTTGCCATCAGGGAAAGACGTGGAGGGCGGGGCCTCAGTACCCCAGATACCCCAGGGGGGTGGTGGGTGGGCTCAGGCCTTGGAAGAGCTTAAAAAGGATTTTGAAAATCAAGTTAGACAGGTGGAGGAAAAACTGGGAAGAGAAATGACAGAGATGCAAGAAAAGTATGAAAAACGGGTCAATACCTTGGTAAAGGAGACCCAAAAAAATGCTGAGGAAAATAACACCTTGAAAAATAGGCTCACTCAATTGGCAAAAGAGGTTCAAAAAGCCAATGAGGAGAAGAATGCTTTCAAAAGCAGAATGAGCCAAATGGAAAAAGAGGCTCAAAAGCTCACTGAATTTAATAGTTCTCTCAAAATTAGAATGGAACAGATGGAGTCTAATGACTTTACGAGAAACCAAGAAATCACTAAACAAAACCAAAAGAACGAAAAAATGGAAGAGAATGTGAAATATCTCATGGGAAAAACAACTGACCTGGAAAATAGATCCAGGAGAGACAATTTAAAAATTATGGGTCTACCTGAAACTCATGATCAAAAAAAGAGCCTAGACATCATCTTCCATGAAATTATCAAGGAAAACTGCCCTGACATTCTACAACCAGAGGGCAAAATAAGTATTGAAAGAATCCATCGATCACCACCTGAAAGAGATCCAAAAAGAGAAACTCCTAGGAACATTGTGGCCAAATTCCAGAACTCCCAGCTCAAGGAAAAAATCTTGCAAGCAGCTAGAAAGAAACAATTGCAGTACTGTGGAAATACAATCAGGATAACTCAAGATTTAGCAGCTTCTACATTAAGGGATCGAAGGGCGTGGAATAGGATATTCCAGAAGGCAAAGGAACTAGGACTCAAACCAAGAATCACCTACCCAGCTAAACTGAGTATAATACTTCAAGGGAAAATATGGTCTTTCAATGAAACAGAGGACTTTCAATCATTCTTGATGAAAAGACCAGAGCTGAAAAGAAAATTTGACTTTCGAACACAAGAATGAGAAGAAGCATGAAAAAGTAAACAGCAAAGAGAAGTATTAAGGGACTTACCAGAAGTGAACTGTATACATTCATACAGGGAAAGACAATATTTCTAACTCTTAAAACTTTTCAGTATATGGGTAATTGGTGGGACCACACATACACATGTACACGCATGCACACATATACACACATGCACACACATACAGAGACAGAGAGCACAGAGTGAACTGAATAGGATGGGACCATACCTTAAAAGAAATTAAGGTAAATGGTGAGAGAGAAATGTAGTGGGAGGAAAGAGGAGGTAACTATATGTCATTTAAGAGGCAAGTAGGAGATTTTTTTAGTGGAGGGAAAAAGAGGAGAGCTGAGAAAAAAAAAAAACAAAACAAGAAGTTTACCCTCATCCCATTTGACTAAACGAAGGAGTGAAATGCACACTCATTTTGGTATGAAAACCTATCTTACAGTATAAGAAAGGGGGGAGAAGGAGATATTGCAAGGGGGGGGATGATGGAAGGGAGGGCAAAGGGAGGAGGGAGCAATTTGAAGTCAACACTTGGGGAGGGATAGGATCAAAAGACAAGAGAAACAACGAGGGGCAGGTTAGGAGGGATGGTAATTCAGTTAGTCTTATACAACACGACTATCAGGGAGGTCATTTGCAAAACTACACAGATAGGACCTATATTGAATTGCCTGCCGTCCCAAAGGGAATGGGTGGGGAGGGAGGGATGGGGAGAATTTGGAACTCAAAGTCTTAGGAACAACTGTTTAGTATTGTTGTTGCAACTAGGAAAGAAGACATACAGTTAATGAGGAATAGAAAGTCATCTGGCCCTACAGGAGAAAAGAGAAGATGGAGACAAGAGAAGGGAGGGATGACAGAAGAGAGGGCAGATTGGAGATAGGGAAAATTAGATTGCTTGGGATATTGGGGTGGGGGGAGGGGATAAAAGGGGAGAAAATTTGGAACCCAAAAATTTGTGAAAATGAATGTAAAAAGTTAATTAAATAAAAAAATAAAAAAATAAAAATAGTTGCGCTTCCTATTCACAGAGGCAGTGTGGCATAACAAATAGAGATCCAACCTCAAAGTTGGGGCAATTCAGTTTCAAGTCCTACTTCAGACACACTGGCTATGCAATCCTGAGCAAGTCACTTTTGCACCCCCTTTGACAGTCTGGTGAAGACTGGGCACCTCTTCTCAGAATATTGTTCTTAAATACATAAAATACATAGGCATATTATAAAGGAAACCAATTATATTGAAATTGAGTTGTCAAGAAAATTTTTTTAACTTTACAGTCTTAGATTAAGAACTGCAGGCTTAATCCAAAGGCATATATAGTCTAATGCCTTAGTTGTATGGTCCCAAAAGGTCACATGGACTATTTGTGCCTGACGTGGCAGAACTGGTACGAACTGGATGTACTGTACGTTGACCCTGATACCATGATGTCATCTTGGTCCCTTTAAGCACAAAGAACAAACTTTTATAGATTAAGGAAACAGACCCAGAGATATTTCATTAAAGTCTTGCTCCTAATGAATCTGTAGAACTACTATTGGGCTCTCCAAGGATATGCCAGAAGACCAGAAGCTCTGGCAGGTCCTTCCAAGCTAGAAGTCTTCAAACATGGTCCCAGTTACTGTGGGCCTATGATTCACACATGAGGATGAACAGCCTAACTAACAGCCAAGTTAGTGTAGAGAGAGGCTCATCACCAGATCATCCACTAGGGGATGGATTTTTCTTTTCAGCCATAAAACTCATGAAGAATAGACCACTGAGATGTAGAATGGTTGAACTAGATCATCTGAAGTACATCCCTAGTGTCATAAAAAGTGCGCTAGGTATAGAGTCAGAGAACCTGGGTTACTTACTACCCTTATGCCCTAAGGCCAAGTCCCTTCCCCTTCTCTGGGTCTCAATTTCCTCCTTTGTAAAATAAAGGAGTGGGAATCTCTAAGCTCTAAACTCTATGAAGCCAAGGGATAATAGGGTTGGGGGAGGGATGGCAGCAAAACCCACCCTTTCATTTGGCCCCATGCCCCACACCATACCTCGGGATGCCTCTGAGTAGATAAGTGCACATATGCCTAGTCCAGTCCTGAAACAGAATCTCAACTTGGCAAGACTCTACAGAGTCATTCTAATTCTTTAATTGAGTGCCTAATCACCCAGCACACGCCTCATGTAATTACAGGGTGGGTTAGCCACCAGGGCTTGGCACATGAGGCCCGCCAGCCATGGGGAAGATGGGCTGGGTAGATAACCAACCCAGGTGAAAGCAAAACTGGAACCACTGAAGTACATGAGGGAAGGTAGGCCTTGGAAGTCAGGAAATTAAAGAGAATTCTAATGGGTGACATTTATGAAGACTAAGCTTTCAGGCTGGCAGAGAACTTTACAACAGCCCCCTGTAAGCTAGGCATTATAGATATAATTATCCTCATTTTATAGAGGAGGAAGCTGAAGCCAGGAGAGGGGAAGTGATTTGTCCTCAGTCCTACTAACAAAAAGAATTCAAATCCATGGTCTTTTTCCACTACAATGCACTGTCCCATTGGGTACAGGTAAACAATGGACAAGGGTTATTATACTGGAAGGGTGGACTCTCTGTGTGTTGTATTGGTAACTACCCTGCAGTCTGTCACTCTACCTAACTGCCCATGCTGATGGTGTAGCAGGATTAGATGAAAGTTTATCTGAAAAAGGTGAGGGGAGGGTGGTTAAAGGACCCCAAGTTCAATATGAATTTTTACGCTATGGTGGCCAAAAGAGCTTCTATGATCTTGGGTGGCACTGAAAGGCAGCACTTCCAGGAATCAGGATGAAACTTCCTCAGTGTTCAGCTTTGGTCAGACTACATGTGTACCACTGAGTTCTAAGGGACATGGTTAGAGAAGATAAAGATCTGCTAAACTGGCAGATCACCAGAGGACAACCATGATGGTGAAGAGTCTCCCGTCCACTGCACATGAGGACATGGGGATCTTTAGCCTAGAGAAAAGAGACTTGGGGAGGACACAGTAGTCACATTTAGATATTTGAATATGGGAGGCTTTGGCCTCAAAAGGCAAAACAAGAACCCACAGGCAAAAATTACGAAGAGTACAAAGGGACAAGCTTCAGTTTGATTATTAGAGCTGTCCCAAGGGGGAAAAGATTGCTTTGGGAGGTAATGGGTTCCCCCTCACTGCAACAAATCTAGCACACTTGATATAGACAATCCCTTGTCAGGAAGGGATTCCTTTGAGGTACAGGCTGGACTAAATGACTACTAAAGTCTCTTCTGACTTAAAAATTCCGTTATCATACCATTCTCTGTGGGTAAAAGTGCACTGGATTTGGACATTGGAAAGCTGGATTCAATACTTATTAGATGTGCCACTAGGGGCAGCTAGGTGGCACAATGGATAGAGTGTCAGACCTGGGGTCAGGAAGACCTGATTTCAAATCCAGCTTCAGACACTACTAGCTATGTGATCCTGAGCAAGTCATTTAACTCTGTTTGCCTCAGTTTCCTGATCTGTAAAATGAGCTGGAGAAGGAAATGGTAGACCACTTCAGTATCTTTGTCAAGAAAATCCCAAATGGGGTCACAAAGAGTCACAAATGACTAAAACATCTGAACAATAACAACTATAAGCCAAAGGAGCATGCTCCTCAACTCTTAAAGCTGTTAGAAGGACCACCCAGGGCTGAATCATTCACCAACCAGCTCCTCCTCACTATCTCACTAGCTGGGTGAACTCTGGGCCTGTTTCCCCAGGCATAAAATGAGAGGTTTTGACTAGTTGGAGTCTGACGTTCCTTCCACTCGGTTCCACTCTGCATCCTCTGTTCTAAGGTCCTCTCCAGTAACAATATTCTATGTTCTATAGACCCATCCTCTACTGATGTTTTATGCTTAATGATTCTAAGCTGAGCTCCAGTAGCCTTTAGGTAGGAGAGTCAAAAATGAAGACAGCCAGGATTTCACCCTTAAATAGGAAGAATAAAGGATGAAATAGGTAAAACTTTTTGTCTCATGTGACAACTAAGTGAACACAGCAAATGGAGCACTGGGCCTGGAGACAAGAAGACCTGAGTTCAGATCCGGCCTTTGTCACTTACTAGTTAAGTGACCCTGAGCAAGTCATTTATGTAACTTCTGTGTCTGCCTCAGTTTCCTAATTTGTAACACAAGGATAATAATAGCATCTACCTATCAAGGTTAATGTGAGGATCAGATGAGAGGATGCTTACAAAGCAGTTAGCACAGTGCCTGGCACATGGTCAATGGCATATAAATGCTAGCTATTAACATTATGTAAGCCCCGATTCCAAGGTGTATCCGCTTGGGCCACATCCTTTCAGGGACTTCCTTTTAACTTTATAAGGCGACCATGTAACTAATGCAATCAACTAATCCAGATTAGCATAAAATGGGTGGTGTAGCCAGATAGCAGTTTAACTGGGAAAAAAAAGGGGGGCGTTTGAGTGGACTTCAAACAATATGTCTATTGTATAATTTGGCAGGCAAATAAGTTAGTGCTATCTGAGGCTACTTACGAGGCACACAGGATCCAGGACTAGGGATATGATAATCACTCCGGACTCGGCTGTGGGCAGACCACATTTGGAAGCTGCTGAGGTCAGTGCTGGCGTTGGTGAGCCAGAGTGCATATGCAGAGGAGCTGCCATGGTCGTGAAGGCCTCTAGTTTCATGCCATATAAGAAGCAATTGAAGCAACTGAAGAAGGGAAGACTGATAGGGAAATGATGGTTGTTTTCAAGTATATAAGGGACTGTCACATGGAAGGGTGATTAAATTTGTTTTGCTTGACCTCAGAAGAGACAACTAACCACAGAGCGCAGAAGTTGCAGGAAACAATTTCACCTTGTAAGTGCAAGGGGGTGACAAAGTCCAGATCTCTTGCCCTCATAACATGGCTTTGGTCTGGCAGCTGCAGGGGCTACTTCTCTCCTCCCTTCTCTCTCCAAGGCTGGATGCTGCTCAAGAACTATGTGAGTCTAGATTTGGGATTATAACCACTAACAAGTCAAAATCTTCCCTCTCCCCAACATGAGATTGGGGTTCAGAAACATTGCCCATGAACTCCACTCTCAAGCTAAGTGAGTGAACATATGTCTGTTTCTGCCATGTGCTTCTGCAGGAGGTCTCTCAGTGCCCCAGCTGCTGCCACTTTTTGGGCAAGGAAGGTCCAGCCTCAAATAGCTGCAGGCAAGCACATGGAATTTGCATGAGCCATTACCAGTTACTGGGGAGAGGAAAATGTGCCAATGTCTGTTTTCCAGCCTTTCAGCTCCACACCCCAGAATTCAGATCTGCACTCTTGGTCTGTCTTTTGAATGTGGAAAATGTGAATAGGCAAAAAATAAAAAGTGGGGGGAGCTGAGAGTAGTCTGTTCCTCCCCTTTACAGGCCTAATGAAAAGTGGTTAATTCCTATGACAAGATTCTGTCCTCTCAAATTCCAAGCCAAATGCTTTCAGAGCTGCCTCAGTCACTGGAGATCAGTCAAGAATGATTACTCTTCATTTTAACAAGGTACCAAAGCACACAGCCAGATGGAGAGGGGGAGCCCCTTGGTAAACATCCCCTATATATGATCAAGTGTTAAAATAATAGTTATAAATAAAGGCTAGAATAAGGAGGGGAGACCAAACAAGACTAATTCTTCTACCAACAAGAAGACTTTCTACAACACACCTCACAAGCGTTCCTCCTCCTTCTACCTGGAGACTTTCATTTACAAGAGACTCACTACTTCCCAAGAGAGCATACTAAATTCTGCCTAGGTCTGGCGTCCACCCATTCATTATACTTAGCTCTGTCCTCTGGGGCCATGCAGAGCAAGGCTAGGGGCAGCTAGGTGGCGCCAGAGTGCATGGAGCACCAGGCCTGGAGTCTGGAATACTCAGCATCCTGAGTTCAAATCTAGCCTCGGACACTTACTAGCTGTGTGACCTTGGGCAAATCACTTTACCCTGTTTGCCTCAATTACCTCATCTGTAAATGAGCTAGAGAAAGAAATGGTAAACCACTCCAGTATCTTGACAAGAAAACCCCAAACAGGGTCATGAAGAGTTGGACACAACTCAACAACAACCAAAGGACAAGTCGAATGCCTCTTTCAGACAGCCTTTCAAATACTTGGAGAGAATTATTATCTCTGCCCTTTTGTTATCGTTTAGTCATTTAGACATGTCTGACTCTGCAGGATACCATGGGCCATGTGGTTCATGAGGTTTTCTTGAAAAAGATACTGGAGTGGTTTGCCATTTCCTTCTCCAGTGGATTAAGGCAAACAGGTTAAGTGACTTGCCCAGGGTCACACAGCTAGGAAGTGTCTGAGGTTGGATTTGAACTCAGGTCTTCCCGACTCCAGGCCCAGCACTATCCGCTGAATCACTTAGTCTTCTATGTCCCCTAAGTTTCTTCTCCAGGTTTTCACATCCCCAGTCAATTCAATTAAGCAGGCATTTATTAGGTGCCTACTATGTACAAGATATTGTACTAAGGGTTATGGATACAAAGACCCCCAAAAAGCACCAATCCCTATTCTCCAAAGGTGTACATTCTCTTGGGGGAGGAAGGGAACCAATAACTACTGCCATTGTGATATAGTGAAGGGAGAGCCCGGAAACCCTGGGTGAAGGTGCTGCTTCTAACTCATACTGGCTTGGTGACCACAGACGATTCACTTAAGCTCTCAGTGTCCCCAGGCATCTCTCTGGGACTCTAACTTGCTAAAAATCCCTGCCAATTTGCATTAATAAAAGGATTTTCCTCACTGGAAGCTCCCTACTATAATAAAATCACTGGTTCAAACCAAAAAATTATCAAGCAGGGGATATAACATGTACACAGATCAGTGAACACAGAGTCCAAGTACAAGGTAACTTCGGGAGCGGGGATCAAAGCAGGCTTCTTGTAGGGAGGGGGTGTATGAGCCAAGCCTTCAGTAGCAAGAGGAGGGAAAACATTCTAGGCAGAGGGGACATAGTCTTTGTATTCATGTCCCCAGTGCCTAGCACAGCATCTGGAACACAGAGAAAACTTAATAAATGTTTGCTGAATGACTGATAAAGGCCAGAGAAGAAACTTCACACATGGAAAACAGCAAGTAGAGGCCAGTTTGTCTGAAAAGAGAGGTTCATGTCAGATTGTAAAGAGGAGAGGAGATAATAGAAAGCCACTGAACTTTGAGTGGAGAAAGGGAGAGGACAAGATCAGACGTGTGTTTCTGAAAGATCTGTTTGGCAGCCATGGGAAGGATGGATTAAAAGGGGGGGCAGAAAAAGATCTGTTAGGAGGGTATTGCAAAAATCCAG
This sequence comes from Bettongia penicillata ogilbyi, assembly GCA_023548195.1. Lineage (NCBI taxonomy): Eukaryota > Metazoa > Chordata > Mammalia > Diprotodontia > Potoroidae > Bettongia > Bettongia penicillata. The sequence continues at coordinate 3,281,014 of JAJHZJ010000283.1, forward strand.
GCAAGAAATGAGGAGGGCCAGAACTGAGAGGTAGGTGTGAGAGGAGGGAATATGAAAGATGTTATGGAGGTCACATCAACAACTGATTGCTTATGGGGGAGGAGAGGGTAAGAGAGCAAAGATTCAAGGATAACTGAGGTTTTGAGCCTGGGGTCTGAAGGGACTATGGTAGATAGAAATAGGGAAATGAAGAGGAGTTAAGTTTAGAGAGACAGATACAGTTGATAGGACTCTAGACTCATAGTCAGTTCCCACTTTAGACTTGCACTAGCTGTGTGACCTTGGGCAAGTCATTTGATTTGTTTCTATGCTTTAATTTCTTCATCTGTAAAATAAAGAGGTTAGACTCGACAGCCTCTAAGACCCCTTCCTATGACCTGATTCATATGACCAATACTCTCTAGCTTAATCAGTGCCCTTCCTAAAAATGGTAGCCAGAACAGAACATTGCTTCAGGTGTATGCTAGCTAAGATAGAACAGAGAAAGCCTATGGTCTCCCTAGACGCTGGACTTTCTCTGCATGAGACCCCAGTCTATACCAGCTTCTTTCTACTGGGTCTCACTGCCAGGATTCCCTGATTCCTAGAAGGGACATTCAAGACGCTGTAGTCTAATTCTGCTTATTCTACAGCAGAGGAAGTGAAGGGACTTGCCTAAGGTCACATATATAATTAAATAGCAGATCCATGATTTTAACCCAAGTCCTTTTGCTACTACATTGTGACACAGTGTATAAAAGTGTAGGACCTGGAGTCAGGAAGACCTGAGATCAAATCCAGATTGAAACAGTAGCTATGTGACCCTGGGCAAGTCACTTAACCCTGCCTGCCTCCATTTCCTCATCTATAAAATGAGATGGAGAAGGAAATGGCAAACCACTCCAGTATCTTTGCCAAGAAAACCTGAAAAGGGGTCACATAAGTCAGATGTTACTGAAACAAATAACAACAAATTATCATGATGCTTTTCTCTTTTAATAAAAGTAGTACTTCTTGAGTCTTTCATTAAAAGAAGTTGATCAATAAATAGCCCCTCCCCACTAGAGTGCCTCTTGGGATTGAGACCCCGACTCTCCACCCCTAGAAAGAAGTACTATTATGGGGTGGCAAGTACACTAGATTTGGAGTTGGAAACCAGAATCCTGACTCTGACCCTCACTCTCTGTACAACTTCTCTAAGCTTGTTGTCCTCATCTGTAAAATAGAGCTAACAATATTTACAACACCTTCCTTATAGACCCGTTGGGGGTGGCTGGGAGGAAGTATTTATTGACATTAATGCATTATGGGAAAGTGAGTTATTGTTATTAACAGGTCTAGAGAAAAGTGGGAATTCCTGTTGGGGGGAACTAGTAATGAGCATAGCTTGTGCCTACTTATTCCTTTTTGCCCCTCCAGAAAACAGCTGGAACTGTTTTCTGGAACTGGGGACTTCACCTGTGGTTTCAAAGAAAGGAACTCTTCAGAGCCATCCTGACTCACCAAATCCACTCCCCAGGTGTGCTCTGAGTCATAGCTCCTGAACTGACTTGGCCCCCAAACAATTTTTTCCTTTGGTCAGCTCTTCAAACCCAGTTGGGCTACATTCCCCTTCCTACATCACTGTCCAGGTGAGGCAGGCTGAATAGCAAAGAGCCCTAAAGGTCACAACACTCAGGGCTTTGGGACATGGGGGCCAAGTTGTGGGAGACAATGCAAAATCCCAAAGGAATAAATAACACTACCCAATAAATGGTGCTCCAGAAGATTGAATACTTCAAAGCCCATCCCTAAATACTGTGAGCCTTAGTTTCCTTATCTGTAAAATGAAGGTAGTAGATCTGATGGTCTTTAAGGATCCTTTCAGCTCTCAACCTACGATGATACTACAATCCCATGACCTTATCTACTGGAGGGCAAGAGAGGGGGCAAGTATGTTTAGTCATTTCAGTCATGTCCAATTCTTCATGACCCCATTTGGGGTTTTCTTGTTAAAGATACTGCAGGGGTTTGTCATTCCTTCTCCAATCATTTTACAGATAAGGAAACTGAGGCAAACAGGATGATATGACTTGCCCAGGGTCATACAGCTAGTGTCAGTGACCTGATTTGAACTCAGGAAGATGAGTCGCCCTGACTCCAGGCCTCGTGGTCTATCCACTATACCACCTCGCTGAGGGGCCAAGCAACCTTGACCTTATTGGAAGACAGTATATTGTACTGGGAAGTACAGTCCTTTGGATACAGTAGGTCCTTAATAAATACTTGAATGATATATTGATCTGTTGATTCTCAGAGTCGGTTTGAATCCTAGCTGTCAGATGACTTCAGCTTCCTAATCTATATAATGAGAAGTTTAGATGAAATAGTCTCTTAAATTCTCAACCTCGAAGCAGGGCGGCTACCAGGTGCTTATACAGCGGTATGTTTTGAAGTCAATGCCCATCCCCAAATACTTCCCCTCCGACCACAGGGTATACTGCCAGAAATTATACTAATGGCATTTCATTTTCCCCACCATTGGAGTAAATTAAGTGGCATTTGAAACTGTTTCTGCTCATTAACAACTTTATGGGAATTAGTTTATCAGACCTTTTCCTGGGGTGATTAGGGAGGGTGGAAAGAGAGGCCCAGAGCATGGAATTAAGGCCAACTTGCCTAGGGTCACACAACTGGTAAGTGCCAGAGGTTGGATTTGAACTCAGATCTATCCTGACTCAAGGCCTAGCACTCTATCCACTAAGCCACCTAGCTACCTCTAGAGCATGAGATACTTACTACTCATAGGATTCAAAGAAGGAAAGGACCTGAGAGATCATGGACTCAAAGACTGGTAAAGCTAGAAGAAATTTTAGAAATAAATCTTTCTCTTTCTTTTAACAAATGAAGAAGCTAAGACAGGAAAAGTGACCTGTTTAAGGTCTCAGCTAGCTAAGTGACAGACATGACTCGAACCCAGGTCTTCTGCCTCACAGAATAGTGCTCTTTCCAGGACACTCTGGCTGCTTCTCCTCTTGCACTTTACTGCATTGCCTCACATGGGTCTGTGCTACTAGACCCACGTGGATGGTGACGAGGCCTGATCATAAACAGTTTGTAGGGGAAGGTAAGGGAGGGGACGCTGCCAAAGACAAAAGTCCTTTCCACACAGTGCAGAGGAACTTGACCCTGGCTAGGACCAGCCTCTCCATAAACAAAGGTCAGGGACCGGTCCCTGTCTAGACTTTGCGTCTCCCACTGGACCTGGTGCATTACTCTGCATATTAGGAGACATTTAATAAATGGTGGTTGAGTTGGAATTTGTGAAGGAAAGACTATTGGGATTGTCAATGCTCTTTGGGGGACCTGGATTCCTGTCACCGATCTGCCACTAACTAGCATTATGACCTTGTGGGAGTCATTTCTTTTCCTCTGGGCCTCATTTCCACCATCAGTAAAATGAGGGAATTAGACTATGTGATCTCTAAGGTCCCTTCTAGTTCTGCCAGTCTCTGATCCTCTCTCTCTCTCTCTCTCTCTCTCTCTCAGATAAATAAAGTAGGAAGCCTAGTGAGTGATGTCATCTTTTTCCAAGCTGCTTTTCCTTACTCCTCCGCCTGTCATGGGGTTTTTTTTTTTTTTGGGGGGGGGGTGCAGGGGGAGGGAAGAGACACCTTACAAGCTATGCTCAGTCTAAAGCAGAGACGTGGACAACTTTGTGTCCTCTGGTGCCATCTGGTGGACCATAGACTCTAAGACTGGCCAGGCCACTGCAGCTGGCAAAAGACAAAAACATGATGTCATCCCCATGGAAGGAAAATTCCTTCAAGTGAAGAACCTGCCTAGTTCCCAGGCCCCTTCCCCTCCCCCACCCAGTCTCCATCCATGTCTTCCCCCTAACCTTTCTCCTTTCCTCTCCTCATCATTAACAAAGAATCTAGAAATACATTCTGAGTAGTAGTTTTCACATTTTTTTAAAAAGCTATCAACAAGTAAAAATAGCAATTCACATTTCTTCTAGCCCTTAAAGGTTTACAAAGCACTCTGCTCACAATAATCCCATGCCGTAGGTAGTGAAAGTGTTACTACTCCCATTTTACAGATCAGAGAACTCTGAGGCTCATAGAGAGTTTTGCCCAGGGTCTCAGAGCTAGTCAATGAAACAGTCAGGACTTGATTTCAGGTCGCCTGACTCTAAAAGTTCAGGATTTTTTTCCCTCCTATCCCAGTATTGTGATTCCATGAAGTAGAAAAATGGACAGGTTTTCATTTCATTTCTCATTCCTAGGCCTTGTCCCTCTGCCAGAAGAGATGAGAATTCCACAGCCACTCTGATGAATCCAGTGAAAAGATATGTAAGAAAGACATCACCCATTTAGATCATGTTAAATTGGATCTAATGGGAAAATCAAAGAATGTATTTTCTTCAGGAACTTCTAGGACAGACACCAAAAAATGATCACATCATTGGTTAGAAAGAACCTTCAGTAAATTTAGGAAGACAGTTCATTTACAGAGCAGGATGTGATATGAGAACTAAATGAAGATATGAGTACACAAGGCACAAGTCTACATGGGAACTAAAAAGCAATTTATTCATTAATGTCTGAGTGAAAGGAAATCATTTTCAAAGCCAAATTACCTCCTAGGTGATGACAACATAAGTTTTGTTGTTGTCACTCTGTCATATCCAACTCTTGGTGACCCTATAGATGATGGGGTCCCTTTGGCAAAGATAATAGAGCGGTTTGCCATTTCTTTCTCCAGTAGATTAAAGCAAACAGAGGTTAAGTGACTTGTCCAGGGTCACACAGCTGGGAAGTGTCTGAGGTCAGGTTTGAACTCGGGTCTTTCCTGACTCCAGGGCCAACACTCTGTCCACTGAGTCACCTAGCTGCCTGATGACACAAATACTATATATCAAAAATTAGAATTATGTTATAATAGAAAGAGAATTAGAATTATCATTTTAAAAAAATCTAACAGCCTCACAATACCTCTGTGACTTCAAGCAAGTCACTTCCCCCTCTGTGCCTCAGTTTCCCCATCTGAAAAATGAACTATGAACAATGACAATGTTAATGAATAGAATGTGAAAATGAAGCCAAATTCTGTATAATTGTAATGACTAATTTTGGCCCTGGAGAACTGAAAAGGAAATGTGCCTCTCTCTTTTTGGTAAAGAGACAAGGGATTACAGGTGTGGAATACTGTATACATGGTCCAGCATTTGGTTCTCCTGAGCTGTTTTAATTTCTTACAACGTAGAGATCATTGGATAGGTGGGCAGTATTCAGTGTCAGGCTTTATCCAGAAATAGCTATCATGAGAAAAACGTAAGCCTAATGTCAATAAAGCTCTTCTTTTTTAACTTAAGAGGCTGAACTAGGCAACTGCTGAGTTCCCGTTCTGCTCAAAATCCAATGACCTCATGGCATTCTCACATGGTATCACCGCTGGGGGAGGAGCAAAGAGAATTACTTGTATACTTTGACACTGTGAGAGAACAACAGTGTAATAGCATTTTCTTCATGGTGGCTTCACTTCCCTTCTTAACACTGTAAACTTAAGAGTTAGAAGAACAGAATGCAAGTATAGACTCTGCCACTAACTTACTGTGTGATCTTTGGGCAAATAATCAGTCAACAAGAGTTTATTAAGCATTTCTGTACCAGGCCCTGTGCTAAGCACCATACCAAGGAAAACAAAGACACTGGCCCTGCCCTCAAGAAGTTCACGTTCTAGTAGGTGAGATGACATGCTGTAGAATAGTCTGTGGCCGTAAAGAAGGGAGGATTTGAGTTGAGTCCTGAAGGAAGTCAGGAGGTTGGAATCAAGAGGAAGAGCATTCCAGGCATGGGAGCCAGTCAATGAAAAGACATAGGGTTGAAAGATGGCATATCATGGGCAAGAAATGGCAAATAATAGGCCAGAGTAGCTGTGTTGCAGTATATGGAAGGGAGAAAGGTATAAGATTGGAAAGTTAGGAAGAAGCCAGGTTGTAAAAAGCTTCAAAAGCCAAATAGGATTTTATATTTGACCCTGGAGGTAATAAGCAGTCACTGAGGTTGAGTCAAGGAGCATAATATGGTCAGACCTACACTTTAGGAAAAAGACTTAGGTGGGTTGTAGAGGGAAGATCAGAATAGGGAGAGACTTGAGACAGGAAACCAAGAAGAAGGCTCTTGTAATAGTTCAGGCAAGAGGCAATGAGGGCTTCTGTCCTGGAGTGGTGGCTATATAAACAGAGAGGAGAGACATAAGAGAGAAGTCATGTAAAGGCAGAAATGACAGGATTTCATAACAGATTGATACATGGAGTAGGTGCAATTGACGAGTCCAGGATGGCATGACAGTTGTGAGCCTGGGTAATGGGGAATTACCAGTAATTCGAAAGTTGGGAAGAAGGGAAGGTTTTGGAGGAAAGATAATTTTTCAGACATGTTGAATTTGAGATATCTATGACACATACAGTACAAAATGTCCAACAAAGAGTTGATGATATATGATTGGAGTTTATGAGAGAGATTAAGGCTGGATATATAGATGTGGGAACCCATGGGAACTGAGATCACTATCTTCTCTGGGTCTCAGCTTCATCAGCCATAGAACATATGGGCTTACCCCTCTTCAAATGAGACTATAGTTTTCACCTTGAGGGGAAAAGAGACAAAGGTTCTTGGCCAAGCAAGCTTACCCCTTCACTTACCCAGCTCCAACAGCTATCTGCCCTCAGATATTTCTCCTCAAGGGTATAATTTTAGGGGTTCAGAAGGAAAGCCTCTTCCCTGTTCACTAACCCTCAGTTTACACTTATCAACATAACTCCTTCCCACCAAATGCTGGTAACACAAAAACACAAATAGTGAATTTGAGTAGACTAGTTCATCCCAAAAGCAACCAGAAATTGGAGAAATTCTACAGATTAGAATATGCCAGAAAATAATAAGTGAATCTCAGCTCAGACCAAAAGACCGCCTAATCTCACCCAAAAGGAAATTCTTCAAAGATTGTAGGAAGGCAGTCTGGAAATCAGGAAAAGGAGCCAGTTTCCCCTACATAGCTGTTGCTTCCAATATCCTTCTACTTGTCTATCTCCCAAAAAGTATCTGAAATGACTTATATCTGTCTCCCTCAAGAAGTTCTAGCACCAACTGTGCCCCCTTATATAAATCCAAAATATCACGTCAGCATCCATTCCATCAATGCCAGGGATTGAAAGCCTGTGTGTATATGTGTGTGCATGTGTGCATTTGTGTGTGTGTGTGTGTGTACATTGTGTTTAATTCAATTATTTATGCTCAGACTCATCCAGGACACGAATTATCCAGTGCTTGACTTTCTATCTCACTATTGCTTAAAGTTTTTATATCAATTCAGCTCAATTCAACAAGTATTTATTAAGCCCCTACTATATGCCAGGTGTAAGCTAAAGACTAAAGATACAAAAATAAAAATAAAACTAATTTCTACCTTCAAAGAACTTCCATTCTTCCGAGCAGAGCCTTGGGGCAGACAAGACAAATCTAGGGTGTAACATGCTGAGACAATGAAGAAACAGTGAGAGTTGCCTTTAAATAAGATTTCCTACCAATACATTTTTAGCACCAGGAATGTATACTCTCCATGGCTCACAGAGATTTATTTTGTGATACACCAAGTCACAGGAGTTAGAACAAAGGCTTGAGTGATCTGAGACAGTTCCAAAGGACTGATGATGAAAAATGCTATCCACCTCCAGAGAAAGAACTGATGGAGTCTGAATGCAAATTGAAGCAAACTTTTTTTTTAACTTTCTTTTTCTTGGTTTGAGCTCGGATTTTGATGGGTTTCTTTTTGTCTTTATTTTATTTCACAGCATGACTAATATGGAAATACATTTTGCATGACTGCACAGGTGTAACCTATATCAAATTGCTTGCTTTCTCAAGAAGCAGGGGAAAAAGGGAGGGAAGAAGAATTTGAAACTCAAAATTTTTATAAAATGAATTAAAATTGATTTTCTATGTAATTGGAAAAAAAATGTTTTTTTAAAAAAAAGAACAAAGGCTTGAAGCCTTCTCTGGACACTACTACATTAGCAGGTACAAGTTTCAGATCTCATGCAAGATGCCTTGGTGGTTTCAGGTAATGTAGAACTGGTGGGCAAGTAAGAGAGGAAATATGTGAGCTGAGATCCTCTAAAATCAAATCCAGGGCTGATCCCCACACCCTGAACTCCCCCTCTGCGAGGAATAAAAGAACTGGATAACTGGAAAACAAGAGGAAGATCATAAACCACTCACCTAGACGTTTTGCCTACTCTTGTTAGAACAGCAGCTACTTGTGGACAGACTGCCTTCACTTTTGCATGTGTATCACTTGAATTTATCATGTTTACATACTACATGTTACATGTGGAACAAGGTAGGTGTTGGGGAGGGGGGTATCTAGACTCTCTGCAAATGACTCCAGCCCCCCAACAATGTTGTTCCCTCAATTGTAGGGGATAGGCCCTGGTACCCCATTTCTACTTAGTCACTAACAATTAGATTTGCTTTTATGAAGGAATATTTACTTTAAAATATCACATATTTTGAAAAGATCATAAAATATCATATTTTTTAATAATCACAAATATACAAACTTTCTCTACTCCATGATATAATTCCTCTCATATTTATCACCTCTGTCTCTTGGGAGGGGAAGAAGATTAGGTTTATAGTTTATCTCAGCTCCTAGAAAACACGGTTTCAGTTCCAAGTCCAAAAACATAGAATAGTTTACTTGTCAGATCTATTGATAAACAAAGAATTTATGACCAAATAAGAGTGCATTACAGGATGTAAAATAGATAATTTTGATTACATTAAATTAAAAAGGTTTTGCACAAATGCAGCCAAGATTAGAAGGAAAGCAGAAAATTGGGGGGAAGGGATTTTACAGTAAGTTGACCAGATAAAGACCTTATTTATCAAATATATAAGAAACTAAGTCAAATTCATAATAATATGAGTCACTCCCCAATTGATAAATGGTCAAAGGATATAAACAGGCAGTTTTCAGAAGAAGAAATCAAAGTTATCCACAGTCACATGAAAAAAAAATGCTCTAAATCACTACTGATTAGAAAAATGCAAATTAAAACAACTCTGAAGTACCACCTCACATCTATCAGAAAAGAGAAATTCTAGATGGGATGAGGGAAAATCGGCTACACCAATGAACTATTGGTGGAGTTGTGAACTGATCCAAACATTCTAGAGAACCATTTGGAACTATGTCCAAAGGGCTATACTTTTTTGCTTACCCTTTGACCCAGCAATACCACCACTAGGTCTACACCCCAAACAGAGTGAAGGAAAAGGAAAAGGAGCCATTTGTACAAAAATATTAACAGCAGCTCTTTTTGTGGCAGCAAAGAATTGGAAATTAAGGGATATGTACCAATTGAGTTGTGGCACATGATTGTGATGGAGCACTATGGTACTATAAGAAATAATGAGGGGGGGGTGGGTTTCAGAAAAAAAAAATATGGCAAGACGTATATGAACTGATGTAAAGTGAAATGAGAAGAATCAGGAGATAATTGTGCACAGTACAGCAATGTTGTAATGATAAGCAAGGGAAGTTAGTGGCACAATGGATAGAGCACCAGGCTTGGAGGCAGGAAGGCCTGAGTTCAAATCCAGCCTCACACACTAGCTGTGTGATTCTGGGCAAATCATTTAACCCTATTTACCTCAGTTTCCTCATCTGTAAAATGAGCTAACAAAGGAAATGACAAATTTTTCCAATATCTTTGCCAAGATAGCACCATATGGAGTCACAAAGACTCTCAGACAAAGATGAAACAACTGAACAACACAATGAAGTTCAACAATGAAAGACTTGGCTTCTCAGATTAATATAATGATTCAAGATAATTCCGAAGGGCTCATGATGAAAAAAAGCTACCAACCTCCAGAGAGAGAACTGATGAACTCTGAGTACAGACTGAAGCATAATGTTTTTGCTTTATTTTTTCTTGCTTTTTTTTTTTTACTAATATGGCTAATATGGAAATATATTTTGATGATTTCACATGTATAATGATATCATTTTACTTGACTTCATAGTGGATGGGGGAGGGTTTCAAGGGATAATTTAGAAAGAAAAGAATGTTAAAAACAAATAATAAATTTGGGGGAGAAACATAATAGGTTTCCTTCACGGGAAGTCTCCAAGCAAAGGCACTTACCAGGGATTTTGTGAAAGGGGGGAATTTTTGTTTAGGATCAGATTAAACAAGATGGTCCGAGGTTCTGTGGTTCTACTGTTCTGAGACTGTGTGCGAAAAGTGTTGGGCATCGACAAATATAAGAGATCATTAAGCAATAAAAGTACTTTTTACAGCACTGACAAATTAAATGTAGCGGAATAAAAAAAAATCGTGCACTTAGAGATAAAGGCTGGATTCAAATCCCAGCTCTTCTACTTACTACAAAGAGTGATCTTAGGCAAATCACTTAATCTCCTCTGACCTCAATATCCTTATCTAGAAAATCTAGATTTGGGACAACATTATCACTAAAGGCTCTTCCTATTCTTAATCTTGTGATTCTACTTCTTATTTGTCCTTCCTTCTTCAAAATCTTTCAATGGCTCCCTACTACTCTGACATTCGAAGCCCTCCATAATCTGACTCCCAACCCTATCTTTTCCAGTCTTATGTCACACTACCCTTCTCCAGCCAAAGTGAACTTACCATTTCTCAGATACCACATATGCATCCTTTGCTTCCGTTTTATAGGACAAGGGTTCTCAAAGTGTGGTCCACACATCCCTGAGGGTTTATATGTCAAAAGAGATAAAAACTATTTTAATACCAGACATTATTTTCCTGTTACAATATTCCTCTCTTTTTCAATTCCATGTCTGTGATGCCAGATTTTCTTCAACCAAAACAGCATCTCAACAAATTTAATGTAAAAGCAGCTGTGAGAATCCAGTGGTCTTTTCTTAAGCCAGATATTGAAGAGATTTGCAAAAATACATAAAATAATGCCATTCATTAAAATTTTTAGTTTTGGGAACTACAGCTTTTTTTACACCAAAAAAAAGTTATTTATAATAACATGCAATAAAGTTATTATCATTAGCTTCAGATGAGTTGATAAATATTTTAAAATTTTATCTAATTTTATTTTCTAATATAGTAAAATTTTGATACAATCCACATAAGCAAAACTTTTTGGGGTCCCTGATAATTTTTAGAAGTGTAACAGGGCCCTCAGGCCACTAGCTTTGAATGTCTTCTTTCCAAGCCCTTCCCTAATCTCTACCTGTCAAAAGCCAAATGCCATCTTCTCCATGAAGCCTTCCTTATATCCCAGTACTTATTAAATAATGATGCTTCTCCTCTTTGCCCTTCCTTACATGGCACTTTGTATCTTTCCTATACACTTAGGTAGTGGCATGTGCCAGCACAGGGGACACACTAATCCCCGTGTTTTCGCCACCGCCACTAGGATGCACCCTCCTCCTTTACTTTCCCAGTTCACAATTGCTTCACTGCACACAGGGCTTGGATTACATGAGATTCCAATTCTGATGAGATCAGGAGCAAGGCCTTACAATCCAATCTGCCACTGCCCCTGAAGATCCTTAGGCCTTCTCATCTCCCAGCACTGGCATCTTCCATATTTAGATAACCTAAGGGCATTCGACCTTACCATTCAGTCCAATGCTGAGTCCCTTTGGACTAGACTTCTGCCCTAGCAACTGTATCCCTTAATTAGAGGGTAAGCTCCCAGACAGCAAGGACTATATCACCTTTTCTTTTAGTATCCCCAATACTTAGCATAGTGCTTGTACATAATTAAGAACTTAATAAATGTTTTTGATGCATTATCATGTGTACTTTTTGTAATACAATTATCTGTCTACACTTCATATTCCCTATTTAATCTTTGTCTTTTCTTCACTCTGAAGTGACTTAGCACATAGTAAGTGCTTAATATATGTTTGGTGAAATTGGAAGTGAAATTAAATTTAAGTCTCTGCTAAGAGACTTAATATCCTCAATGGATAAATGGTCCAAGGATATGAGTAGGCAGTCTTAAGAGGAAGAAATCCAAACTACCAGCAATCATGTGAAAAATGCTCTAAATCACTAATAATTACAGAAATGCAAATTAAAGCAACCTGGAGGTCCCACCACACATTTAACAGACTGGCAAAGATGATAAAAGAAGAAAATGATAAATGTTGAGGGGCTTTGGGAAAAGAGGTACCATAATGCACTGTTGATGGAGCTGTGAATTGGTACAGCCTTTCTCGAAAGAAATTTGGAACTATTCCCAGAAACTTATCAAACTGCATTGCCTGTGACCTAGCTATACTACTACTAGGCCTATATCCCCAAGAAATTAGAGAGGAAAAGGATGTATATTACAAAAATATTTGTAGGAGCTCCTTTCATGGTAGCTAAGAATTTAAAACTCAAGTAGGGGGGCAGGTTGTCTTCTTATTGGGGGACAGCTAAACAAATTATGGCATATGGAATAAATGAAATGGAATGTTAATATGAAGTGGAAAATTTCAGAGGAAACTGAGAAGAACTCTATCAAATGATACAGAGTAAAGCAACCAGAATGAGAATAGTTCATACCATGACAGCAACATTTTAAAGAAAAATAATTTTGAAAGACATTAGAACTCTGATTAATAAAATGATAAACCACAAGTCCAAGGGAATAAAGGTAAAACACACCACTCGTCTTCTGACAGAGAAGTAATGAATTTAATACGCAGACACATTTTTTGACATTGCTAATGAGGGATTTGTTTTGCCAGGATATGCACATATGTATTGAGGAATTGGATTGTTGGGGTTTCTTTAATCTTTACAGTGGGGAGGGAATACAGTAGTGGACTGGACAGATCAATTTTTTTAAAGCTTTAAAGAAAAAATAAAGAATAAATGAATTAAGGAGGGAATGGGGTGGGAGGAGAGGGCAAAGGTAAAGAAGAAATGAAGTCTTTCTTCCCTCCTATTTCATCCAAAATACAATTCATTTCAAATCAGCCATTCAGCAAGTGCCCTCTACTTCTAAGGCCTTGTTTTTCATGTGTGAGGATATAAATATGAAAAATGATATAGTTCTTGCCTTCAAAAAGCTTCCAAACCAACAAAAAAAAAGCATGATACACAGATGGGTAAAATATAAGGTAGATGAATGGATCTAAAGTAAAATACAGACAAAGGAAATTCTGAGGGGAGAAAGACAACTTTTAGGTGGAGAGAATCAGGGAAGACTTTATAAGAGAGATAATAACTTTGCTGGGCCTTAAAGGAAGCAAAGAATTTTAACAGCGATAAGTAGGGAGCTAGATAGTGGATAGAGTTCTAGCCCTGGAGTCAGGAAGGCTCACCTTCCTGAGTTCAAATCTGGCCTCACAACTTCCTAGCTATGTGACCCTGGGAAAGTTGCTTCACCCTGTTTGCCTCAATTTCCTCATCTGTAAAATGAGCTGGAGAAGGAAATGGCAAACCACTCCAGTATTTTTGCCAAGAACACCCAAATGGGGTCACAAAGAATTAGGCAGGATGGAAATGGATGAACAACAAAAAGTAGGGAATTCATTCCTGCTGAAGGAGGAATCCTATCCAATGCATAAAATAAGGAAAGATCAGATGGAGAGCAGGAAGTAGTTAGGAACATGGTTTGGTGAAAACACAGTTCTTTTCACACATGTATACACTTAGATATTTGTTTTTTCAATTGAATATATAATGTGTGATGGTGAGTAATGTGAAATAAGGCTGGAAAACTAGGTTGGTTATGGAGGATCTCAAATGCCAAGCCAAGGATCTTGTAAATGGTTCAAGATTAGCTAGGAATGAAACAGCCTGAGAAACTGATTTAGAGCATTTGTGAGCATCAGGAAGTGATTTAGAGTATTTTTCACATTATTGTTGATAGCCTGAATTTCTTCCTCTGAAGATTGTCTATTTATATCCTTGGACCATTTTACTAGATCTTCATAAGATCAGATCATCAGAGATCATCATGCATTTATACTTTGGCAGCTGCAAGGAGAAGGGATTTGACAAGGAGGAGAGTCATTCTGCCTGCTTTAGGTGACAAGGAGATAGGATTTCTTTCAGATTACTGTGGTTTTAGGAACCAATAAAGGGTCAACTTGGATCTCACTCTAGAGCTTTCCTAACAGCAATAGAAACCATGAGGTAAGCCTCTGAAGATATATTCTCAAGATTAGCATTAGCCTAAGCTTTTCAGCTGAGGGAAGAAAAAAAAGGAAAGGGAAAGGAGAAAAGGAAAGATATATCCAATTGAGTGCAGAATTCCGGAGAAGAGCAAGGAGAGATAAGGTTTTCTTAAATGAGCAACACAAAGAAGTAGAAGAAAATAACAAAATGGGAAAAACCAGATCTCTTCAAGAAAATTAGAGATACTGAGGTACCACATCACACCTATCAGACTGGCCAACTTGACAAAACAGGAAAATGATAAAGGTTGGAGAAGATGTGGGAAAATCAGAGCACTGATACATTGTTGATGGAGTTGTGAACTGACTCAATCATTCTGGAGAGCAATTTGGAACTATGCCCAAAGGGCTATAAAAAGGTGCATACCCTTTGATCCAGAATACCACTACTAGGTCTGTATTTCAAAAAGATCATAAAGAGGAAAGGACCCACATGTACAAAAATATTTATAGAGGCTCTTTTTGTGGTGACAAAAAATTGGAAATGGAATGTAGGCCCATCAACTGAGAAATGCTTGAACAAGCTGTGGTATGTGAATGTAACAGAATACTATTGTTCCATAAGAAATGATGAGCAGGAAGACTTCAGAAAAACCTGGAAAGACTTACCTGAACTGACACTGAGTGAAGTGAGAAGAACCAAGAGAACACTGTACACAGTAACTGCAACACAGTGCAATATCCAACTTTGATAGATTTAGCTCTTCTCAACAATGCAGTGATCTAAGACAATTCCAAAAGACTCATAATAGAAAACATTATCTACATCCAGAGAAAGAACTATAAAATCTGAATGCAGATTGAAGCATACTGTTTTCTCTCTCTTTATTTTCTTTCTCATGTTTTTCCCTTTTGTTCTGATTCTTCTTTCACAGCATGACTAATTTGGAAATACATTTAATATGATTATACATGCAGAGCCAAATCAGATTGCACACCATCTTGGGGATGGGGCAGAGGACGGAGGGAAGAAAATTTAGAACTCAAAATCTTATAAA
The DNA here is from genome assembly GCA_023548195.1 of Bettongia penicillata ogilbyi. Classification (NCBI taxonomy): domain Eukaryota; kingdom Metazoa; phylum Chordata; class Mammalia; order Diprotodontia; family Potoroidae; genus Bettongia; species Bettongia penicillata. The sequence goes on from JAJHZJ010000283.1 coordinate 3,296,223, forward strand.
AGTGAATGTTGAAAACTAAAATTTCATTTTACTAAATATCATTAAATATATTTAAAATAAATTTTAAATGATAAAAATAGAAAATTAGAGACAGCAAGGGAAAGTTTCATGTAAACATGAGCATGAGAAAAGATAAAAATAATAGGGACTTCAGAGAAGCAAAAGAGATTAAGAAGAGATGGCAAGAATATACAAAAGAACTATACAGGGAAGACCTTAACATCAGCAAAAAACACAATGGTGTAGTTATTGATCTAGAGCCAAACATCCTGGAGAATAAATTCAAGTGGGCTTTAGGAAGCATTGCTAACAATAGGCTACTGGAGGTGATGCAATTCCAGCCGAGTTATCTAAAATCCTAAAAGATGATGCTGTTAAAGTGTTGTACTCAATATGCCAGCAAACTTGGAAAACACAGTAGTGGTCACTGGATTAGGAAAGATCCATTTATATCCCAATCCTAAAGAGCAATGCCAAGGAATGTTCAAATTACCAAATAACTGAACTCATTTCACCTTCAGTAAAGTTATACTTAAAATTCTGCGAGCTAGATGAACCAAGAATTACCAGAAGGGCAAGCTGTTTTTTGAAGAACTACAGGCAAAAGAACTACAGACCAAATTACCAGTGTTCAGTGGATTATGGAAAATGCAAGAGAGTTCCAGAAAAACATCTACTTCTGCTTCATTGACTACAGTACAGCCTTTAACTATGCAGGTCACCACAAAATGTGGCATGCTAGTGTTCCTTCCCTTCTCAAATGATTTTGTATATACTTACTTAAATAGAGAATTTAAGCTGCTTGAGGACAGAGGATGAGACGGATAGAGAGTGCCATGGAAACAGTGACCATGAAGTTGGACAGACCTCAAGAGATAGTGGAGGATAGAAGGACCTGCTATGCTATGGTCCATGGGGTCATAAAGAGCCAGACATGACTGAATGACTGAACAACAGCAAGGCTTTCATTCATTTCATTCATTCCATTTTTTTCCACAAGCTCATTTCATAGGCAGCAACAAGGAGATATAGGTGGCCAGGGCCATGCCTTCCTTCCTTCTCAACTCTGACAGAAACCTCCAGTAGGACTTTCAAGGGCCTCCATATCCTAGCTTCAACCTACCTTTTCAGCCTAATCTATTACTTGTCTGTGTAAAACCTCCATTCCAAATAAACTGATGTCACTGTCCTCTGAACACAAGTGACCCATTTCAGCTTTTTCTCAGACTGTGTCCTCCACCTAGAATATCCCTTTCCATCCCTCCATCTATGCAAAACCTACCTATCCTTCAAGGTCTAGATCAAATCTCACCTCCAATGTGAAATCTTTCCTGATCACTAGAGTCTACAGTGGTCTCTCTAACCTTTGAGTTCAAAGAGAGTTTGCTGTAACATTGAAGTCTTTCCTCTCATGTCATTCAAAATGCAATTCATTTCAAATCAGTACATTGTAAATCTGAGCATGTTAAGTTATTATAGCCATATCCAGTTCATGGAACTTGGGATTAATAACTACTCAACCTGCTGAACTTCCTAACTGAGTCCCAATCTGATATGGTTCTGTGGACGTATCTTACAATTTTTGCACTCAGTTGACCCTTAGCATGTAACCACTTTCTTGGATTATTTTCTTCCTATGTGTATGTCATCTTCCCAGCTACAATAGCAGTTTTTGGAGGGCAGGAACCCTTATACTTTTTCACAGGGAATATTTAAAGAAATGCTATGGTATATTAGAAAAAGCAACGCACTTGAATGAAGTCAGAAGACCAGGATATAATTTCTAGCAGTTTATTAGTTGTAATCTTGGGCAAGTCAATGAGGCTCAGGTTCCTTATCCATAAAATGGGGCAATTAATACTTGCACTACATCCCTGTAGCACATAATCACAGATTTGTTTGGCAGCTCAGAGACTACCTAATTCAACCTATATTTCCAATTCAACCCAAGCCAACAAACATTTATTAAGAATCTCTTATGTGTCCGGCACTATGCTCGGCACAAGGAATATAAAACCAAAACAAATCATAAGTCCCTGACCTCCAAAAACTTAAATTCTCTAAGTAAATAAGTATATACACAATCATTTGAGAAGGGAAGGAACATTAGCAACTAGGGGTATCAGGAACTGGTACAACTGTGTCAATATCATATTAGAGTTTTTAATCCATTCACCTTTTTTACATCCTTGGTTTGTTTAAATTGGTCAGATTAGAATTGCCTCAATTGTATACTACATCTTTTAATTTTTATTATTTTATTCTCTGACATGGATGCTGATCTTTTGCCCAAAAAGTCAATAGTGCAGCTCTACATAGTTAGCTGATTTTAAATTGATTCCTACATAAGTAACCAGGTGATACTTGCCTTCATATAATCAATTTCTTTTTTTCTGATATTATTTAGTATTAGTCATGTCCAAAACCTACTGACTCTTCTTGAAGAAAACAGTCACAGTACATAGGCCTGGGGCTCCCATATAGCTTTCAAACCTTTGGTCTCTCACACCTCTTCTTCCTGAACGACGTTTTCCAACATATTTTTCACTGTTGTTTCCTATGACCATCTTTCCATTCCACTGATGTCTCTAAATATTAAAGTATATATTTGATTTAATTTGGAGGGTCTAATTGAATTCTTTATAGAACTTCTGTATCACCTTATTCTCAGGAACGTATGTTGACTCGTAAGCTACAATTATCTTCCTAGTGCTGCCTTTGCAGAAGCTCATCATGAGCACCACAAAGCAAAATGGCTAGGCATCCCAAGAGTTGATATTTCATACTGCCTTTGGATATACAATGACACCAACACTACCAATTCCTTTATTTGCCTCTCCAACAAAAACACTTGTGAACCCTCCTTCAATTCAGGAGCAACTTCCTCTTGTCTTCTGCTTTCTTTTTAACAAAAATGCCAAGACCAATCCAATTCACTTCTTCTACTAGAATGCCCACTTGTTAGTTACTGGACAGAATCTCATACTTAGAATTAAAACAGCTAAGATAAGCTAATTCAAACAGCTAAGCTAATGTTTGTAGAGAGTCTAAAAACTGATTCTTGGCATCTACAATCCCCTTTTCTATCACTCTGTTACTATCACTGTAGAAGAAGAAAGAGGCTACATGGGACCAAGGACCATTTTGTATTTTTTTTCATATATTTTGGAAGGCCATGGCCAAAGAATTCATTACCTAGTTGCCAACTCAACTTTGCAAAGGCTGTCCCTCATATACACTCCCCCTATTAAGGGAGAGGGAGCCCCAGATTTATAGGGAAAATATTTGATTGTTACTTTGCTTACTATACTGCTTTATTAAATATCTTTGCTTTGAACTAACTGTGCTTTCTGGTTGACTATAAAAGGTAAGCACATCAGTGGGGGCTTACTAGCTATTGTATTAGGAATGGACAACCACAAAGTACCCTGAACTTTGGTCTTCTGGGGGACATAATCTGTGAGTTGAGAAGTTCCTTAAAGGCACTACATTAATTATTTCTCTTGACAACAGAACACATCTATCCATTGAATCATAAGATTTGGGTTTGGAAGAGAACTTAAACATCATTAAATTCTATTCTATCATTTTATAGGTATGGAGTTATTTGTCCAAGTCATTCTTTAAAAATTACATCAGACAATAATGAAAAAATAACAGAGTGGAGGTAGGCATGAGGTTCAGAGATACATAACTGAATAGTACCTTCGCTGTAAAATTTATGATTTCAGGAGTGAATTGAGCCACAAATGACTAGGAAGAAGACAGCCAAACACCTGGGAGCCATTACCAGAAAAATGGTTGCTCCATGGTGGAACTTGAGCAGTGTTGGAAAAGCCCTGAGTCTAAGTTACTTGATACACATATATGGAGAAAAGAGTTAAATAACTCTTTTTCCTTGGCCCATTGACTCCTGAGATTACTGAAGATACCTAGGGAAAGTGAAAAAGTTGAATACTTCCTGTGATGAGCAACTCACTACTGTCTGGGCAACCCATTTTCTTTTTGGGGTAACTGTTAGGAAATCTTTTTCACTGGAAAAGCCCCTGATGTTGGGGAAAACTGAAGGAAAGAGGAAAAGGGGACAGCAGAGGAGGAGGTGGATAAGTAGTATCATGGAAACAATGAACTTGGACAGACTTAGAGAGATATGGAGATGGTCATATATATGGTCCATGGGGTCACAAAGTGTCAGACACCACTGGAAAACAATTAGCAAGCTTTCTTTCTTTATGTGGAAGACTGGGGATCTTTATTGTCTAACCATTGCTCCTAGTTCTGCAGACTGGGGCCAAACAGAAATAGTTTAATCCATCTTCCACATTAAAGGCCTCTGAATACTTAAAAACATCTATCAAGTCATTCCCTTCCGACCCCTTCCTCAGACCTTTAGTTCTCCAGGCTAATGGCCCCAGTTCCTACAGCAATTCTCATGTAGTATGGAGAATTTTTTTTAACAGGTAACAAATAGCATTGACATAATGCTTTAAGATCTATAAAGTGTTTTACATATACTATCTCATTTGATCCTCAAAACAATCTTGCAAGGTATATGTACTTCCATTTTATTATTATTTAACAAATGTGGAAACTGAGATCGACACAGGTTAAGTGAGGGTCAGGGTAAGTCATTCAGCATTAGAGATAGGTTCAAATTTAGCTCATTCTGTTTCGAAGTCCAGGAGTGTAACTAGTGCACCATAGCTACATGGCCTTCAGGGCTTTCCCCATCCTGCTTCTGCTTCTCTTGAAGGGTTCCCACTTATCAATGTCATTCTTCAAAAATGGAGCCCAGAGCTGAGCAGAGATGTGGTAGGGGAGAACAAGACTAAACATTCCTCTTTGTTCCAAAGTTACTTATTTAAGGGTACTTTGAGGAAAGAAGGAATACCTCTCAATCAGTCAGTGAACATTTACACATCTCCTACTATGGGCTATTCCCTGTGACAAATGTTAGGGATACAAAGAAAGTCAAGAGATAGTCACTGACCTCAAGAAGCTTACAATCTAAAGGGGAAAACAAAATGCAAACAACTTTGTACAAATAAGCTACATACAGGATAAATTGAAGATAATGAGCAGCAGGAAGGCACTAGAATCAAGGAGGATTGAGAAAGTATTTCTGCAGAAGATGGGCTTTTTACCTGGGACTTGAAGGAAACCAGGAAGCAGAGATGAGGGAGAACATTCCAGGCATAGGAAGCAACACAATGAAAATGCCCAGAATCAGGGGAAGAAATCGTTTTTTTGAGGAACAGCAGGGAGAGCAGCATTACTGAATCACAGTGTATGTAGTAAAGGTATAAGCAGACTGGGAAAATGGGCTTGGAGGATGGTAAGCAGAACAGAAAATTGAGCTTCAGTTGATGAGGTTTTTTTTTTTATTTTTAAAAAATCGCGTTAAAAATGCTAAAGATGAATGAAAGTTGATAAAAGTATAAACAAAAGCAAGACACATACAACATCCCCTGTGGGGTGCCCAACATACACTAAAAAGAGTTGGGTCCTAGGAAGTAGCTTTTACATTAAGATTCAAGGGATACCTTGTAGACACCAGCTCCTAACATTATATGGCTCATGAGCCCCCACCAAGGAGCTTCCCATTAACAGAGAGTAGATACAATTAATTCCTAGCAAAAGTATTTATTTCATTTCACGGCATTTAAGTTCTTCCCTAATTTGTCACTACCCTGCTTTCCAGCTTTGTTTCATAGCCCCTCCTACTACACAATATCCTACAAGAAAATCCTGCTACTTGGCATCTTCCAAATATACGCTATACTTTGCTACCCTTGTGTCTATGTTACTCAATTCTATGTTACTCCATATTTGCCTTTTGAATTCCTTTTGTTTTTCTTGTTGAGTCATTTCAGTGATGTCCAATTTCTTGTGACCTCCTCTGGGATTTTCTTGGCAAAGATACTGAAGTGTTTTGCCATTTCCTTCAGGGTTAAGTGACTCGCCCAGGGTCACACAGCTACTAAGTGTCTGAGGCCAAATTTGAACTCAGGTCTTCCTGATTCCAGGTCTAGCACTCTCTCTACACCTGCAAAACAAAGGAAATAATCTATAAGGTCTCATCCAGCTCTAAATCTATGTGATTTAGAGGTGAGATTTGAACTCAGTTCCTCTCACTCCAGAGCCATACTGCCTCACAGCCCTTATTATCCATATTTCCCAGAGAAGTTAACTGATATTTTGAGAGGTTACATGGCCAACAATTGTAAGAGGTTGGATATGAAGCTGGGTCTTCATGACTCCTGGTCTAATACCTTAATTACCACACTACACAATCATTGATGGCTTTTTCCTCCTTGGACTTCACCTAGCACTTTATTTCACCCTCCTCTCATGTATGCATCATCTATTACTTTATATCCTAGTTATCAGAGCATGTGCTGGCTCTCCCTGCTGGGCAGAGATCTGTCCAGGACTGGAGGACAGGGACCATATGTTACCTTCATGGTGAATCTCCCCCAGTGCCTACCTCAGGATTCCACTCACACTACAAGCTTAATATGTGTTTGTTGAATTGTTGGCAAATGGAGCCTTGTGCTTCCTTGGTTGAATAAAGTGATTCTTATGAAAATACCTAATGCAATTACCTCCAAAGCTATTCCTCCTTAGGCTGAAACATACAGAGAATGAACAATGAAAAGCACACTCACACCAATTAAGATTGCAACTGAAATATTAAAGCAAGAGATTCCTAAATGGACATCTTCAAAGAGGTCCCAGGAAAACGGTAATTTCAGCAATACAAACTCCCACAATGCTCAATGTGCTAATTATACCCTGGGTTTATGGCATCCCATTAATAGAACACAGAACTAAAATTTGCCCATTGTAATGACATTCTGGTATCTCACAATGCAAGTCAATGCCACAGAGAATGGCACGCATCTGTCTGGCCCCAAGCAAATGTGCAAGACTGTCCTAAATATACTGCTTTGGTCATCCCTAAAACAAATGTTTTGAAAAGCATTCATCGTTTCCTGTTTGGATGTTTTGTTTTTAAAATGTTGGCCAGTACGTGGGTTGGATCTATGCATGTGGGTATGCTCATACTCACACACATTGATATAGGGCTGGAAGGGACCTCAAAAGCCAGAAGAAATTGAAGAAACTCATCCTCACAAATCTACCTGATATCTGTGATATTTAGATCCTGTATGACCTTGAGAAAACTATTTCATTTCCCTGAGTTTCAACTTTCTCATATGTAAAATGAAATGGTTGAAAAGAATGGTCTTTGGGGTCCCTTCCAGCTCTAAATCTGTAACCCATGAAATAATTATGGTAAGGGAGGGAGCCATTGAAGCTTCTGAAGCTCAGAAGTGACATGGTCAGATTAGTGTTTCAGGAAGATTATTTAAAAGCAGGGAGAAAGATAAATTGGAAAACAAAAAACTAGAACTCAAGAATCCAATCAGGAGACTATTATTACATAACATACATTTTACAAAGCCTTAATTTTTCTTTTAAACTTGTAATTTAGAATATTGGCCAAAAAAATGTTTATATGCATTTAAAAAGGGGATGGAAAGAGGGAATGGCCTGAACAAAAGGAGTGGATAATGTCAATGCAGAATTGGACGGGGATGGATTTGAGAGATGCCATGGAGGCAGAATTCACAACCAGTAAAGACGTATCAGCTAATAACAATAACAAATAATAATGATAATAACTTACATTTCTCTGCAGCTTCCATTATGTGCTGAGTACTCTGCAAATATGATCTCATCCGATGCTCACAACAACCCTGGAAGGTGGCCACTATCATTATTCCCATTTTTCAGATGAGGAAAGGAGGCAAATGGAGGCTAAACAGACTTACCCAGGGTCACGTAGTTAGTAAGTATTGAAGGCCAAATTTGAACTCAGGTCTTCACAAATCCAGGCCCACTGGATTTGTCCACTCCAAAACCTAGTTGCCTCCAGATAGCAAGATATGAAGGAGGGAGGTGGAGAGAAGGCTCAAGGATGACTCTGTCACAAACCTTGATGAATGGAAGGTTAGACATACTCTCAGCAGAAAGAGGGAAGTTTGGAGGATTGGTCTGTTTGGGGGAAAAGACAGTGAGTTCTGTTTTGGAAATTCTGAATTGGAGATGTCTCTGGAACATATGTGTAAAGCACTTAACACGGTGCCAGGCATACAACAAGTGCTATATAAATGTTTATTCCCTTTCCCCAATCAGGAAGAGGCTGCTGATAAGGCAGAAATGGAGATGAGGCAAAAGATGGAAGTTGAGTTTATGTGGGTTCAAGGAAAAGACAGATAAAAGGAAAGGGAATAAGCATTTCTATAGAAATCTACTATGTGCCAGGCACTGCACTAAATAAGTTTTCTTCCTTTCATAAATATTATCTCATTTTATCCTCACAACCACCCTGAGAGGTAGGTGCTATTATTATCCCCATTTTTTAACAGATGAGGAAACTGAGGCAAAAAAATCTAAGTGACTTGCTCAGAGTCACACAACCAGTAAAGGTCTGAGGACAGAACAGAACTCAGATCTTACTGACTCCAGGCCCAGCGCACTATCCACTGTGCCACCTAACTGCCCCCATATACAGCTCCCAAATACACAAATTTGGGAGTCATCATAGAGATGATCACTGAACCCATAGACACTGATGAGATCAATAAAAGAAGGTATAAAGAGAAAGGAGCTTTGGTGAGCATCCATGATGTGGAGAGGCATGTGTTCCAACACAGCAAAGGAGACTGAGAAGAACCCATCAGAAAGGTAGGAGATGGAGTGTCACAAAAACCCAGGGAGGAGGGAGCGTCACCAGCCCCCTACAATTAAAGAACAGGAAAATGAAATAGTCCCCATCATTAGTGGCTCCTGCAATTACAAATTCATGGAGAGCGCCTTCCCTCCACACTACCAACACCTTTCCTAGCCCCAAAGCACCCAGAGGACTGAGGTCATCTAGGAATATTTACAGTCACATAGAGCCTCCAGGGAGGCACCATTTTTGTCAGGAAAAACAACAGAAGAATCCTCCTGACCACTATTACAATGAGTGGATACGATGATAAAAGGGAGACAAGACTAACAGTTTCTATAGGGATAGAATTTAACTGTCAGTACAATATCCAATGTGCTCAAATGGCAAACAAGACCATACATGACCATGTTATTCCTGTACTCATTAAACACTAATGGCTCCCTATTGTCGTTAGTACAAAGTATGAACCCCTTTGTTTGCTTTTAAAATCCCTTCACAACCAAGCCCTGACCTATCTTTCCAGGCTTATCATTTACTGCTCCCCTTTACCCACTTTTTGATCCAGGCAAATTGGCCTTCTCTCACACATGGCACCCCATTTCTGGTCTCTGTAGCTTGGCTTTGGATGCCCCTGATTCCTGGATCACACACCCTCCTCTCCTTTGCCTCATAATCTCTCTCTTCCTTCAAGACATCATCTTAAACATCATCTTGATCCCTCTGCTAAAGCTGACAGTGTCCCTTCTCCCTAACTACCTGGACTTATTCTCTTTATATTTATTTTGCATATGCTTATGTAGGTATATTTTGTTTCTCCAACAGACTGTATGCTCCTTAAAAGTATGGATTGCTCATTCTCTGTTTTTATGTTCCTGGAACAGAGGAAGCACATAATGAATGCTTACTGATTGATTGACTGAAAATGATATCATCTTTATTCTCATCTGGTGTGATGGCACATCAGTGTTAATCGATGAAAAGGAAAAGGGATGGCATTTTTCTTTACAAGGGATGCTGCCCTTTCTAGAGAGTCCAGAGTATACACAATGGGCTGGATGGAACCATTAGAGAAAGGATGTGGCTCTGACTTCCATGCCCACATGAAGCACAAAAAGGGGCCCAACCAAGCTTCAATTATTGATTTCATCTACACACACAGCTACCCCAATGACAACATGAAGAACAAAATCCAAGAGAGGTTCCTCTTATAAAATTAGTGGTCCTTACTGGTTTAGGAAGAAAATGTCATTCATTGCCACTAGAGACATCCATGTCAACCAGCATGTATACTGGAGAAAGAAAGCCCAATCAACACTGGCAATGTCTTCCCAGTTGGCTCTATGCCCATTGTGTACCTGGTAACAGGGACAAGCTTGCCTACACATCTAGAATCTAGGCCACAGTGATCTCCTACAATTCTAAAACCAAGAAAGCATAAGTAAAACTATCTTCAAGGTCTAAGAAAATGATCTCCTCTACAGAGTTCTGTTTGTTGCTGGAGGAGATCATGTTGATAGACCTATCTTTAAAGCATGTTGTACCTCCCATAAGTACAAAGTTAAAAGGAACTGCAACAATTTTAGATAAAGTTGATACCACTTTGATGACAGAGAGTAAAGAGGAATTAAGAAGCCTCTTGAGGGGGGAGGAGCCAAGATGGCAGAGTAGAAAGATTCACATATGCTAGCTCCGAACCCACAGCCCATAAAATACCTATAAAGAAGAACTCCCAACAAATTCTGGAGCAGTGAAAGTCACACAACAACAGAGTGGAGGAGATTTGTGTTCCAGAGAGCCCTGAAAAACTGACACCAAAGGCCCATTGCACACTGGACCAGAGCAGAGCCCAACCCTGCCTTGGCCGCATGGCACCGAGAGGAGCAGATCTGAGCAGGCTTCAGGGACAGAATCTCCAGCGGTCGCGCAGGTCCCTCCACCCACAGATGTCAAAGGTCAGTGAGAGAGCCTTTTTGGCTGGCCAAGAGGGGAGCGGGGTGTCTCCATAACTCAGGGCCCCTCGGGAGGCAGCAGCAGAGGCAGCAGAGGACAGGGGCTCCCAAAGCAAGCAGGAGCTCAGAGCCATTATTGAAGATCTTCGCATAAACCCCCTGAGGGAACTGAGCCCTGCCCGACTCAAGGAGCTGAACTTAATCTCACACTGAATAGCAGCCCCGCCCCTGCCAAAAGCCCTGAGGCTGGAAAGCAGCATTTGAATCTCAGACCCCAAGCACTAGCTGGGCAGATCTGGAGGCAAGGTGGGGGTGGAGAGGAATCTCAGAAGTCAAGTAACTGGCTGGAAAAATGCCCAGAAAAGGGAAAAAAAAATAAGACCATAGAAGGTTACTTTCTTGGTGAACAGATATCTCCTCCCATCCTTTCAGATGAGGAAGAACAATGCTTACCATCAGGGAAAGACATAGAAGTCAAGGTTTCTGTATTCCAAACATCCAAAATAAATATTCAATGGGATCAGGTCATGGAAGAGCTCAAAAAGGATTTTGAAAATCAAGTTAGACAGGTGGAGGAAAAACTGGGAAGAGAAATGAGAGACATGCAAGAAAAGCATGAAAAGTGGGTCAATACCTTGCTAAAGGAGACCCCAAAAAATGCTGAAGAAAATAACACCTTGAAAAATAGGCTAACTCAATTGGCAAAAGAGGTTCAAAAAACCAATGAGGAGAAGAATGCTTTCAAAAGCAGAATTAGCCAAATGGAAAAGGAGGTTCAAAAGCTCACTGAAGAAAACAGTTCTTTCAAAATTAGAATGGAACAGATGGAGGCTAATGACTTTATGAGAAACCAAGAAATTACAAAACAAAACCAAAAGAAGGAAAAAATGGAAGAGAATGTGAAATATCTCATTGGAAAAACAACTGACCTGGAAAATAGATCCAGGAGAGACAATTTAAAAATTATGGGACTACCTGAAAGCCATGATCAAAAAAAGAGCCTAGACAAGAAGCCTCCTGATGAGGGTGAAAGAAGAGAATGTAAAAGCTGGCTTGGAACTTAACATCAAAAAAACTAAATCTTGGCAAATGGTCCCATCACTTCCTGACAAACAGAGGAAGAAGAGATGGAAGTAGTGCCAGATTTTATATCTTTGGGCTTAAAGATCATTGCCAATGGCAACTGCAGTCATGAAATTAAAAGACACTTACTCCTTGAAAGGAAAGCTATGGCAAACCTGGACAGCATAATAAAAGCTATGGTTTTTCCTGTAGCAGTATATGGCTATGAGAGTTGGACTGTGCCAGCACTTTTGAACTATGGTGCTGGAGCAGACTTTTGAGAGTCCCTTGGACAGCAAGGAGATCCAATTAGTCTATACTTAAAGAAACACTGAAACTGAAGCTTAAATACTTTGGCCACATGATGAGGAGATGGGACATAACTGGTAAAGACCCTGATGTTGGGAGAGATTGAAGACAAAAGGTAAAGGGAACAGTGGAGGCCTGTGCAAGGTTACCAGCCTCACTTTCTCTCCAGAGCCATCTGAGAACAGTGGCCAGATATAAATCAGGAAAACTAGAGGTGGCCCCAAGTACCAAAACTATCCAAGAGAGGGATAACTGGGGCCCAGAATGATGGCAATAAAAATTACTTTGGGGAGGAAAAAAGGAGTGTTATCTAGCAATTGAGTTGGTCGTAGATTCCAGGTTCTGTTCTTAACTTTACTACTCAAGTCAGCTAAGACTTTGGACAGAAGGATCACTTAGTGATTTCTTAATACAATTTTCAATGGTTGACATCACCATGGTTACAAAGCAAAGTTGTCCAGTGTCTAAAGGCAAGAGACAGTACATTGTAGATCTGTAAGCTCATAGTCCACCAGTATCTGTCCTCTCTCTCTCTCTCTCTCTCCCTCTCAGTCTCTGTCTCTCTGTCATTTTCTCTCTCTCTCTCCCTCTCTCTCTCTCTCTCTCTCTCTCTCACACACACACACACACACACACACACACACACACACACACAAAACCCTCTTATAGTCCTTATCTATGTCTTTCCATAAATCTTCTAATGCAATGGAAGCCATCATTGAGTTTTGTTTTGTTTGTTTTAATATTTTATCGGTCACCTTTCACTTAAAGAATTTAAATGTTTTAACCTTACCTGAATGCTATGAAATTATAATGACCAAACCTGGCCACAAAGAAGAGAATGCTTATTCCTTGAAAATGACACCAAGGTTGAGAGACCATCCAGGTTTACAGGAGAATGTTTTATGGCTACTTTTCTTATTTATTAAATTCTTCTTATTAAATTCCTTTACTTTGCAATAGGTATGTCTACTGGCCAGGGCAAGCTCAGTGGTGGGGCCTCCTCAAGAATAGTTTTAGGAATGTGAAATCACAGGTTGTCCTCCAACAGGAGAGAGTAGACAACTCCCCCCGAGACCCAATTTGTAAACTTGTTCATTTCAGTGAAAGTTGAAGGAGATTACCCTAGACACAATTCTATGCATATTTTGCATTTGGGATCTTATTAGTTGAAATTCTCTTCAGGCTAGACATGGTGGGGGTATAGATTATAATACAACAGATCCACAGTTCTTTTCACAGAATTTAATTTTTTAAACATATTTAAATAAAGCTTAAGAAGTAAAAAGAAACATAAGAGGGCTTCATCACAAAACACAGTTGGTGCTCAAAGACTAGAAAATGGCTGACTAAAACTGCAGTATGTGAACAGAACGGAATGCCACCGTGCTGTGATGAACAATGAACTGGAGGAACCCAGAGGAACTGGGGAAGACCTATGTGAAATAGCCCTGTAAAGAAAGCAGAATCGAGAGTATACATTTGATAATCACAATAATGTAAATTAAAACAACACTAAAATGCAACCAAATTCCAAATAATTTCAACGACCAATCTCAGTCCCAAAGATGAGACGATGAAATACATTCCCCTCTTCTCTGTAAGGACGCTGGATACTACTGGAATTTTTTTGTCTTTGTTGTTTAGTCATGTCCAACTCTTTGTGAACTCATTTTGGGGGTTTCCTTCTCTAGCTTATTTTACAGATGAGGAAACTAAGGCAAATAGGATTAAGTGACTTGTCCAGGGTCACACCGCTAGATCTGAGGCCACATTTGAACATAGGAAGATGAGTCTTCCTAACTCCAGGCCCAGAGCTCTATGCCCTGTGCCATTAGCTGCCCCCACACTGCAGGCATACAGTGTTGTATATGCTGTCAGACTAAAGTGCTTTTCTAACAGCTGTCTTTGTTAGCAGGGAGGATTCAGTGGGAGGACAGGGATGGTATATTTCGAAATGATTATGATAAAAAAACAAAAAGCAGCAGTAAAATATTTTTAAAAGGAAGAAAAGAAATAAAGTAACAAGCTCCCAAGTCACAATTTAGGAACTGATTCCAATGCAAAATGAGCTCTAAGAGAGATCAGAGCTGTAGGCTTGAAACCCAGAAGGTGAGAACCCCTCCATCTTGGTTCCTCTTTCCTTCTCAGGTTTCTAACATAAACATATTGAACTAGATTTGCCCTTTTGTGTCTAGGACCAGTGATGTGCTGTAATCAGTTCATACTGACTTGCAAGAACCAATTGTTAAATTTTCCATGGGAGCATTTATGCCTCAGAAATCCGTAAACACTACAAATCAAGGCTTAATTTATTCAATTTTCTAATTGGTTCATTTCTAAAATTTTTAAAAAATTTTGTTGTCTAGACAAATTCATGAACAAAATGTTAATAATGCAGATTAAATTGAAAAGTGAGTCATGCATACATTTTGTCAGGAGAGTTGGTTGTTAAATACTTACTAGCCCACCCCTGGGAAGGGCCCTAGTTCTAGTTATTCCAAAAGAGAAAGCCATGCCCCATCCTCTTTCCTAAGCCACAGAAGTGCAGCATTGCATGGGTCCACCATCCAACCCACACCATGCCCACTAAAGAATCCCTTCATCCTGCCTTTGCTTGAAGACACCTGCTGCAGTCTCCTTCCTGCCACATCCAGAGGTGGTCCATTCTACATAATTCTGTTAGGAACATTTTCCTGACCCTATCAAACCAAAATTTGCCTCCTGCTCAATATAATGTCTGCCCATTGATTCCAGTTACGCCCTTGTATGCCAAAATAAATCTAATCTGACTTCCATACGAAAGCCCTTCATCTATTGAAAGATAGCTGCCATGTCCATACTTTTTCTTCTCTTTTGCAGATACAAATATGCCTAGTTCCTTCAATCAGTCCCCCTATGCATGGACTCCTGGCATTTCACCATCTTGGTGGGCTCTCCTCTGCATGAAGTCCTCACTAAACAGTGGAGTAGAACACAGTGCTCCAGGTATGTCCTGCCTACAGCACAGTAAAGAAGAACTATCGCCTCCTTATTCCTAGGAGCTATGATTCTCCTAATGCAGCCCAAGACTATGATAACTTTCGTTGGCTGCCACATCACACTAAGTAATATTCAATTTATAGTCTTTTTAAAAGCACAGATCTTTTTCAGTTAAACTGCTGTCTAGGTGTATAGAGACTCTAGGTGGCGCCATAGTGCACAGAGGAAGGCTTGATCAGTGCAAATACAACCTCAGGTATTTACTAGCTGTGTGACCTTGGCCAAGTCACTTAAAACCTCTGACTGATTCTTTACCTGTAAGTTGGGGATAATATTAGCATTGACCTCCCAGGATTGCTTTGAGAATCAAATGAGACAATAGTTGCAGTACCCTAAATGTGCATGCCTGGCACATAGTAGGTGTTTAATAAATGTTCACTTCCATACTTTTCTATTCTGTGAAGATGATTTTCTGAACTTGAGAATGACTTGTCATTTATCGCTACTGAATCTATTTTTATTCATTTAAGCTCTCTGTTCTAGCCCGTCAAGGCTGGGGTCTTGATTCTGTCATCCAGCAGTCTTAGCTATTCCCTCCAAGTTTTGTGTCACCTGCAGATTTGATAAATGCACTTTAACAAAGTCACTGACAGAAACATCAGACAGGCCACGCAGGGTCAGGACAGAGGCCTGGAGGATCATACAGGATACCTCTCTCCAAGGGGACATACAACCACTCACGGCTCCGCTTTGAAGTAGACCAAGCAAACATTTCTTAATCTGTCTATCTAGTCCAGTGGCTCTCCAAGTGTGATCTGGGGACCCCTGGGGGTCTCTGAGACCCTTTCAAGGTCAAGACTATTTTTGTAATAATACTAAGATGTTTGCATTTCGGTTGTGGTTAACATCAATTAGATATAACCCACATAAACAAAAGCTCTTGGGGGAGAGTTCTCATAATTTTCAGGAGTGTAAAGAAGTCCTGAGACCAAAAAGTTTGGGAACCATTGCTTTATGTCACTTCATATTTCCATAAAAATAACATAAAATGCTTTATCAATTATTTTGCTAAAATCTAATCTGACATTTACTATTCCTGGAAATTTGTGATACCTTCCTCCTTTTCTAGATTTTTACTAACCATCTCTTTAATAATACATTCTTGAAATGTGTGAGGGTTCAAAGTTAAGGTCACTGACCCACAATTTACAGATCCAATTATCTTTCTTTAAAAACAATAGGGACATTTGCCCATCTATAATCCTGTGGTAGGTCTTTACCCCAAGTTACCAAAATTTAGAGGCAACTTAGGTAGCCCAGTGAATAGAATGTCAGCCCAGGAATCAGTAAAACTCATCTTCCTGAGCTCAAATCTGGCCTCAGACACTTACAAGCTGTGTGACTCTGGGCAAGTCACTTAAACCTGTTTGCCTCAGTTTCCTCATCTGTAAAATGAGCTGGACAAGGAAATTGCAAACCATTCCAGTGTCTTTGCCAAGAAAATCTCAAATGGGGTCATAAAGAGATAGACATGACTGAAAAAATGACACAACAATCCTGTGGTATTTTTCCTCTTATCTACAATTTGTAAAATTTTAGTCACGATGACTAGGTCATAATATCCACCAGTTCTGCAGTGCCAAGGATGTAGTTCATTTGGTACAATGGCTCCGACTCATCAAGGGCAGTTAGGTGCTCCTTATTCCCTATAGCTAGGTAGCACCGTGGGGAGAGTGTTAGAAATGGAGTCAAGAACTGAGTTCAAATCCAGCATCAAGTACTTAATAGCTCTGTAGCAAATCATTTACCTATCTATCTCAGTTTTGTTATTGTCCAGTGTTTTTTTTTTTTTTTAGTCATGTCCAACTCTTCGTGATTCCATTTGGGGTTTTCTTGACAAAGATACTGGAGTGGTTTGCCATTTTCTTCTTCGACTCATTTTACAGATGAGGAAACTGAGGCAGACAGGTTTAAATGACTTGCCCAGGGTCACATAGCTAGTAAGTGTCTGAGGTCAGATTTGAACTCAGGAAGATGAGTCTTCATGATTCCAAGCTGGCCCTCAGTCTACTCATCTGTAAAATATAAATAATAATAGCACCCACCTCCCTGGACTATTGAAGGATAATAAGAGATAATATTTATAGAGTGCTTTGAAAGCCTTAAGGCACTCTATAAATGATAATCATTACCATTACTTAACCTAGTCACTTCTCTTCTGACCTTTTCAAACCAAAGGTCATTCACGTTGGCAGAGGAAGCAAGATTAATGAGAGACCCAAGCAGCTCCATCTTCTGTCACCAGCTGTCTTCTTTGCCATCCAGGTCAAGCAATGGCCCTATTACATCTTTAGTCCACCTCTTTCCCCCAAGATAGCTCTTCAAAGGCATTTTATTGTCTTGAGCTTTTCTTACAAGCCTCAGCTCATTCTGAATTTTAGCCATTTTGACTTGACTCATGACGACTTCTTGTTAGCTTTCCCAATCAAAATTCAGTCTATCTTGTTTTCTAGATTGTTCCAGATGAGGTGGGCCAATGGTGGACTCTCACTCCACCATCTTTACTCTACCCTTAAGAGGATGATTTCTTAGATACAACATATTTCTGGAAGTTTCAAGCCATCAATTCAACATCTGAATCCAAATAACCCAACAATCCTTCAAAATGAAGCAAAGAAGAGAAAAGGCAATAAAGAAGAAATTCTGATGTATGAATTTAGGGGAAAATGAAAACTTATAATAGAAGGCCTTTATTTTTTTCAGTAAAGTAGGGGTCATCCCCCACTGAGGAAGCAAGTGGTATTAGGAAATAGAAGTTAGAGATTCCTCTAGAAAATTAACCTTCCCTATACTGTGTTCTTTGGGTTGACTCAATATTTACCAAAGACAAGGAACAGGGACTAGACCTGTGGTTTGAATGATATAGGGAATTCTTGAGTGAGGAAACGTTGGTAAAGAACAGTGCAGGTCAGTACTTTCTTTAAAACCTAGAGCACGGAGAGAGTTACTTGACCCAGGGTCACCCAGACAAATGTGTCAAAGACAGAATTTAAATTCAAGTGTTCCTGACTTTGAGACCAGTTCTCTATACACTATGGAACACTGTCTCTCATAGTAAGAAAGGAGAACTAAAACCTTGATTATACCTGGAGAATTTTAACTTGATCCTGTAATAATGTTTAATGCCAATTAAATGTTTTACCTTTAAAATAAAAGGCGGGAGAAGCAGGGGGTCAGATTCAGTGACTTCTAAAGCTCTCTTCCAGCTCTGAAATCTTAGAATTCTATAACATTATTCTCTACTCCACCAGGCAGAACCCCTGACCTCTCCCGTGGACACGATGTCCATTCTAATCTACCTATCCTACGCTAACCTCTCTGCTGACCTCTAACTGCCTTTTCAACATCTCAAACTAGATATCCAGTCCATATCTTAAATTCAACATGTCAAAAACCAAACTCCTGCTTTCAAACCTTGCTGTTACCCTGGCAGTCAACAGCATCCTTCCAGTATACCTCACAACCCAGGTGTCATCCTGGATCTGCCATTCTCTCTTATGGCTTCCCTCACATAGACTCCATACCCAATCTGTCTCCAAGATCTATTTCCTTCACCTTTGCAGAATCACTTGAATAAGCCCCCTTCCCTCCTCTGACACTGCCCCCATTCTGGTGAAGGTCCTCGTTATTTCACACCTGGACTATCGCAATTACCTGCTGGTGGGCTGCCTGCCTCAAGTCTCTCCCTGCTCCAAACTATCCCCCATTCAGCTACAGTGCAGGCCCAATCATATCGCATTCCTCTAACTCATTAAACTCCAGGGACTCCCTATTGGCTCCAGGAGCAAATAAAAAATCTCTTGTTTGGCATTCAAAGCCTTTCATAACCTAGTATTCCAATCTCCTTACACCTTACACCCCAAAATGTACTTTTTAGTTAGTGACATTGGCTTCCTTGGTGCTCCACAAACAAGATATTGCATGTCTTGGCTGGTGTCATTTTCTCTGTCTATACCCCATGTCTGGAACGTTCTCCCTTGTCATCTCCGCCTCCTAGCTTCAAGTGCTGCTAAAATTCCATTCTTTACAGGAAGCCTTTCCCAATTCCTCTTAATTCTAATGTCATGTTACTTTTGAATAGTTCCATTTTTCCTTCACGAAGCTTGTTTGTACGTATTTGTTGCCTGTTGTCTCCCATTAGAGTGTGAGAACTTGAGTGGAGGGACAGCCTTTCATCTCTTTTTGTATCCCCAGCACTTATCACAGTGTCTGGCACATCGTTCAGTCGTTTCAGTCATGTCCAATGCTTCCTAATCCCGTGGACCTCTGTGCATACGGCTTTCTTGGCAAAGATACTACAACGTTTTGCGTTTTCCTTCTCTAGTGGCAAACAGAGGTTCAGTGGCTTGCCCAGGGTCACCCCAGTTGGCAAGTGACTGAGGCTGGATTTGAACTCGGGTCTTCCTGACTCCAAGTCCCACGCTCTATCCATTGTGCCACTTAGCTGCTCTGTCCAGCACATAATAGGTGATTGATAAACTGCTGTTGAACAGCAAGGTAATTAACAAACACTTACTGATGGACTGACTGTTCCAAGAGAAAGGAAATGGATTCAGAAATGTTATTTTAGGCACACAAGAAATCTAAGCCTAAGGCATCTGATCACCACCAACTAGCTCTCTATTGGGTGGCTATATTCAGGACATCCAAGACCCTTGCCAACATGATGGTAAACACAGCAAATGTTCCCTGGGAACAAGCATCACTGAGGCTTAAGAAATAAGGAGGGCAAGGTGCGTGAGTCATCTATACAAATGGCCCCAACCAACAGACCACAACTGGCACTTATTTATTCTGAAGGATAGCCACTGATGACAAGGTCTTAAGAGAGCAAGATGGAGTGAAAGAAGGGGAGTGAGCCACCAAGGCTGAGTAGACGGTCTTGGTCACTATTCTAAAGTCCCTGACAACAAGCCACTTGAAATTATTATAATAAAGTCTGGGTAAGTGGATGGGACAGAACTGTGAGAAGAAACGGAATTGAATAAGAGTAGGAAAGCAGAATGTCACAAGTGAGTGTCACATGGGTAGTGGGTAGGATGGAAGGCCCTGCAAGGTCATTGGTTTCTTTGTTTTGTTGGCCAGAATCAACAGTTCCCTGCTACTGCCTTGGTTGTGCCAAGCTAAGAGGTAAATAAACTGACATAATTGTCTCCTGAATTTAAGTTACTTAGTGGTTCCCGAGCCATGATGGAAGGGAGCCTGAGGTTCACATACACCAGACATCAGACCGATTTCTCTTCTTAACGTGCAGAGGACAAAGGCATACAAGGCAAGGAATATCCCTGGGGTCTCAAATGACCACAAGTATACTGGCGTGCTGTACTGAAGACCCTGCTTTTCTCTCTCCTCCCTTGTGTTCACTTATTCTATGACGGAAAAAGAATGGAGAAATTGAAGTGGTTCAAGGAGCCAACCCTAACAAAGGTCATCGCTCTCCACTGAGTAGACATCCTGCCTAATTGTAGCCCCCCCCAGATAGAAGCAGTGGTATGCTCTCAGCACCACCACGGTACCTGCTTCCTCCTATTCCCACAATTCAGCTGTGCTGCCTTCCTTGGGCTAAGGTCCACACATTTCTGCTGCACATACTCTCTCAAGAAACCCAAATTTAACCAGAAGAAGGATGAGAAAAAGGCATAGTAGGCAACTATCCAGCAAATGGAAGAGAAAAAAAAACTAAGGGGGGAAATAAATTTTGGAGGGCAGAACACAAAAAGCAGTATGTTGCCTTCATGATGATGTTTAGCAGGAATCCCAAGCAACAAATAGCCCCAGGGAATCTCAGTCTCACAAAAGGATGCTTGGCTAGTCGTGCACAGAAAAAAACTGCAGGATCCCCCAGGGCCCTGGGGGATAAAGTCTCCAGCAAATGTCTGGAGGAATACCTTCATTAATAAATCAATTTCAACCAGTGAAGAATGAGAACAAGGGAGCTAACTCCCAGGAAAATGCAGAGCAGCACCAGGTTATTGTGGATTTTGTTTATGTGGTAATTTTTGTGTATTTGTTTGGTTGGTTTTAGCACATCAGGGTCATGTGTGTATGTTCAGATTTAGGGGTTCTGTGATAGGATACATACATACATGTGTGTATGCATGTATTGATATGTATGTATACATATGTGTATGTTCAGATTTAGAGATTCTGTGATAGGATATGTACACATATGCATACATATATACATACACAGGTAAAATATAGATATATTTATATTAGAAATGACACTATGTATATATTTGGATAACTGTCTTTCAATATCATTAGCTTTCATGTACAAACCTTTGCATTTTCTTTTATGTATTTAAAAGCATTACTCTGAGAATATCTTCAGGCTTCAGACTCCTGGCTTCACTCCTGACCAGCTGGGCTTTCACCACCATGCAGTAGCTGCAGTCTTCTCACTTTGGAAGTGCAAGCCCTTCCTCGGATTGGTCGGCTTTTTCCAGAATTTTTGTTTTAATGAAAGTACCCGGCCAGCCATAATTTCATTCCTCTCCTGACTTTCCACCTGTGTGGGTACCTTCTCTTTCCCCTCCCCCACCTCTTTTTTTTTAGCCTCTTTTTGTGTGCTATTTTCCACCGTTACAATACAAGCTCATCGAGGGCAAGGACTGGCTTTCTTCCTGCTTGTATTTGTGTTCCCAGGAGTAAACACCTGATGCCTGGCACACAGTAAGCATTTGTTGACTTGATTTGACTTGACTTCAGAAGAGGTCCATAGGCTTAAGCAAACACAAACTCTCCCCACCAGAAACTTACATTCCACTGAGTGTTTATAACACATAAATAAGAGTGAGGGAGGAAGAGAGAGAGAGAAGAGATCATTGACAATTTCCACTGTTATATGAACAGGTTTCTCTCTTCTAGTACCTTTTTCACTAACCTCATGAAGATCCCCAAGGTACTCCATGAATTTGAGAGGCAGCATGTCTTGGCCCATCTTGACTTGTATCACCTGTTCATGGTACAGACACCTTTGATAGCAATACAGTGGTGTATCCAGAAGAAGAGAAGCAGATCATTTTTTGAGACTATATTATACCAGCAAGATGAAATTCTGGCCCTGAGAGGAGTATACTAAACTCTAAGAAAGTCACTTGCACAGGGTTGTAGAAGGGCAAGGAATCCAGAAGATCTGGGTATTTCTAACGGGATCTTTGGCCCAGGCTTTGATGTCATGTGAATGGATGCATAAGGTGACATCATGAAGGACCCTGGGGACACAATTCAGAGTAACCACATAAGGGATTTTTTGCAAACCTTTATACTCATGGGCAGACTATTGTGACAAACCCAGGCACTCCAGCTGGCCATGAATAAACAGGGACAAACACATAACAGCCCCTTGGTGATCGATTCCTTGTCTAGTGCAGAAATTTTGCCTTGGGTGATTAAACTGGGGTGGAAGGTATCCGAGTGCTGCAGTATTATAATGCTTTTAGCCATCCCAAGCTGTGACCACTAGCTTCAGTGTTCTCAGCTCTCAGGAGAGCTTGAGCCCTCTTCAAAGCCAGGAAGTTCTATTGTAACTTTAGGCAAGTTTACTTCTATAATGAAGGGGTTAGACCAGAATTGTGGGGGGAGGGGGGAGAAGAGTCCTTCAGGGCACCTGCGGCCCTCTACATCCTCAAGTGTGGCCCTTTGACTGAATCCAAACTTTGCAGAATAAATATGGCCTCAAGGTCACGGGTTCCCCACCCCTGAACCAGATGATTCCTAAGACCCGTTTCAGCTAGCTCTATATGCAAGTAGCCCATGTAGTATTCCTTTATAGCCAGGGTTTCTGGAAGTGGACCAGCACTGTTCATAAAGACTAGACGTGATGAATAGAATCAACATAGAAAAGTAAGATTTTTATCTTAGAACACTCTCCTCTCCCCAACTCTGCAACTCCCAACAAATATGTCCTAAGATATCACATTCATAAAATGTTGGAAAGTGTATGGCCTATCACACGGCCTGAAGAGTGTCAACAAATGCTCAGGTTGTCTGTAGAGGGTCTGGAATTGTTTTCCATTTATATCTCCCTAGGAAGAGTATGAGTAGATAGCAATTCATATGAAAAATATCTGAGGGTTTTAATGGACTATGAGCTCAATATAAGTCAACAGAAAAAAAAAAAGCTAATGTAATATTAGGCTGCAATAAAAAAGGCAAAGAAGTAGGAAGATGATAGTCCCAAGGTGACCTGCCTTGGTCAAACCACATTTGGAGAGCACCATTCCAAAGGCTACTGATACACAAGGAGTCAGCATGCTACAGTGCAAAGAACTCTGTGTGAAGATTGAGGACTTCAATTAAAATTCCACTTTAGA
The DNA here is from genome assembly GCA_023548195.1 of Bettongia penicillata ogilbyi. Classification (NCBI taxonomy): domain Eukaryota; kingdom Metazoa; phylum Chordata; class Mammalia; order Diprotodontia; family Potoroidae; genus Bettongia; species Bettongia penicillata. The sequence continues at coordinate 3,319,646 of JAJHZJ010000283.1, forward strand.
CATGTACTGCTTGATTAGAGGAAAGTCCTTTACACTTCTTTGAGCCTCAGTTTCTTCCTCTATAAAATGAGGGGGTTGACTAGAGCCTCTGAGGTTACAGATGAAGGTAACCATGAGACAGCTGCTCTGCCTGGTTTCAACTGCACAGAACAAGAGGCCACTCCCAATAGAAGCTCATCATTTCTAAACTCACCACTATGCTACCAACTCAAGCCTTGACTGCCATGGATTGTCCCTCGGCCTCCTCCCCTCTGATGGAGGGCTGGAGAATGGAGTAACAAGCTCCTCCCAATGCCTTACTTTAAAAAGGGCAGAAACTGGACTTCAGTTCACTCCTCTTTGCATATGCTGCTTTACCTATATTCAGCTCCATGAAACAAGACATCCTCATGCTAGAAACTCCCAGGTATCCCCATCCCCCTCCCCAAATCCTACTTTCCTGACTCCTTTTGTATGTATATTAGAAGTTCCTTGAGGGCAAGGACTGTCTTTCCTTTTGTTAATTGTATCCCCAACTTTTAGCACAGTGCCTGGCACATAGTAGGTGCTTAATAAATGTATATTGGATTAGATTAAATTGGAATGGACAGTTGATTGTACAGAGGATAGAGCACTGGGTCTGGAGTCAGGAAGATCTGAATATCAATCCAGCTTCAGATTCATACTAGTTGTGTGATCCTGGGCAAGTCATTTAACCTCTGATTGCCTCAGTTCCAAATGTATAAACAAGGAGGGTGATAACAATACCTATATTAGGGGGATGATAACTACCTATATTATAAGGTTGTTGTGAGGACCAAATGAGATATCTCTAAAGCACTTAACAAAGAAACTGGCATGTAGCAGGCCCTATACACATGCTTAGTCTTATCTTTCCCCTACCATTCTCTGTTAAAAGGCCTGAATAGCATGCTATAGGAGGAGAAGTAGAAGGGATGGTAAGCCTAGACGTTAAGCCTTTCCATTAGGGGAAACATGTCAGCAGTCTTTAAGGATCCTGAGTTGAGAGGAATTAGATTTGCCCTGTTCAGCCTCAGAGGGCAGAGCTAGGAGCAGAAAGAGGTGAAAGTTGCAAAAGCAGGCAGGTTTCATGTAAGAAAAACGTTCTCACAAGTGAGAGTTACTCAAAAGTAGAATGGGCAATATCCACACTTCTCAACAGTGAGAACCAACAGAGCTGGAATTGGCCGTCATCCACATTTCTCAACAGTATGGAATCCCAAAAAGTGGAATGTACTGTCATATATACTTCTCAACATTGAAGACCACCCAAAATGGAATGAGCAGCCATCCACACTTCTCAACAGTGAGGATCACACAGAATTCGAATAGGTACCATCTACACTAACTACACAACAGTGAGAGACACCCAAAAGTGGAATGGGGACCATCCACTTCTAAACACTGCGAGCTACCAAAAAGCAGAACAGGCAACTTCCACACTTCTCCATAGTGAGGATTTCACAATAAAATAGACTGCCATTCACACATATAAAAAGTGAGGACTTTGCAAAAACAGAATGGGCTGCCATGTATACTTCTCAACAGTAAGGATTTCCCAAAAGGGGAATGGACTACCATGTACAATTCTCAACAATGAAAGCCATCCAAAAGTAGAATGAGCTGCCATCCACACTTCTCAAAGGTGAGGCGCTCCCAAAAGAGGAATGGACTGATAGTCATACTTCTCAATGATGAGAATGTCTCACAAGTGAAACGGGCTGCCATCCACACTTTCAAGTAGTAAGAACTTACCAAAACTGAAAGTGGTACCATCCATACTTTTCAACAGTATGAACAATCCCAAAGTAGAATCAGCTACCATCCACACTTCTTAACAGTAAGGACTTCACAAAAGTGGAATGGCACCACCAACATTTCTCAACAGTAAAGATAACCCAAAAACAGTATGGATGGCAACCCATTCCATTTTTTAGGTCCTCTCCATACTAAACAGTGAGAGGCACCCAAAAGTGGAATGGACACCATCAGCACTTCTCAATGGTTAGGAGCTCCCAAAAGGGAAATGAGCTGCCATTCATAATTCTCAATGGTGAGAACATCCCAGAAGTAAAATTGGCCACATCCAAATGGGCTGCCATCCACACTTCTTAACAGTAAGAGCAAGCTCAAACTGGAATAGGCTATGATCCACACTTCTCAACAGTGAGGACTTCTCAAAAGTGAAATGGGGGTCATACACACTACCTAGCAATAAGGACTTCCCCAAAATGGAATGGACTACCATCCACACTGTTCAACAGTAAGGGTCACCCCAAAGTGGAATTGGCTGCCATCCACATTTCTCAGTGGGAAGGGCCATCATCCATACTTCTCAAAAGTGAGGACTTCAGAAAAATGGGATGGGTTACCATGCACACTTCTCAACAGTGAAAGCCACCCCAAAATGGGCACCATTTACACTTCTCAATAGTTAAAACTTCTAAAATGGCAAATGGGCTGCCATCCACTTTTCTCAACAGTCAGAGTCATCCGAAGGTAGAAAGGATAACATTTACATTTCTCAACTATGAGGACCATGTTAAAGTGGAATGGGCTGCTACCCATATGTCTCAATGGTGAGGACTTCCCAAAAGAGGAAGGGGCCACCATATATATTTCTGAAAAGTGGAATGGGCTGCTATTCACATTTCTCAATGATGAGGACCTAAAAAAATGGAATGGGTTGCCATTCATACTTTTCAATGATGAGGACTTTTTAAAAGGTGAATAGGCTATCACCTATACTTCTCAATGGTGAGAACTATCCAAATGTGGAATGGGTGCCATCCACAATCCTCAACATGAATACTTCCAAAAAGTGGAATAGGTGTCATTCATACTTCTCAGCAGTGAGGATTTCCCAAATGTGGGAATGGGCACAATCTACATTTCTCAACCATGAGGACATCCCAAAAGTAGAATGAGTTACCATTCACACTTCTCAACACATAGTGGAATTGATGCCATCCACACTTCTCAACATCGAAGACTTCCCAAAAGTGGAATGGGCTCCATCTACCCTTCTCTGCAGTAAATACTTTCCAAGAATGGAATGGTTACACTCCATCCTTAATGGAAGATGGGTTCCCTCTCCAAAGGGAAGCAGAACTTCACATAACAACTTCTATTTGGATTGGACTAGATGGACAATGATTCTACCTTCCAGTTCTTGGATTTCATAAATATGAATCAAGTTGTATGTGCCTTGAGACCTGATTTTGTGAGTATCATAGAGTGACCCTTTAATAAGGTTGTGTTCAATGACAGGGTTCTAGTCTGTTAGTGATTGTATTGAGGGTCCCATAGCTTCAACATAATGAAAGTTTTCTAGTACTCTTTATAAATAGCATAAAAGATCTAGTGAGTAAAGGAGAAGGTTGGATGAACTCTGACTTAAGGTTCTTGGCAAGAAATTCCTGGAAGTCCTGGACCTGGGGGCCATCCAATAAATATATAAGAACCCATCAAAATCAGGGCTTTTGATACCAAAATCATAATATATTCTGTTGTGGGGACAAAACCAGTAGCTACTAGAAGTTGGCTCTAGAATGGCTACCCAAGGTTGGCTCAAGACCTCTTGACTTGGAAAACCAAGGCTAACCCTTTCCTATCTATATTGGCTCCATGACAATAACCAGGGCCTTGAGATTCAATTATGTCCTGTATCTGAATGATCCTGTGTTAACTGAGCATCATTCTGCTTGTGTGGCAGAACAGGAAGACAGCTGGGCCACCTCTAAAAGAAGATTCCCTATAAAAGGGGAAATTCTGACCATGACCAAGTCATTAAGGAGCCCTACCCCATCCCTTTGGCCTTATGCCCAACTTCATACACTAACTCATCCAGCACCTCTAGTTGCCCACATTATAAGCACAGCTACCTCACCAATAACCTTCCTCTTTGTAAAGGAGTCAGTTAATGCAAAGCCTCACCTACATGCATAAGAAGAGACCTTCTTTTAGTTTTGATGCAGGGCTCAAAAGTCTCCTCTAGTGGAAAAAAAAAAAAGATCCCACTAGCCAGAGGCTCTGCTGGACCAAGAGTACCATGCCCATCTTAAAATGGGCAAATTCAACCTGCTTGAAGAGTTCTACTAGTTCTTTTCTGAATATTCCATTAGGAACTTCATCCTAATAGATCTTGGCTTACCACCCATACTAGTAGAGTCCACAAGGCTATTGAAGTTATCAGATCTATCAATTTGTAATCTCAGGCCACAACAGATTCTCAAAGGTCTTGCTGCTCCACTGAAAAGTTCTCAAACTTCCCCATTATGCACACCAGGACCTAACACTCCTCAGACTATGAGACCAACATGTACATGGTTGATAGGAAAGTGCTTTGGACGGAACTTCCAGTACTACTTCATATGAGTAAAATGGCAGGTTTGCCAGGGCAACAAAGGGAAGTAGTCAGGTTGGGCCCACTGCTACTACATCGAATAAGTCTTTTTTTTTTTGCAAAGGAAGACAAGGGACACACTGCCTCTCCCCACCAAGCTGATGTTTTGAAGTTGCTCTTCTTCTAGCTGCATCGCTACTGCATCCCACCTTAAAGAACAGATTAGCATTATTAATAATGACAATTCAAAGCACTGCCTGCAAAGAACATTTTTTCTCACAATTATCTTTTGGACTAGAGGACTATGAGGATAAGTATTTCTATTCCTTTTTTTCTTTTTTTTACAGATGAGGAAAATAAGGTTTAAAGAGGATACATGTCACCTAGGGTCACAAAGCTAATGTATTGAGTTGGGACTGGAATCCAGATCCTATGACTTCAAGATCAGTGCTCTTTGGGAAGTTAATCTCATAAGTAAATCTTAGAGGATTTAAAGGAGGAAGAGATTAATTGAAGTCAGAAGGGTTAAGTAATTTGCCCAAGACAGGCAGGTAGTAAGGAAGAGAACCAGGATTCAATCCCAAGACATCTGACGCCAAAGTTATTCCTCTCTTAAGAAGCAGACTCCAAGACCACCTCTTAAATGCTCAGATCCATTAGCATTACTTACATTATGTTTTCCTACCGAAAATTCTTTAACAGCCAATGGTGTACCATGGTGCCTGAATCTTGGTTTCAAATCCCTCTTATAATCCAACCATACCTTCTCTATGTAAATTTTCTCATTTCATTCTAATATGAAACTTCATTGGCCCTATGAGCAAGCCCTGACTTTCACACCTGAAATACTTTCCCATCTCTACCTATCCAAATGCTACCCTTTCTTCAATATCTAAGCAAGTCCTGCCTCCTCCTTGAAGCTTTCTCTGACTATTCTGCTTCTCACTGACATTGGTAAGAAAAGCAAAAGTGCAGATTCTTCTTGTGTTGTATGCCATCATCTAATATGTGTCAGTCTTATCTCCCCCACAAGGATGTAAGTTAGGAATAGGCAAGGACCATGACTTAGGCATGTTCTCCATGACATCTCCTACAGTACCTTACAAATTGCTGAATATGTAGTAGGCGCTCAATATAATATCAAGTGAGACACTCAGAAACAAGAACTGCTTTTTACTGGCTAATAACATTTTGGGGTACAGAGTAAAAATAAATTCAACATCAAGGGCACGAAATTTTATAAGTATTGGTTAGAAATCCTAAGACCTATGTCTCCTTTCCTTATTTTACTATCAGCTCCACCCAAGGGAAGGTTTCTTATTTTGTAAATGGACCAATATAAAATGTTATCTTGAAAAGGGGTGACAATGTGCTTTATTTTAAGAAAAGAACAAAGAACATAATGGGAGTCGTGCCATTTTGCTCGAAATGATAATACATTTGTCCTAACTAGGGTATTATCCTTCCAACACTCTGAAATCTGTTAAGACTTGAATTTTAGCTAATGTTTTTTGAGAGCGTTAAGGAAAAAAGACAGAAATAAGGTCTTAAGGAAATGTCCAGACAAGGGAAGGCTTCTCCTCCCCATACCCCAGCAGAAATACAACACAACTCATCTAAAGAGCGCACAGAGCAGCACCAAAACATGCTATTTACAAGAAGAGATTTTTCTTCAACATGACCCACTTCGATGCTTTGGAAAACAGCATCCTATCAAAAAGCAGTCTGCTAAGGAAACTGTCAATGTCTAAGTGCCTAAGGAACATCTGAAATCGCCAAGGAATGGGGATGTGCAAATTCATCAGCAAAAGGTTCTTTTGCCTCATGGAAAAGTGATTGTAGTCAAAGGTGTCAATTCTAAAGTCTGGTCTAATGGGGGTCGCTGTTCCTGGTATTCAGCTGTATGTCCATTCCGATGGTGGCCATATTCAAACTTGATTCTCAGCTCACCAATCTTGGACTGGGGCAAAATATCTGGAATCCATTCAATGATGAAAGGTGTTGGCTCCTTCTGATCTGGAGAGGTGTTGCCTAAAAGGAGAAACAATAATCCAGGACTGAATTTTCACCTACATATTTTGATCATAATGAAGTGTGAAAAATAGTAAAATATGTGAGACTATAGGTAAAATCCTTTCCAGAATACAAAGAAACTATCTTCCCTTCTTGTTACTCTCTGATCTTAGGGCTGAATTTTAATTAAGTAACAACATATCCAAGAATATTATAATCTTAGAAGACTTACAATGGTCAGTGACCCAAAATGCAAAGGAAAGACAAACAGCCACTGCAGGCTACAGTATATTACCAATAATGATTGGTGAATGAAAAGTGATGTAAAAGACATTATCAAGAACATTTATGACTGAAAGAGGTAGAGCAGTTATATAGTAGGAGGGAGGGGTAACAGATAGACAATCCAAGGACTATACTAATACATCTTCTATCTAGGATTTAAAGAAAGATTGTCTGTGATTATCCAGAATAAGAAGGCAGCACATAATCTATACTGAGGAGATGGAAGGAAGTGGTGGGGGTGGAGGTGGATGGAAGACAGCATTCATGCTAATGAGCTTAAAGAAATAGAGAGAGAAGAGGGGCTATACCTATGATTTCATAAGCATAGAAAATTCCCAGAAGCTCTACTGAGAGCTGCTACTCCACCATCTCAATCTGGATGCAGATTTGAAGGATCCTAGTATTCCACTCCCATCTCTAGTGGGCTATGAAGAATATCCTTTAATAACTCTCTTGTGGACATCTTGGGGGAAAAAAAGAAAAGAAAATTCCCAGGAAAGAAAACACTTCTAACCAAAGCAGATCAGTACCTTCTCAGCAACTTAAGGTCTCAGAGAATTATGTAGGGCACTAGTAGTTTAAGATACTTGCCCAGATCACACAGCCAGTGTATGTCAGAAAGAGAACTTGAATTTATGTCTTTCTGACTTCAAGGCTAGCTGTCTGTCCATACACCAAAGGTGTCAAACATGTGGCCCATAAGCACATGTAGCCCACAACACTCCTGAGTACAACCTGAAACAGATTAAAATGTAGTTTCTGATTTTAATGTTTTGATATATTCATGAAAAAATAAATATTTCTAAGTAATTACATGGCCTGCAAAACTCTTTATGTATGGTCTAGTGGTCCTCATCATCTGTACTATACCTGATGTTTCTTATTAAGAGCATAGATTCATCAAAGTATTAAAGCACCACCACATTACTTCTATATGAAGTGCTTCTATTTAATATAGCAGTCTTCACCTCACCTTTTGGGAATTAGGTAATCACACTGCTGGAAAATGTTGCATTCTAAACCAGTCTGAAACATTATACCATCTTCATTCTTAATGTTTCCTTCATCTGGAATGTACTCTTATCTCCACATAAGTCATCAAATTTTAGAGCATAACATTATTTGGCTCTTTTGTAGAAGGAATTCGGTAATTAATTTTGACAAGCTAAAAAAACAAAGTGGTAACCAATGCCTAAAACAGCAATATCCTAAATTGCAATTAGGGCATGTTGTTAGAGCTTATTCTAATCCCATTTGTAACACATGCTGTTAAAAAGGATGATATTTACTCAGGGCTGTATCTCAGGCTACTGAAGATATTTCTTAGCTATTTCCATTGAGAGAATAAATTTCAACAAGACTCTCTTCTAAGTCTTTAGAGCAAGATGACAATTGCAAAAGAAGCTGGAGACTACACAGGATTGAGAACAGTAAAAGACTTCAAAGATCATTAATTCCAAACCTCTTTATGATTAGTGAGGAAATTGAGACCAGACAGGTCAATTGACTTGCCTTAGTGGCAGTTAGTATGCAGAAGAGATAATATTTGAATCTAGGTTTTCTGACTCCAAAACCATTGCTCATTCATCAGTCTTTTCCCTAAAGCCTTTTCTTTATCTTCCTCAAAATGAAAATGCTCTGTCTCTCTCTCTCTCTCTCTCTCTCTCTCTCTCTCTCTCTGTCTCTCTCTCTGTCCATTCCTCCCTCCCTCCCCTCAAATTTCTCATAGTACAGTACCCAAACATCCTGTTCACACATAACTCATTCTCTTATATTATCAATATTTGTGTACTTGTTTCTCCCCCTTTAGAATGTAAGTCCCTTTAAAGGAGTTCTTTATATTATCTACTTCTGTGACTTGTACAAAGCAGTCACATTATAAACTGGTCTGTTGAATACCCATGTTTGGTAAAGACCTTTATCTATGGGCAAAGAAATATTTTAGATATAAATGTCTTTGCAGTATGTCTATATGTAGAGATATTATCACAAGTTCATTTGACTTTGTAGTTAGCATGGTACCTTTCTGGAATATAGTAAATGATCTATAAATACATGAATTCACTCCTGCAAAAGATATGTTCCTCAAAAGTTGTGTTGATGCAACTTTTCTGTCCTAAAAGGTGCTTAAGAATGTAGTAAGTAGGGATTTGGGGACAAAATGGTTGCTGGAATGGGAATTAGACTGCCCTCACATCAACTCAAATAATGTCGGGGAAAAAAAGCCAACCCTAAAATCATAGTAACTTTTTCCACGGCAGGACTGCAAAAATGTCAGCCCAAATCCCATGAAACACAGGAAAGAATAAAGCCAGGCAAAGAAGAGACAGGGCCCTATGTCCAGAGGCCAAGAAAGTTGACAGCTCCCTAAGAAAGATTCAAGTGAAATAGGAAAGCCCTCAGGTGGAAAGACAACACCAGGGAGAGAAAAAGGGTTGAAGCTTGGAAGCCCTGGGGAGCAGCAATGACCAATGAAGCATGGGAGAGTTCAGACTGGAACAGTCCAGATATCCAAGGACTCCAAGGTCTCTAGAACTGCATCCTGAGATGACACAGAGGGTCCTGAGGATCTAATATTATGAATCTCAAAGATCCAGGGGGACTGCAGTTCTGGAATTAAGAGATTGGTACAGGAAGTCAAAGGACCCAGAATAAAACAAGAAGTGCTAACCATTCCACTAAAAATTACAGCAGGTGAAAAATTTAGCTCTGGCACAAAAACTGCAATGAGAGATAATAAAAATAAATACAAACCAGCACTGGAAAACAGTGTGGTAGAAAGTAGGTGTAGACCAACATCTTATATTAAGATATACTATACCAAGAGATAGTCAAAATGGGAATACAACTTAGACAAAAAGGGTAATACCATAAACAAATAAGGAAAACAAGGAATAGTTTACCTGTCAGATCTATGGAAAAGGGAAGAATTTATGACCAAACAAGATATAGAGAATCTTATGAGATATAAAATGGATAATTTTGATTATATTAAATTTAAAAGATTTTTCACAAACAAGACCAATGCAACCAAAAAGAAAAGGACAGCAAAAAGCTTTTTTTTTAACAAGTGTCTCTGATAAAGGCCTTGTTTCTCAAATGACTAGAAAACTGAGTCAAATTTATAAGAATACAAATCATTTCCCAATTCATAAATGGCCTAAGACTATGAAGAGGCAGCTTTCAGGAGAAGCAATCAAAGTTATCTAGAGTCATATGAAAAAAATGCTCTAAATCGTTATTGATTAAAGAAATGCAAATTAAAACAACTCTGAGGTACTACCTCATACCTATCAGATTGGTTAATATGACAGAACAGAAAAATGATAAAATGTTGGAGAGGATGTGGGAAAACTGATACACTACTGCACTGCTGGTGGAATTGTGAACTGGAACTATATCCAAAAACTATAAAACTGCGCATGCCCTTTTATCCAACACCACCACCATGAGATTTGTATCCCAAAGATATTTTTAAAAAAAGGGGGGAAAGTTCACATTTGTACAAAAAATATTTAGAGCAGCTCTTTCTGTGGTAGCAAAGACTTGGAAATTGAAGGGATGCCCACATCAATTAGGGAATGGTTGAACAAGTTGTGGGATATAATTATAATAAAATACTATTATACTCTAAGAAATGATGAGCAAGATGATTTCAGGAAAACCTGGACTTACATGAAGTAGTGCAAAGTAAAGTGAGTAGAAGAACCAGGGGGTAAAAGGGGAAGGAGGAAGAGAATTTGTAGCTCAAAATTTAAAAAAAAAATTAATGTTAAAAATTGTCTTTACATGTAATTGGGGGAAAAATTAGAAAAAAATAACAACCAGCATCAAAAGTTATTAGAGCTTTAGAGGTCTCCCAAAAGTAGTGAATAACTCTGTAACAACCACAAGCAGACTCAAAGGAAAAATGAATTTTCTACAAGGACTACATGAATACCCAAAAGAAATGAGATTTTTTTTGACATGAAAGCACTACCAGAAAGAATTAGAAAGCAAATAAACTGCTTAGAAGAAAAAGTGGTAAACTTTACCCTAGTAATGGACTTTTTGAAAATTGGAATAAACCAAATAGAACAATGACTCCATGTATGAGACAGTGAGAAATAATAGAACAAAATCAAAAGACTAAAAAGCGGAAGACAATATAAAATATCTGACCTCACAAACAACTGATCTAGAAAACAGGTCAAGTAGATATAATTTAAGAACCATTGGACTCCCTGAAAAATCATGATTTTTTTAAAGCTTAGACACCATAATTCAAAAAATCATAAATGAAAACAGCTTCAATTTCTTAGAACCAGAGAGAAAAGTAAAGGTAGGAAACATCAACCAATCACCTCCTACAAGGAACAGCAAAAGGAAAAGTTCTGGGAATGTCACAGATAAAAATCTAAAGATCAATCACCAAAGAAAAATATTCAAAGTTTCCAGACAGAATCAATTTAATACAAAAGAATTAAAGTTAGGATCACATAAGACCTGGTGACTTCTAATATACATGAGAGATCTTGGAATATACAGTAATGCAAAAGACAAAAGATAGAGACTTGCAAATAAGATTAACTTACTCTGAAAAGTAAAGTATAAACCTACAGAGAAAAAACTGACTTTTGAAGGAACAGAAAACTTCCAAGCGCTTTGATGAAGAAGGCCGGACTCAGGAGGTATTCTGAAGATGTTAAGCACAAGAATCAAGAAGACTCTAAGAAGGCAAATTTATCTGAGCAACTGGAGGGAGCTACACGGAAATGTAGCGTCAGAGCTCTAACGGGGGAACAACAAGTGTCCAGAGCTTGAGAGTCTTCAAAGAACACTGAGGGTTTAAGAGAAACAGAGGTCCTGGGGACAGACCGGCTCTGCTCAGAACATATGAAGCATGGGAAGAAAAGGGAGGGTAAAGGAATACATTAGTGTAGAAAAGGAGTGGGTGTAACTTCCTGATTCTTACAACTGGCTCTCATTAGCAGACAAATATTTAAACGTGATGAAGCGTGAGTCTACTCTTATCTGACATGAACAAGGGAGGATTGAACACTTTGCCTAACCACCTCCCTCCAGACCTACCCCTCTCCCTGTCCCCACAAATACACAGAGTTTGGTATAGAAATCCATCAAATTCAACTAAGAAACAAATAGGGGTAGAAAGGTAGAGGTATTGAAGAGGGAAGACTGGGGAGGGAATGGCTACAAGCAAAACAAACTTCTTTATCCCAAAGTGGGAATGAAAGGAACAAAAAAGAAAAAAGGAGCTAGAATCCAAGGGGATGGCCTTCAATTGAACAAACTGTGGTTTATGAATGTAATGAAAGATTATATACCATAAGAAGTGATGAAAAAGGAGATTTCAAAGAATCTTGGGTACTATGAACCAATAGAGTTCAGGCTGCAGGGCTTCTAAAATTTTTTCCACTATGACCCCTTTTCTCTAGTGTGGCCTGAGGGCATGAGCAGTGCAAAGTGTGCATACTTTGTGTTTAGAACCAAGGCTGCAGTAAAGTTGTCTGATGCAACACGGGCAAGCGCTGCCAGAAACACCTCGGATTGATTACGTGTTTGATTTTTAATTAATTTTTGATCACTGCGCATTCAGAAACCTTTTACTGTTGCCCAATTTTTCATGACCCACAGTCTAAGAAGCACTGGTTTAGAGAACAACAACAAAGAAAAAAAACCAGGAGAATAATTTATAGAAGGACAACAACATTATAAAGAAAAACAACTTTGAGATACTTAAGAAACCTGATCAGCCAAATCACCAACCACATTTCCAGAGGACCTGTGATGAAGCATGTTACTTACAGGCCTCTTGACAGAGAGGTGATAGACTCAAGGTATAAAAAAGAGATAATGCAATTTCAGACACAGCCACTGTATAGGCTGGTTTTTCTTTACTATGCTTGTTACCAGGTTTGTATTTTTTTCTTTCTCTCAGTTTTTTGATGGGGGAAGAAAGACTGGGAGCAGAAATGGGATTAGCAATAGTGATGTCAAAAAAGAGAGAAAGAACCATTGAAATATTTTTTTTAAATGCACAAAACAGAAGAAAGCTCAAAAGGAAACAGATGTGCAGGAGAATTTTGAAAGTCATGTGTAATTTACTACATACTTTTTTAAAAAGCAAGTGGAATAAAATGCATATTCAGTTTCATATACAATCCTTTTTATATTCTGTTCTGTTCTCTATATGGAAATGTTCATTTCATGTTAAAGTTCAGAGTAACTACAAAAAGAAAAAAGAATGCAGCAAGTAATCTTATTAAAGGAAACACATTAAGAATAAATAATTCTGTAAAAAATAGACATTTACTTCACTTTTTTTTCAGTAAAGTTTAAATCAATGAAGCAATTTCAACTTTACTAGGTCAGAATTTTTGATAATCTGGATAATATTGAACAAAAAGCTAAAATTAAACATTTTACTACCTTTGAAAGAGCGTACAAATTATTATTTGCAGAGGAATTGTGTCTAACCTTTCTAAGCCAACTTTTCCTACATTTTGATGCCAATTTATATAAATATCGTGCTAATTACAAGCAATTCTGATCTGTTCTTTAAAGTAGCTCTCCTCAGGATTGTTCTCACTATATGCTATGAGAAACTGTAGCATAGAACATAAAATGTTGGCCTTGGAATCAAGAAAACCTGTGATCAAATTCCCCCTCCAACATACTAGCTATATGACATGGGCTAGTCACTTAACCTGTCTGAGCCTCAGTTTCCTCATCTGTACTTTGGGAGGTAATCATAATTCTATACTTACTTCATAGGGTTGTAGTATGGCTCAAATTAAATAGTACATATAAAGCATTCTGCAAACTTTAAAGTACTATGTGTCATTTATAGCTGTTACTTTCAAGTATACTGTGAGACAGATTTGACTAATTTTACATAAAATCATAAAATGCCAATGAGAATATTCAATAATTAAAACTTTTCATTATTCAGAGACTGGCTTTCCTTAATTAACTATTGATATGCAATTCCATCTGAGCAATCTCTTATTGATATACCATTGCAAACTTTCCATATCTTAGCAGATCATCTTCATGAATTGTTTTCGCTTAAAAAAAAAAAAGTGATAACCCAAGCAGTTAACTTTTTGAGGATGGAACTGGACCTGATGAATGAGCTACATTTTATCGGTACCTATATAATGTATTACAATGGCAGAAGAAAAGCTACCATAATGCACCAAAACGAACAAAATCATGTTTGTTCTATAAAGAATCTATGAATTATCAACGAATAAGCCAGTAAAACAGAACTATATGCTCTGACACACAAGAAGGTCAAGATCCAGCCACATGTTATCAGTCTGAAAAATCTAAGTTCAAAGTGCTGACATTCTCACAAATGGTGCAAGATAAAGCCGGTCTACGACTAAACAGAAAGCTCTCTCACATACAAACAGAATTCTATGATTTACACCTTCCAGCAGATGGCATTCATAGCTACAAAATAAGAATGAAAGATATAGAGGATCAGATGACAAAAAGGAATAACGAAAAAGGGACCAAGTGTATGCTTGAGAAGGCACTGTAGATGCTATGGAAGATGTCTTATACAAGGTCAAAATGAAAAAAAAAATTCCCTGCAGACAGTGAAATGGGGTCCTCCAGATGCTCCTGTTTGAAGAAGATACTGTACTGACTGCTTCCTCATTGAGATCTACCATTACTAAATAAGAAATCAGTGTAACATTACTTAAAGGAAAAACATAAATGGATGAAAAGTCTGCACTCTTCAGATTAGGACAATTAAATGATTTAGTATATCAGTACACACATCTGGGCCAAGCACTACAGTTGAACAATAAATTGGATGCAAAACTGAATAGGAGGAAAGGAGCAGGGTGGACAGTAGTTAGGAAACTACACAATGCTTTTAATGATCCTATGCTACTCTGGAGTACAAAGACTTAACTTTTAAAAACAAATGTTCTACCAGAAATGGCTGTGAACGTCAGTTCACTATCATCTTTGAGGTGTTTAAGCTGTGGGTGACTCAACAGGATTTCCACTTGAAAAAGGAGAGAGATCATCAAAAGGATCATACACTATCACCAGGTGGAATTTATACCAAGACTTCAGGGTTGGTTCAATACTAGGAAAGCTAGCAGTATAACTGATCATATCAATATCAAAAACAAAAATCATATAACTATTTCAGCAAGATGTAGAAAAAGCTTTGGACAAAATATAAGACCCATTCCTATTAAAAACACTAGAAAGCAAAGAAATAAATGGAGCCTTTCTTAAAATGATAAGTAGTATCTATCTAAAACCCAAAGTGTTTTATGCAATGGGCCTTCTCAATAAGACCAGGGGTGAAGCAAGGATGTCCATTATCACCACTATCATTCAATATTGTACTTGAAATGTTAGCTATAGCAATAAAACAAAAAAAAAACTGAAAGAATAAAAATAGACAATGAGGAAACAAAACTTTTGCAGATGATAGCACGGTATATTTAGAGAACATTAGAGAATCAACTAAAAAACTAGCTGAAACAATTAACAACTTTAGCAAAGTCACAGGATATAAGTAAACCCAGATAAATCATCGTCATTTCTATGCACTACCAACCAAACCCTGAAGCAAGAGATAGAGAATTCTATTTAAAATAACTGCAGATAATATAAAATACTTGGGACTCTACCTACCAAAACAAACCCAGGGATTATACGAACACAATTACAAAACACTTTTCATACAAATACAGATCTTAGCAACTGGAAAAAGCCATTGTTCATGGGTAGGCCAAGCCAATATAATAAAAAGGACAATTCTACCCTAAATTAATTTACTTATTCGGTGTCATACCAGTCAAACTACCAAAGAATTACTACGTGGAGCTAGAAAAAAAGTAACAAAATTCATCTGGAAGAACAAAAAATGAAGTTTATAAAGGGAATCAATGAAAAAAAAATGTGAAGAAAGGCAGCCTAGCAATACCACATTGCAAACTATATATTACAAAGGTGTAATCATCAAAACAATCTGATACTGGCTAAGAAATACAGTGGTGGATCAGGGGAATAGATAAGGTGTGCAATATATAGTAGTAAATGACCATAGTAATCTAGTGTTTAATAAACACAAAGATCCAAGCTTTTGACAAAAATTGTTGGAAAAACTGGAAAGTAGTTCAGCAGAAACTAGGCATTGACCAACATATCATACCAAGATAAGGTCAGAAAGGATAAACAATTTTGACATAAAGAGTGATATCATAAGTAAATTAGGAGAACATGGAAAAATGTACTTGTCAGATCTATGGATAAGAGAAGAATTTATGACCACACATGAGATAGAGAGGACCATGGGCAGTAAAAGTAGTAATTTTGATTATATGAAGTTAAAAAGCTTTTGCACAAACAAAACTAATGTAGCCAAAACTAGAAGGAAAACTGAAAACGAAGGGGAAATTTTACATGCAGCAAGTTTCTCTGATAAAGACACCATTTCTCAAATTCTTATGAAAGAGAGTCAAATTTATAAAAATAAGACCTATTTTCCAATCAATAAATAGTCAATGGATACAAACAGGCAGTTTTCAAAAGAAGAAATCAAAGCTATCAAGAGTCACATGAAAAAATGCTCTAAATCACTACCGATTAGAGAAATGCAAATTAAAACAACTCTGAGATACTACTTCACATCTATCAGATTGGCTAACATGACAGAAAAAGAAAATAACAAATGCTGGAGGGGATATGGAAAAATTAAGACTCTACTGCACTGCTGGTGAAGCTGTGAATTGGTCTTACCATTATGGAGAACAATTTGGAACTAATCCAAAGGGCATAAAATTGTGCATACCTTTGATCCAACAATACAACTGTCAGATTTCCAAAAAAATGGAAAAGGACCTATTTGTACAAAAATATTTATAGCAGTTGTTTTTATGGTCACAAAGAACTGGAAATTGAGGGGATGCTCATCAATTGGGTAATGACTGAACAAGACATGATACATGATTGTGATGAAATACTACGGTGTTATAAGGAATGAGGAGCAGGATGATTTCAGAAAAACTGGGAAGACTTATATAAACTGATGCTGAATGAAGTGAACAGAGCCAGAAGAACACAGTATACAGCAACTGCAATATTGTAAAGATGATTAACGGTGAAAGACTGAGCGACTCAGATCAAGACAATGACCCAAGACAATTCTAAAGGATCCACAATGAAAAATGCAGTCTACCTACAGAGAAAGAGCTAATGAACTACGAATGCAGATTGGAGCATACTTTTACTGTATTTTTCTTGAATTTATTTTTTTGGTCTTCATTTTCTTTTGCAACACAGCTATTATGGAAATATATTTTGCATGACCTCACATATAATTAACATCAAATTGCTTGCCTTCTTAAGGAGGAGGATGGAGTGAGAGGGAGTAAATTTGGAACTCCACATTTTTAAAAACCAATATTCACTTGTAATTGAGAGATTCTCAATAAATTAAAAAGTATGTTTAAAAAAATGGAGAGAGATACATGGTAGGCACAAGTAAGCTACGGCATATTTCCAATGATGACCTGTACTGGTTGCTTGCAGAATTTGTTGTCTCTAATTGAAATTGTTAAATTTAACCTTTATGTGTCTTGGAGTTTTCAAGAGAGGGTTTTTTGGTTTTGGTTTTGTTTCTGGAAGCAATCTGTAGATTCTTTGAATTGGTGCTTTGTTATCTGTGTTCAGAAGTCCTTGTATTATTTCCTTCCATTATAGTGTTCGGATTTTCTGACTTGTGATGTTCTTCTGGAAGGTAAGAGACTCCCATGTTTGAGATCAGTAGGTTTTACCTGCACGTAAATGTTTGCTTTTAACATTATTATTGCTTTTTGCTTCTCTTCTTCCAGACTGTCCTTCACTTCCGTGTATTTACATTCTCAATCTTTGTTTTTTCTTTTGTTTGCCACCACTGATTCATGTTTTTCTGTTTTGCCCATTATTTCTTCTGCGTAGGCTATAAATTCTGCTTTCATGATTCTTATTTCTCTTTTAAACTATTCAGGAATAGCCAGCAGTAGTTCTATGCTCTCTCAGGAATCCATAAGGTCCTCTGCCTCATCAAGTGTTGATTTATTTTTCTTTGTCTAGCAATATTTATTCAAAAATGTCTGGATAGATTTGTCTAGTTTATGTAGAGGCCATATTCCTTTCTGATTCTTATATTCTCCATTTTTTATCTACTTATTCTCAAGGTCTTCAAGAATTTTCTTCCTTCTGAGATCTTTGATAATTTCAGTCACTTTTCCTTATTTTTCACTTTCTGACTCCTCCTTTAATTACAATTCTCCTGGGGACTGGACTTTCATACCGGGCAATTCAGGTTTCACTAACCTCAATCTCTTTCTTAAATGACTTTGAGGGAACAGAACTAGCCCCAGCTGCATGTCAGTCCCCTTTCCTTCAGGTGTAATGGACACTGCCATACACTGGCATCCTGTTCCAGTTTTCTCAGTTCTCTAGCAAAGTAATGTTGTGTCACAGAGAACGGCCACAATGCAGTCCCAGTCTCCCAAGCTTCTGCCTTTTGGCTTTCTATAGCACAGGGAGGGGCCAGCGGGGAGAACATAGTTCTGTTGGAAATTCATGAGTTGGCTTGTGCAGACCTGACTGAGGATAGTGGCTGGTAAGAGGGAACAGTGCTGAGTAAATGCTGTGGAGGTTAGGGATTAGTTTTCTTTGTTATTAGCTCATCTAGTAGTTACCTTGTTAGCTTTCCTCATGTCTTAAACTGCAGAAATAATGAAACTGCTTTATCCCTTGCACATAAGTCCTCTTTTGGAGGGGTTTGAGAGGTCATAAGGATCAAGGAAAGTGGCTAGTCCTTAATTCTGTTGGTCACCTAACTCAGAAGTTCACATGAGATATCAAGTCAAGAAGTATTTATTTGTTAAGCACCCACTATTTGCCAGGCATCATGATAAGAGCTGGAGTTACAAAGAAAGACAAAAATAATCCCTGCCTATAAGGAACTCACAATCCGATAGGGAAGACAAGTAAACAAATATGTATAAAGAGGCTATACACACAACTCAATGGAGATATTTCAGAGGGAAGACACTAATATTAAAGAGAATCTAAAACGACTTCTTTCAGAAGAAGACAGGATTTTTAGCTGAAACTTAAAGGAAGCCAGGGAAGCCAGGAGGTGGAGTTATAGAGGGAGAGGACCAGACACAAGGGACAGCCAGTGAAAAAGGCATGGACTCAGAACAGGGAGTGTCATGTGTAAGCAACAGAAAGGAGGTCAGAGGCATTTGATCATAGAGGATCTGTGAGTTCCCTGAGAACAGAAAATGTGTTTTGTCTTTCTTCATATCCCAAGAATTCAGCAGAGTGCAAGCTTGGTACATAATAGGTGCTTATTAAATGCTTGCTGACTTGACTTTAGTAAGGTTTAAGAAGACTAGAAAAGTAGTAAAGGTTACAGTTATTTAAAAGCCTAAAAGAGGATTTTATATTTGTTCTTTTAGGTTACAGAGAGCCACTTGTGTTTACAGGGTCAGAACTAGGCTTCAGGAGGACTGATTGTGATAGCTAGGTGGAAGAGACTTGAAGCAAGGAAAGCAAGGCCACTGTAACGGTCTAAGAAGGAGAGCGATGAGGGCCTGGACAAAAGTGATAGCAATGTCAGAAAGAGAGAAGGGGTTATATACAAGAAATATCATAATAGAAATGTATGATTAGAAAAGGCGGACTAGATAAATGGTGTATGTAAGGCAAAGTAGATGGATAGCCATCTATACTCCACTGGCACCCTCAAAATGAAAAAGTGGAAGACACACTGGTCAGACTTCTGTAGAAGAACTATGTAAGAACATGGACAACAATTATGCAGGATGAAAAGGCAAAGGTGGGCTGTAAACTGTACCGATGGCAGAAAACTCTCATCAGTGAAGTGTCAGATCCACTGAAATATGAGAAGAATGCAGTGGCAGTACAGCAGAGTGTAAAAAGTCCTGGATCTGTAGTCAGAGCACCCAGGACCTGAGCTCTGCTACTTACTAGCAGGGTAGGAGCATCTTAATGTCTCCATGCTTCAATTTCCTCAACCGTAAAATGAGGGGATTAGACTAGATGATCTAGAAGGTCCCTTTCCAGTCCTAAATTGTATGACTCTTATGCATGTCTAAGAAAGTAGGTTGTATAATACCAAGGAATGGGTCATTTCTTTAATTAACTTCTTCTTCAAATATCTTGTATAAGGTTTGATATACATAGCAAAGATTCAAAAGTGCCCTCGCCAAACATTCATTAAACTTACCAACTTTCAAAAAAGTTTTCAGTTCCAAAGGTCGGAGCACTGGCTGTTTCTCTAAACGACCATAAGTTTCTGCTATGTTCTCTACTTCCACCTTGGGACACTTAAACAACTCATAAGTCCCATCCCGGTTCTGGATAAAGCTCCTGGTGATTTCCAAGGGCATCTAATCACAAAGACAATACCAGAAAAATCAGAAGAGACAAATCTTTACAAAAGGAGACAGATAATTCAATGATTTTTAAAAAAAAACTCTTACTAGTTTAGTACATTCAAACAATGTTTGAATTTTCCTTTTGCTTTGTACCTCAAAATTATTCTGTTAGCAAATTCTGCCCCTTTTTCTGCATATTATATATATTCATACTTTATATTTTGTATCTATAGTGCAATCCTTAGTGTGAATCAAAGCAAGTTCATTATCTCCAGCAATCACTGCAATTTCACTCTGGTCTACTTACCTCCAATACAATTTCCTGGATTGTAGTCAAGTTTATTTTTTTCATATATATTCTGATTTCATCACCTGTCTCCTCAAAACTTTTCAATGGCTGCCCATCACCCACCATTCCAAAATAAAGCTCTTTGCCTCACTTTCTTATTGAATTCTCCTCCTTCCTTACCCTCTTCCCTCTATTCCATTCCACCCACACCTAGAAACTACTTGTAATTGGTCCTGAGGTAATTACTGAAGTTACTATATCTGGAGTGTCCATACAAACTACATATAAGCTACTACAAATCACACGTACGCTACATGGCCACTCCAAAAGTTGTTTATCTTTCTTCTGGGGAAGTGATATGACTTATCAGTGTAATCTGGTGTTGAATCAGTTGCATTACATTAGCCTTTCCATTGTAAAACTAATCCTCAACTAATAATATAAACCCTTTTTCTTACCAAGCCTTCAATATCCACCTGAGGGAAAAGTTTATATATTGCTCAGGGAATGAAAAACACTAATAGATGATTAGTTAGGTGGAATTAGCCATTACAAGAATTCCAGTTCTGCAGAAGTTTGATGCCTAAGCCATTACCTGCACATCCAGCATATAATCTTTGCAAAGCCTCAAACATTTTCAAACTGCCTGCCATTAAAATAAAAGATCTTGATGATGACCTAGAAATTATAAGTCTCTTAATGCTAATCCAATCATTACTTGACTCACAAATAAACACATATCGGAGAAAGATCCTCCCACTACCATATGTTACTAGGTTAACACATAATTGTTAAATTCAATCGCCTTCTCTCCAAAGGCCTCCACCTCCTGAACTTCTGCAGTTTCTAACGCTGTTGATCACCCTTTCCCCTGATCACTATCTCCTGCCCTGACTTCCATAACATTGCATTTAGTTTGTTCTCCTCTTCTCTATGATCCCTCTTTACCTCCTTGGCTGGATCACCAGCCATGACAACACTCACTCCCTAATCATGTATGTCTCCTGAGGCTCTCTCCTGAGCCTGCTTTTCTCTCCATACACTTGCATTTGGAAATCTCACCAGTTTCCATGGATTTAACTATAGTCTTTATGCAGATAAATGCAAATTTATATATCCAATTCCCATCTCTCTCCTGACCACCAATGCTGTACCATCAACTTCCCGTGGGAAGTTGCCCTGAATAGCCCACTGTCATCTCAAACACAATAAGTCCGAAGGAGAATTCATTAACTTACCCACAAAATCTGTCCCTCTTCCAAACTTCTTTATTTGTGTTGAGAAAACCACTATTCTTCGTGTCATTAAAGTCTGCAATCGTGGAATGATGTTGTCCCTATCCCTCACCCTCTATATTCATTTACTTGACAAGTCTTATTCATCCTAGTTCCACATCCACTCCCTTCACTCATCTAGTCACTCATCACTCCTTACTCAGATTATTACCATCATCTACTAATTTGTATGTCTACTTCCAGAATCTTCTCAGTACCTCCTCCAAACAACTGCCAAAACCATCTTCCTAAAGCATAGTCACCTCAGCTCTCATGACACTTCCAGTGGCTTGATACTTCCTACAGGATAAAATAGAAATTCTTCAGTTTGGCATCTAAAGCTGTTCACAATCTGGCTCTAGCCTGCCTTTCCAGACTGACTTCACTCACCTTCATGTGTTCTATATTTCAGTCAAACTAGATTATCTGCTGTTTTCTGCCTGAACTTGGTCTCCCATCTCCCACTCAATGTACTTGCTGATCATTCCATGACAGGAATGCACTCTCCCCTCCTAACCTCCAATTCTTAGAATCTCTTAGCTCAGTTCAAGTGCCACTTCCTACAGCAAGGCTTTCTTGATCCAACTAGTTGTTGGTGATCTCACCGGTGGTATGCTAGGTAAATGCTTTACAGTAGCTCCCTGAAAAAAAATTGCATGCCAATATACTTTTAAGTTTAATCTGCAGTAATAACATTTTATCCATACAATGTCCATCTAATTTTTAAGTCTAGATAATCAATAAAACAATTAATCCAGCCCTGATTTGTATCATTTGTTGATTTTTGAGATACAAATGCTCACAATGAAAATTTAATAATCAGCTCTTGCAAGTTGGTATGAGTTGGCTCCAGTACACCCCCGGTTCCCTCCTCAAATAATCATGATTTCAGAGTTGAAAAGAACCTCATCAGTCATATAAGTTCAACCCATAAATAAAAAAGGAATTCCCACTATAGAATATCCAACAAATAGTCATTCAATCCTTGCCTAAAGACCTCCAACAAGGCAGTCAATTCCACTCTGGGACTTGACATCAAGTCTAAATTTGCCTTTTTACAGCTCCAACTCACTGCTCCCACTTCTGTCCTCTGGGGCCAAAACTGAAAAAGCCTAATCCCTCTCCTCCATATGACAATCTTTCAAATACCTGAACGGAAATTACCATGTGCCCTAATAATTCTTCTTATCTCTAGGCTAAATATCCCCAGTTCCTTCAACCAATCCTCCCATGGCACATACTCAAAGTCCTCCAATATCTTATGGACAATCCAGTTTATCAATGTCTTTCCTACAGTGTGGGACAAAGGACAAAAATCATTCAGATAGATAGATAGATAGATAGATAGATAGATAGATAGATAGATAGATATACATATGTGTGTGACTATATATATGCTTAAAATATGCTTAGTGAATATATATACATATACATATGAATATATATGTGCTTAAAATATGCTTAGTGAATGAATAAATATTTTTTCTTGTTAAGAAGAATACTTAAAACCAAAAAAGTCAAAGCCACCATAAATTGGTGGCTGTATCACCTACAACTACAAAAAAAGGAATGCCTCTGCAATTCAATCAGTTGTTGCAATAGGTAACCTGGATTATCAGAAAAGTTGGAGCTAGAAAAGGCCTCATTGTGTAGAAGAGGAAATTAGGGCCCAAAGTGACAGTCAAGCCCCCATCCCAAGTAAAGAAGAGGAAGAGGATTCCAAGCTGTGTTTTTCTGTTCCAAATCCAGTACTTTTTCAGCTGCACGACATGGGCTTTACCAAGACGACTGTAACAGGTAATACAGTAATGAACTGGCATTTTGCTGAATAATGAACTTTTTTTTTAACATCAGGAGAGATCATCTTTAAAGGCAGAGCCCCATAAGTACTCGACATGGCAAGAATCACACATTAAGATCTGTGTCTATCACATTTCTGGGCTTTTTCTCCAGAGTTGCAATAACAAACTTCCCATACCTCTGGGGTGTCTAAGATCTGCTTAACCTGCAGGATATTTGTGATGTGCCAAGTGTATTTAGAGAAGGTCCCCAGCGGCAAGGCATCTTTTCGCACAAAAGCTGCAATTAAAAAGGGGACATGGTTAATAATAATAGCTGACATTTATATAGAGCTTTAAGGTTTACTAAAAGCTTTACACAATACTATCTTTGATTTCCTTTGTATTTACTATAGCATTAATGATGCAATTCTGTTCCTTCTTTACATGGAGATTTATAACTTTTAAAATAAACATTTCCTAGGAATTTAAAAAAAACACAGGAACTAGCTAAACTGGCACAAGACCAAAGATTTCACTGTGGAATTCTTGCCATGAAAAGTCTGTTTAGCACTAATTTTGGATTTTCTTTCACAATCACAAAAAATCAGAGAATTTAGAGATGAATGGGACCTTAAAAGCCATCTAGATCATCTACTCCATTTTATACACAAGAAAACTGAGGCCCAGAGGAAGAAAGTGATTTGCCCCAGGTTACATGGATAATAAGAACCTGGCTATGAACTCAAGTCATAAGACACCAGGATCATCGATCTAGAGCTGGAAAGGAAGGGGCCTTACTGATTATCTAGTCCAACCTCATTTTACAAATGAAGAGACTTGGGCTCTCAGAAATGAAGGGTCTTGCCCATGATCATATAAGGTCACATGAGTAATCGGTGGCACAGCCAGGATTTGAACATTTCAAATCCAGTGTTCTTTTATTATGCCATACATCCTCTTTTTGATATGTAACATACATGCTATTGCTATCTACTTCTGCTTTGGAATTTCATCTCTCTGCTTATATAAAAGTGATTACATAGAAAAGGTCCTATCATAACAGAGCTGGTTATTGCATGAATTTGCACATGCCAAGGTCAAATCATATCCCCAAAGTAACTACATATAATAAAAGTTTTCTGAACATGCTTAGCCCATAACATAGCTATCAGTCTTATCTCCTGATACAAGCAATAGACAGGGGTCCCAAAAGTCTCAGTGCAGTTTTAATCTTTAAAAGCTTAATATTAAACTTTTTAAACTTAAAACTGCACTAAGACTTTTGGGACTGCCTGTATAAAAGGGTCCCATAGTATGTGATTTGGCTAGCAAAGATAAAGAAGGGAAATGTATCCCTAACATAAAGCTACATCTTAAGATGGAAGAAAAATCACCAAATAACCATTCAAGGTTTATGTCTGACAGTTGTAGATTTCTCTATTCTGAAGGAGGCAAGTTTCATGTGGAAGACACAGCAAAGGTTTCTGGGGTTAATGCTCCCAAATGCAGGGATTCATGGGAAGTATTACTCGAAAACCAAGGTAATAAGCATTTCTAAAAATCAACATCCCATCAAATATTTACAGAGGAAGCAACATGTATTCCCAACTATAGTTATCTATAGGTGGCCTACCACTAATGATTTAGCCCTTTAGACTGTGACCTCCTTAAGAAGAGGGATGTTTTTGTCTTTCTATTGGATCCCCTGCATTTGGCAGTGTCTGGCACAGAGTAGACATTCAATAAATGCATGACGACTTGTTGACTAAACACTCTTCTCTGTCTTTTCTCCCTTACTTCCAGCTGCTTAATATTAAAGTTACCAAACTAAAGTTCTTTGATTCTGTGTCTGGGGATCCTTGGTTAAAAAGAAAAGTGATAAAGCTAATAAATAAATAAACCAAAATGAAGATGTAATGATATAAGCATATTAAGTCTGAGTTATTTGGACCTTTAAAATAAAAAAATCTGTTATCACCCAAACCTGATAACCACAGAAAAAACATTGGTCATCAAAAAGCCAGACAAATTCTAACCCTTGTACACTATATTGTGGGAAGTAATTGTCCAGATCTAGAAAACATTAAATTTCAAGATAAGGAAGTCTTTAGTAATGCCATTTTATCCTTCTTAATTTTCCAGGTTTGAAGCTCCTTAAATCACTTAGTTAATCTCAATTATAATGAAAACAACCTTTTAAGAGTGTGGTCAGTACTCTAAGCCTATGTCAGCACCAACCCCTGCCCCACATTACTGATACATGCCTTTCTAAGGCTGGCAGAAAATCACCACTGAAAGAACCCAAAGACAGCTTCATATTCTATGGCATATTCTATGCCATAAGGCCAGGGGGGTTGATTAGGCTTCCTGAAAGATCCTGTACCTGTAGTGGAGTTGGGGAGCCTTTTCTTTGCACTTCCAACAGAGATCCTCTGCTGTAGAGCATCAAAGAAGGACTGAGGAATGTGGAACACTAATGGCTCTGGTTTGCCTACAAAAAATAAAAGGAACTGAAGTAAAGAAACTAAAAGAACATTCTGATGGGGAAAATGGAAAAGGACATGGTATTAAAGATAATAATATTTAAATTACTACTATCAGTGAGGTTTCTTTATATAAAGGTACAAGGTAAATTTATAGTTTGAATTGTTATCTCATCAGCTTTTGTTAGTGAAGAAACGTTAAAATAAGTCAATATCTCAACAAAGAATCAACTCTAGACCTAAAGCTAGGGTCCCTTTTGATCATTAAAACATGCAATAAAATTTATTACTCACTTACCATTACTATTGACAATAACAGACAAGTCTCTACTATCAGTATTTTTCTCTAAGTGTGTCAGTTCATTTTAATCACTGTATCAGACATGCAAAAAGCATGGGTCAACAAGAATTGGTCAAAGTTGAAACAGAAAGGTTTAGGGAATGAATCCTACAGATTCAGAGTTACCCTGCCAAAGCTCTGCCTTTTCCCAACAAATAGTTAGTATAGGCAGGTGGAAAGCACTCAGAATCATTTGTTCTAATTGAATAATTCCCTCTATCTGCCTGCCTCATTCTTTATAACTCTTCTAATACTGTAGGTGGCACCACTGTCCTCCCAGTGACCCAGGCTTGAAAACTTGGTGTCACCCTCAAGTAGGCAAGGCAGAGCTCATTAAGTCTTGTCATTTCTACATTCATAACCTCTAGTGTCCACTTACCCTTCTCTTCACTCAAACAGCCTCCACCCTGATGTGAAGCATCACTTCACACCTGGACTATTGTAACAGCCTTCTAATCAGCCTTCATCCTTCAAGTCTTTCCACTCCATCCTCCTCTCAGCTGCCAAAGTGATTTCCCCAAAATGCAAGTCTGATCATGTCACCCCACTACTCAATAAATTCCAGTGGTTCCCCATTACCTCCAATATCAAGTATAAAATGCTACTACATTTGCCATTTAAAGTCCTTTACAAGTTGGCCCTTTCTTACCTTTCCAGACATGCTAAACTTTACATCCCTCCTTCTACACTACAATCCAACTAAAGGGCCCTTCATGTTCTTCCTTTTGACCCTCTTATCTCTCCTGCTCTATACCTTTTTATGGGTGTCCTCCATGTCCATAATGCACTCCCTCTTCATCTTCACCTCTTGGGTTCCTAGCCTCCTTCAACAATCAGTTCAAATCTCATCTTCTGCAAAAGGTATTTCCTGGTCCCTCCCACTTCTAATGCCTTCCCTCTGAAATTACCTTTATTTACAACATACATATCTTATGTGTATATAACTTTTTGCATGTTGTCTCACTTATTAGAATATGACCTCCCTATAGGCAAGTGGGTCATATTTGTGTCTTTAAATGCATCCCTTAGTACGGTGTCCAGCACACAGGAAGCACTCAGTAAATGCTTATTGTCAACTTGATGTGTTCTACCAAATACTAACTTTTTAGCTTATATTTCAAGACCTGATACCTGTTATCTCAAACATTCATCCGTTTTTACACTCTAGTTTACGCTCCATTTCAGTCACCCAAAATCTGCTTCCATTCTCGGGACATCACTGGCTTAACTTTGATTTCGAGTGTCTACATATGCAATCTTATCTTCCTGAAATGTCCTATCTCTCTGCTCTAAAACCAAAGCCATAATCTCTCCATTTCATGATTCAATGCCTCCACTAAACCTTTCTTGACTGGTCAGACCATAATGCTGTGTTTAGTTCTCTATGCCACATTTTCAGAAGGACACAGAAAAACTAAAGTATCCCAAAAGTGATTAGGACAATGAAAGGCCTAGAAATCACACCTTATATGGAATATCTAAAAGAATTACAGACATTTAGCCTAAAGAAAAGCAGTCTTGGCGACAATAATATCTGTCTTCAACCATCTGAAGAAGTGTCACAAAAAGAGGAAGTAAACTTAAGCTAACAGGAAGGAAGGAAGGAAGGAAGGAAGGAAGGAAGGAAGGAAGGAAGGAAGGAAGGAAGGAAGGAAGGAAGGAAGGAAGGAAGGAAGGAAGGAAATTCTAACTAGGACTAACCAAGAAAAGAATGGGCTATCTTGCAAAATAAGGACTTCTCCATAATGTGAGAGTGCTAAAAGAGAAGCTGGATCATCATCTGTCAAGACTATGGCTGAAGGGTTTCCGGCATAGCCTGAGTGGTTGAACCTCCCTTTCTCTGTAATGTCCTTTCCCATTCTAAGCTTCAATGACTAATCCCACACCTGAATGTAGTCTTTCCATTTACCTGAGCAGGACTAAGCATCTGAGCATAGAATTTTATATCATCAAATAAGAAAGCACTTAAAGTGCTATACAAACATGAGTGATATTGTTTCTCTTGCTTTTGTTTTCTTTACTTGTACTTTTGTCATATGTATGTCCTCTCTCCTCCATTACATTTCCATTCATAGGTCTTGGACTGTCTCTCTAACATTTTTCAAACCCCCTTCATAGGATTCATAGAACTAGAGTACTATGGGCACTCATGGAGTTTTAATTATTAGTGTTTTTTTTACATTTCTTAAGACTTTTTATTAGCACCACATTTTTACTGCAATTATTACTATCTTCTACTTTTCTTGTTCCTTCTAACCTAAGACATCTGAATTTTCAACCTATTAGTTTAAGAGATATAAAGTAACAGACAGAAGCTCAATAATGCTCTTTCAGAATAAAGTATCAATACACAGTTGAGTTTCTTCTTCCAGAAAAAGCTCAACTGGGAGCAAAATGGCAGATCTGGAGAACGAAGAAAAGCCTGCCATTGTACCACCCATCTTTGTGTTTCAGAAGGATAAAGGACAAAAGAGAACAGCTGATGGTTCAAGTCCTGAAGATGGAGAAGATTCTGACCAAGAAGATGGAAATTACTGTCCTCCTGTGAAATGGGAAAGGACTTCTTCATTAACTCAGTTTCCTCCGTCTCAGTCAGAGGAAAAGAGCAGTGGATTCCGACTGAAGCCTCCCACACTTATCCATGGTCAGGCACCCAGTACAGGTTTACCAAGCCAGAAACCTAAAGAACAGCAGCGAAGTGTGCTATGCCCAGCAGTACTACAAGCTCCCCAGCCAAAGGCACTCTCACAAACAGTTCCTAACAGTGGCACCAATGGTGTTAATAAACTCTCAGACTGTCTAGGAGCAGCTCCATCTGAATCAATAAAGAGTAGTGCACTAAGGAGTCTTTCTGAGTCTGCTGCCAAGGTATGCTGGGCTTAGTGTCTCACAGCCCAGGTGGGAGAAGAGAAGAGGTCCAGGATGAACCATGAGTGTTTTCAAGGCAATACTAATTGTATAAAACACTAGAAGTTTTTAGTATTTTCAAATTCTAGACTATTTTAAGGGTTTTCATGTATTGAATTAATCAGTCATTTGTGAAAAGTGGTTTGGCAACACTAATTATACAAAACCTAAAATCTTTCTGATGTTCATAAAGAGTCACAAAGGGTTGGGACAAGCAAAGTGGGAATAAAGGTATTGAAATTTAGCTCAAAAGCTGTTCCAATTGATATAACATATCATGCCAGTATGGGCCAAGCTGAGAATTAATCAGAAGAGTGCAGTGCAGCTATTAATTTTTTCTCCTGGTGGATTTATTTAATTGCCTGGTCATAGATGCATAGCTCAGCATTCCCATGGTCACTATGTGATGTGTGCTCCCTGGCATAGGTGACCTGAGAGGGAGATATGTTTATATTATTATATCATTATATTTATGTATTATATATATTAATAAATTATTATAAGTGAATATGTTTAATCGTTTTACATAATAAAATTTTTTTTCCCTGCTTCTATACCCAAAAAAAAAAAAAAAGAAAAAAGAAAAAGCTCAACTGAAAAATAAGTACTTACCATCAAATTGATAATGCATAGTTTGGTGGATGCGTTCTGTGACACTGGCCAGCCAATCTTGAAAGGATAAAGTCACTTGTGATTCATCTAGCAGCTGATTACAAGCTGAAAGACAAGGATCTCTTCAGTAACAACTACTTTTGCTCATAATATAAACAGTCAAAAATATGGGGGAAAGTTAGCTTGTTTGGAAGAATCAGAAAAGCAAAGAGTTAAATTTTTTTGAAAAGTGGGCAATGTAAAAACTGTTTTTGCTCATAATATAAACAGTCAAAAACATGGGGAAGTTGGCTTGTTTGGAAGAATCAGAAAAGCAAAGAGTTAAATTTTTTTGAAAAGTGGGCAACTTTAGAAAGAGGATTTTTATATTAGCTGGGAAACTTTTAGAACAAAACCCATCAACATACTGAGAAGCTGGCAAATTTTCAAAACCTAGCAATAAATTTAAGTATAACACATCAAATAGTCATTTAGTACAGTTCCCAATGAACTGGCACATACAAATTTGTCTAATTCCTTTTAATTTTTATCACCAAAGAAACAAAAATAGCCGAGCTGTTTCTTAAGAGCCAAAACCTGCCTTCAAGCATATTAGACTGATCTCTACATTATGGATTAAAATATCACACCTATATATCCAGACGTATAGGGTAGCGAATAAAGAGCTGGCATTAGATTCCCAAAGGCCTGTGTTCAAATATTGCTTCAGACATAAATGAGCTTTTTTTTTTTTTTTCCAAATGAAAAGAGTTCATTTTTTTCTTCTGGCAGCTTACACTTTAAAGCATAGCTCTCAGACAAGAAGATTCATTTCAGGATGAGGAACTCATCAATATTTTTAATCCACTAGAATCTTACCATAGTGTTTGGTAAGTCATTTAACTCTCTAAGACTGTAAGTAGCAGAACGGCACCCAAATGCCTTGGAAAAACAAGTTACCTCTCACTGGGAAGCCTCTACAATAAAGTTACAGTCTGGACCACAAAATATCCAATCCATCATTTAACTCAATTGAACAAATATATTTAATCACCTACTATGTGCAATATACTGTGCTAGGTGTCAGGGACACAAAGAAGAAACAAAACAGTTTCTACCCTCTAGGAACCTACAATTTAGTGGAGCAATATGGTGTACTAGAAAACAATGGATTTGAAATCAAGACTCCTAAGATGGTATCCTGGCTCTGATTTTGACTAGCTGTATGACTATGAACTTTGCTTCTAAGCCTCAAGGTGGTCATCTGTAAAATGGAGAAAGCACTACCTGTACCATCTACCTCATAAGGTTATTGCTTACATTTTGTAAATCTTAGCATTAAAGTGCTATATAAATGTGAATAAAGTTATTATTATTATTATTACTGGGGTAAGAAAAATGTACAGATAATGCAAATTATAATATCATAAATGCATTGGAAACATCTAAGCAGAATAATCTGAGAAATTCAATAAGGAAAAGACTGTCTCTGACTGGAAGAAAAGTTTCATGATATACAGAGAAGGTGGTATGTGAACCAGGAAGGCCAGGATATAACTACAAGGTCACAATCTAAAGAGGTTCTGAAAAAAAGTTTCAGAAATGGCAGTAGAAGTAACCATCAAGAAACAGGGGAGTCTTCTGGCTGAAAAATTTAAAGTCACTATCACATAGTTGTTTGGTTTTAGGTTTTTTTTTTTGTTAAAGCATTAAAGAACTTTCAAACATTTTTAAATTTTAAAAAATAGAGAGATCATTGGTAACCTTGAATAGAGCAGTTTCAGTCAAGTTGTGGCACTGGAAGTCAAGTGGCAAGGCAATTCATTTGGTGTGGAGTGGGAGTGGTGGTGAAGAAATGGAGACAATGTGTCAATGACACTTTCTAGGAGTGTGACTGGAAAGGGGGGAAGAGATAAAAAGTGATGGTTTGAGAAGAAAACAAAGTCAAGCGATGGTTCTTTAAGGATGGGAAGACCTCAGCATGTTGTTGTTTATCTTTCCCACTCACCTCACAGACGCACCGTGAAGGTCATACGAGACGATGAGCACAAACTAAAAAGCGCTACGTAATTGTAAGGGATCACTAGAGAAAGGGACTGCGATACCAAGGCTACGCACAGATAAGGAAGCAAGCAAGCAATTCTACAAGATCCATGCATCCTACCAAAACATGTCGATATACTTCTATGACATTTGTTCATTTAAAAGATATAATTTAACAGTCTGATACTACTTATTCTATATTCCAAACGTAATACAAAGAGGATCTAGTCATTGCTCAAACACACTTCTTTATTTCCCTAGCTTCCTTGTCTCCTTATGTCAAAATCATAACAACTTTTCCTATTTTTCAGCATCCAAATGCTTGAACAATTCTCAACAGAAAATCCTCTGAGTTCCTAGGGATAAAAGTCCACCCCTTGAAGCCATCCCAGGAAAGAGACACTCACCCTGCCTTTTTACTGAAGAGGTGACTGCAGGCTTTTTCAAACTGCTTTTTCTTAGATTACTGCTCACTGCATCTTGAGCCAAAAGTGGACTATTGTTTTGTGTACCTAAAACACAAATGACTAAAAACTAGCAATATATCTGCAGGATATACATAAGATTTTAATTCTTGCAGAGACCAAAATATATAATGATTCCTACATTAATGTTTGGGTATATCTGGCACATTCTATGAAGGGAATTAAAATAAATCTTTACACGTAGTTTTGAACTTCCTTAACTAACACTGGAACTGAGTATTTAATAGAAAGGAATTATATCCCACTGGATGAAAATTTCAAGTCAACAAATTTTTTTTAAATGCTGTCTACCTCCAGATTCAGAGTACAGAATGAAGCATGCTTTTTCTTCTTTCTTTCTTTTTCTTGGTTTTTTTTTCATTGTTGTTGGAACATGACTAATAGGAAATTTGTATAACTTCATATTTGTAATGGGTTTTGTATTTCTTGCCTTCTCAATGGGAAGGGGAAGGGATGGGAGGAGGGAGAAAATCTGAAACTGAAAAAATACAACTGAGTAGAAAAAAATTGTTTTAAATAAAATTGCATTAATGTTTCATTTTAAAATTATCTACATTTCCCAATGTACGCTTTCTCCCAGAGACTCATTCTTTATAATAAGTAAAAAAGAGGCAACAAAATGACCAACAAAACTAGTCAACACTTCAAAAATATGCAGTTATATGCACCGATATAACCTGACCCCATCACCTCCACAATGTAGGTAACAAAGCCTATCCACAAACGTAAACGGGGAAAGAAGCCCCAGGAAGTGATGGAGCCTCCTCAGGTCGAGCTCCCTGAACAAAATTGGCAAGGAGGAGGTGCAGCTGGAAAACATATCCACTATCTTATAAGATCAGGAAAAAGGTAAAAAAAAGGTCCTTTCTATAAAAAGGGCAAGCTTTATAGTACTACTTTAGCTAAAACTAAAGTACAGTCCCAACAAGATTAAAAAACTTTTAAATTTGTAAAATTTTTCAGAGTTTTAAAAGATAGAAAAACATCAGCAACATGAAAATGCCAAAAATCAGGGGTTGCATTATTCTGGCATCTAGACGTGAAACTACTTCTTGATTTACTCTAAAAAAACAACAATTCTTTGAATTCCCCAGAAAATCAAGAGGGTCGACAGCAACAGATGAAACAGAGTAAAACTAAAGTTCAGAACAGCTTCTCACCAGATCCTTCATCCCTTTTCCTCTTCTTCGGCTTAGTGGTGGCAGATTCACAGATCTGTGTGGTGGATTCTGAATGACAACCTAACTGCGGCACAATAATCCCTTTAAGACCTAGAAAACAGATCTCCAAATTAACAACGAAAATTCAAGAGACCCAGTGTGCCCCATTTAAAGAAAACTGAAATTATAAAAATCCAAACCCCTCAAAATATTTATTAAATCTGTTTCAAGACAGACTTCTTCTAAGTACTGAGCTCCCTAATACATAGAAGTGTTTTTTCAACATAACAGAAAGGTCAAGGAGGGAAAGGGGAAAGAAAGTGTGCATAGAAGCTTAAAGATAAAGAGTTAGATGATGACTGCCAACTGGACATAAATACATTTTGCATTTTTTTTAATCGCTGGATTCCAATAAGACTGAGGAGTAAAGTAAGAATGTCCTTTATCACCACAACTACTTAATAGTAGGACCAAGCATATTAAGTGATAGAAAAGTTTTATTGTAATTTTACTCTGAATTAAAAATCCTACCTATTTTTTTTTTTGCCTTATAGATTAAAAAAAGGCACTACATCAACTGACAGTTTGGACCTTTCAGGTATTCTTAAATTCCAGTCTTTCTAGTGTAAACACTGTGCTGGAAATGCTAGTTAAAGCAGTAAGACAAGAAAGGAAATCAAGGACATGAGAATGACAAAGAAAAAACAAAATAGTCATTTCCTGTGGATGATATGATTTTAAATTCTTGGAAGATCCTAAAAAGTCAACCTAAAAATTAATAGAATCAATGAATGCAGCAAAATTATAGGATATAAAATAAACCACATAGATCAGCAGCATTCCTGTTACTACCAAAAAAACCCAAAAACTTAGCAACAAGACATAAAAAAACAATACCAATAAAAATATGTAAAATATTTGGGAACCTATCTCCTAAAACACACTCATGAACTACATAAGTCCAACTATAAAATTCTTTCTACAGAAACACACACAGACTTAAATAATTAGATAAATATTAACTGTTGGTAGATAGGCCAATACAATAAAATTACAATATTATCTAAATTAACTTACTTATTCAAACTACAAAATGATCATTTTATAGAACTAGAAAAAATAATAAAGAAATTCATTTGGAGGAACAAAAGGTCAAGTATCTCAAGAAATGTAATGGAAAAAAAGTGAGAAAGAAGGGGACCTCTCAGTACCAAATTTCAAGCTGTTTTATGAAGCGGCAATTATCTCAATGACTTCATACCAGTTCAAAAAGAGAGGTCGATCAGTGAAACAAATTAGAGGTATAATGTATGGAACAGAATTAAACAAATTTAGTAACTTAGTGCCTGCTAAACACAAACACCCTCACTACTGAAACAACAACTCACTGTTTGATAAAAACTGTTGGGAAAATTAGAAAGCAACATGAAAGAAATTAGTTACATTCCAATATTTCACAGTGTATATACCAAGATTCCAAATGGACAGTGACTTAAGACTTTTGACATTATCAGCAAATTAGAAAAGCAAACAAAGAAGTTCTGATCTGTGGATAGGGAAAATACATAACGAATTAGGGGACAAAAGGGTCACAGAAGATAAAATGGACAATTTTAATTTCATAGTTAGAATGTTATGCACAAATAGAATCAGTACAGTTAAAATTAAAAGGAAAATAAACAAGTAACTGGGGAGAAATCCTTACAGGAAGGTTCTCTGATAAAAGATCTCATAGCCAAGATTTACCAAGACCTGACTCCAATTTTAAGACTAAGAACCATTCTCCAATAGATAGTAAATGGATATGAGTGGTCAGTTTTCAAAGTGAGAAATCTAAGCTATTAACAATTATGTAGAGAAATGTTCCAAATCACTAATAATTAAAGAAAATGAAAATTAATGCAACTCTGAGGCTCCATCTCACAAGCATCAGTGATTGGCAAAGATAACAGAAGAGGAAAATGACAAATGCTGCAGAGGCTGCAAGGAAGAAACCACATTAATGCACTGTTGGTGGAGCTATGAATTGGTGTGGTCATTCTGGAAAGCAATTTGGAAGTATGCCCCAAAAGTCACTCAACAGTTCTTACCCCTCCACCTACCACTAGTCATAAAGCCCAAAGAAATTTTAAAAAGGAAAGAATCCAGAGAAAGAGGAAAAGAACAAAAATAACAGCTCTTTTCATAGTAGCAAAAAACTGGAAAATACTGGGGTTCCTAAGTATTGGATAATGGCTAAATAAACTCTGATATATGAATGTAATGAATAATTATGACATGAAAATGACAATAAACAGTGTCAGAGGAAATGAGGAAGAACTTTCTCTATGATATTGAGTGAGCAGAACTAGAAGAACAATTTATGCAATGACAACATTATAAAGACAAACAGCTTGCAAAGATTTTAGAACTCTAATGAATGTAACGATAAAGCACAATTCCAGAGGACCAAAAAAGCAGCATATTATCCCACCTCCTGCCAAAGAGATAGTGGACTTAAAAAGCAGAAATGAGACATCAATTTTTAGATAT
This sequence comes from Bettongia penicillata ogilbyi, assembly GCA_023548195.1. NCBI lineage: Eukaryota > Metazoa > Chordata > Mammalia > Diprotodontia > Potoroidae > Bettongia > Bettongia penicillata. The sequence continues at coordinate 3,355,610 of JAJHZJ010000283.1, forward strand.
GGTCAATGTGAGAATTTTTGCTTTACTGTGTATATTTGTTATAAGGTTTCTTTTTTTTTTCTTATTGTATATTTGGGGGAACAGGAAGAAGGAAATATCATGGAAACCAAAATGAAGGTAAAATCAGAAACTACAATTGCTCTTCAGAATTTTTAAAGACCACACAGAGAATAAAGACTTTGTAGTTTTCTGCATCTTAAAAAAAAAAAAAAGAAAAAAGAAAATTGAAGGTTCTTGGACTTTTTAAAGATTACCATGTAACAGAGGAGAAATTCAAGTTGAAGCTGTCATCTTACCATATGAATCAGGGGTTTGGAGCTGTCTGAATATTCACATATAGATAGATTGTAACAAACTGAGTACAATGCTGTGCTCAGATAATAAAGGGCTTTGCTGCTGTTTTTAACACCAAATACTTCTGTAAATTTGTCTTATAAAAATGGGCAGGTTCACTCAGCTAGTTTCACTGTCTGAAATGAAATGTCAAAAGATACATTTGAGAGACCTCTAGATATCAATCTACAGTATTGTTTGTGATAAGGAAAGCCCTTTATCTTTGAATCTTAAAGCAACTAGTTGCTCCTTAAGATTGCTAAATCTTATTACAACACTACCAGGTGATGATACTGCTTGCTGGCACTTTTTCACTCAACCATTCCTTCTCATTTTAGAAATGAAAGAGTGCATATGCCAACCCCACCTACCATTGGAATCAAAACTGAGAAAGTCAGAGAATTCCTGAGCCAATGTCTCGTCACTGGCAAAGGCACAGATGCATGCAAAGAAGTGAATGCATCTTTGGGCCAGCTCATCCTTAGAGGTGTTTGACTTGTTTGATTTCAGAGTCTGGCAGGAGCAGAAGAACCGGCGCTCAGTCATGCTCTTGGAACTGATTTTCTGAACAAAGGATGCATGCAAATACCCTAAGCTGTGCTTCTGGCTGGCCTTGCATTTTACCACCAAAATGTTTTTAGTAATCCTTTGTACCAGTGGGCCAGTAGGTTCTGTGGCCAACTGCCAGATGGTCTGTTTGGTTTCTGGGGAGGCCTGCATTGAGTTCAAGACTGAGCTTTTCAAGGTCAAAGGTGTGGCCTCTGCCTGGCAGTTTATGGCCAGCTTGATATGCTGACACTGATTTTCAACAACACCTTGAGTGGCTGCTTTTAAACATGAAGGAACATAACATCGTCCTGAGCTCAGCTGGCTAATGATGGTACCATCCACTGTCTGAATTGTTGTCTCTGAAACACCCAGCTCCACAAAACATCGGTAATCTGGACCCCTGTCTCTCTGCCGTACTGAGTAGATATGCAAATCAGATCCTGTGATTATTTTGACAGCTTCAATGCTGGGTTGCTTTCGTGCTCCATAGCGAAAGATGGTTCCACATGTTTTGTTCTTACAACTCAGTCCTCGGGTTCCATTATACGTGCCACACCGGGGACACTTCCTGATCCCCCGCAAGGTAGCTTTTCCCAAATCAGATAAAAATGCTGGAACTTTAGTCCTCAGCGAGTTTGGTTCCATTTTTCACAGGCCCTAGAAAACACATTAAGTCTATCAATAGAGATGTACAATTCATAACAAATACTTAATTTATGTGTAATATTAAAGAAAGCATTTACAAAAGTCACTCACCGCCTTCCAACTGAAATCACAAACGTAAATCTCAACTTTAACCTACTAGCAAAATAAAAGGTAGGAAAACTTTGTATTTTATGGATTCTCTGTAGCATGTAACATGATATTGGTGTTTAATATTACCTAACTGCTAAAAGTTTTCTTTAAGATGAGCTTCTGCTCTATAAAAAGACCAAGTTATAGAGAATATCTAACCTAATCCTTTAGCTTTAACATTCTATGCTTGAGTAAGGAACCAAAGGATAAGAACATTTCTATCCCTTCCAGAGTTTCCTAAAATCCCCAAATAATCTCAGGGTATCAAAGCAACTGTTGCACTTAGATGATGGAAAGACCTAACTGCTTTGTGGATTCACAAGGCCTAGAAGCCTTGTCAGCTTGTGATCATGAGAGAAGAGGTGCCAAAAACAACCCGTCCAAATCACTGGCACTAACCAAACCACTTATGGTGTAACAATGAGGACATTCTGCCTCCTCTTTTCCAACCAGCCAATGGCAGGACACCTGCCTGATGGTTCCAAAGATTAGGCAAGATTCTCATTACATTCCACAGTGAATTAACTTTAGCCCAAAACTGACAAAGAAAAAAAGTCTAAGGAGGAAACAGAAAAGAAGGAATCCAAATTATTACAGATGACAGGGAGATACTAAGCTTGGTGAAAAATAACGGTATTTGGTTGTCAAGAAGGTATAAATAGTGCCAATGTACTAGAAAAGAGGCAGCTGATAATACTTGTACATTAGTTATTCATTCTTGCTAATAAAAATGATTATAATAAGTGGAGGAGTTTATACTATTCAAAGAAATTACATGTACATTATCTCATTTAAGCATTTCAATACTGAGAGGTAGGAAAGTTTACAACAAACAGTCAAACAGATGCAAAAGGAGTTTAAATGACTTGCCAAGATCATGTAACAGGTCATGAACAAATATGGACTGGATGTAAGTCCTCAAGATTTCTAATTCTATACTCTTTCATATCACATTGGTTCTCATAAGACTAAACAGCATAAATCTTTGTTTCTAAATGCTGACATGTTAGCATTGTTCCCAAGATGACCTGGTTAATTTGATTGTTTCCTTTTCAATCTTATGTTGATAGTATCCAATCTGAAATATTTATCTGAAGACTAACAGATACACTACTAGAGGAAATGAACCACACTTATAATGATATTATTGCCATGAATCAAATTAAAGGAATAAAGGCCACGAAACTAAATAGAAGGGTAAGTCACAGATTCTCTTCAGAGAAATAAATAAAGGAACCAAGAGCTGCTCTCGTGCCTTCTTCTAAGACAAGAAACCATTTTGTGAATTATCTTGCCTTAAAATATTCACAATAAGCATAAGCAAACATATGATAAAAATGACTCTAGCTTATTTAACAACATCTGTTCTAGAGAAAGAAGCATTAGAGGAAGTATATGAAGAAGAAAAGATCTTCTAAACTAAGTGAACATTTACTTTGACACTGACAAACTAAAAGGTAATGGTGGGTACACTGGAGGATAAATGATTGTGATTAAAACTAGGCTTTGTTAAGAAATGAAAGAAGCCAAAGGCTTGTAAACTACTCCAAAGTCTGCCTACATATCATACAAGAAATCAACCCATCAGGGAGAATCCACTCAGTTCAGCTCCCATAGAAAGAACTTTCTCCAAAGGCCATGTTTTCATGCAATCAATTAATAAATTGGTAAGATATACTGGAACACAGATAAAACTACTTTGAAAGAGCTAGCTAGCCTTTATTCCTATGCAATTAAAAGTCACCACCATCACTGAATTTTTAAAAGGTGGGTCAAAAGGCATGAAAGATAACCAACAACCCAGCGTTGCAATGATACCTACAAACGATGGAAAGGACCAGAGAGAAGCCTCAAGTGACATTTGAGGTAGCTCTTCCATGGAGGATTTACAGAAAAACATGGATGAGAATGGCATAGTCAGTCAACAAAAGCATTTGTAAAAAAGAGGGAATAGGTTGTAATATGTGTGACTAAAAGGAGAATTAATATAGACAGAAGGCAGAGTCACTGAAGGAAGAGAGTTCCTAGTGAGTACACTGCACTCTATCTAGTAATCAAGCTGTTTGTGTAGAATTTTCAAATTTGATATATTTTTGTACCTGCAACTCATCGTCTTCACTTGAGAGAGAAGAAAAAAATATAAGGAGTCAGAAGACCTATATTCTCATCCTCTTTTCTACAAAAGAATATGTGATCTTAGGCAAGTCACAATTGGAGCCTCAACTTTCTCATCTGCTTAATGAGGTTATTATTTACACTATCTATCCCAAAGGAACCTGAGGACTGGGAGAAATTTAATAAAGGTCAAGTTTGCAAAGCATGTTTCTCACAGCAATACTGTAAGGTAAGTAGTATAAGTATGCTTATAATCCCCACTTTAGAAAGGAAAAGGAAAGGAGAAAAAAAAGAAAGAAAATCAGAGAACATAAGTGATTTGCCACAGAGCTGGTTCTGGTAAGAGGTAGAACTCAAACACAGGTCTTTTAGTACTACTGAAATAAATCATTTTCACTATTTAGCATAGAAGATAGCAAAAGTTCACATTTTCACAGACCTCTGTGATTTACAAAGCACTTTGCACAGACTGTCTTATTTGACCCTCTTTTACAATGAGGAAAGTTAGTTTCAGAGAGGTTCTGATTAGTTTAAATCATAGAAACACTAAAGCATCCAGGTCAAAAACTCAGCTCCTGTACGTATGTATGTATGTATGTATGTAGGAATGTATGCATGCATGCATGTATGTGTAGGTACATAAAGCCAATGGTTTCTTCTCCATTTTCATTCTTCTTGACCTCTCTGAAATATTTTGCACAGCTGACTTCCTCTATCCCTCTTAGCTATTCTCTCTTACAGTGGAAAGCACATGGGATTTGGAGTCAGAAGTGTTGCACAGTCTGAGCCCTGGCACTGCTGCTTAGTAGTGGCATAATCTTAGGCAAGTCACCACCTCTCTAGGCCTAAATTTCTCCACAAGTAAAATGAAGGATTTGGAATAGGTGACTGTAGGGATTTCTTCCAGCTCTGAGACTAAAACCTCTGTTTTACCGATACTGCTCTGTCTTAGGTCTCCTCCTATCTGTCTGGCCTTCACAGCCTCCTTTGCTGTATTATAATCCATATCCTGCTCCCAGGATGTATCCCAGGGTTTTGTACAGGGCCCTCTTCTATCTCTCTATACTCTTTTTCCTAATCATCTCTATATCTCCCATAAATTCACACATCTAAAATAGATGATTCCCAGATCTATAAATCCAGAGACACAATCCTAAGCTCCCAACCCACATCACCAGTGGATTTCAAACTCAACATGCCCCAAATAGAATGATCTTTTCTCCAAAAAAACCTTCCTTCTTCCTAACTTCTCTATTTCTTCTGAGGCCTGTATCATACTTAAGCTAGGTAAGTTACCTTGGGGTCACCTTTACTCTCCCCTCATATTCCCACCTTTTCCTGAGTATTGTTGATTGCACCTCCAAATTTCTCATAACCACCATTGTTCTTCATTCACATAGTTCAGGCCCTCATAACCTTTGCCTGGACTGCTGTTTGTCTCGTTAGTCTTTGTCTCCTCCAATCCATCACTCACATGGCTGCCAAATTGATATTCCTCAAACATAAGTCTGACTATCTCCCTTTGATGTTCAAAACAGCATCTGTGGCTGCTCTTACCTCTAAGATAAAATGAAAACTCCTCCATTTGGCATTTAAAACCTTCGTGTAAAAATGAAAGATATCAATGAAAACCTATTTTAAGATATATATATATATATATATATATATATATATAATTTTCCAAAAAATTTTTGGAAACCACAGAATTCTAGGGATGAAGGTTCCCCATAAACAAAATGAAAAATCAGTGAATTGAGACACCAAGTGTTATTTATTAATCTATTTGGTGGTTTTCAGAATTACTCTTATTTTCAAATAAGTTTCAAAGACAAAACTCATCATTAAAAATATTCCATATTATGACATCAATATTTTTAGCCACAATGGGTAGACTGGCATTCCTACGAGTCAATGGACTTTTTGAACAGTTTTCCTAATTCTTATTAGATATTAACCTGCTTTTATTTTAAACTATCAGAACCACGTGTCAAAGTGTTTACTTTGTAGAAGTTTGTGATTCTAAAAGATACAGGCTGTTCCAGCACATTTTTCCAGGTATAAAGGAAAAACATCATCTCAGTACACCAAATCATCAAGTGATCATGATCGCCACAACAGTAACTTTGAAAATGTAATAAAAAAGGAAATGACAATACCTGTTTTATCTATCTCAAAATGATAAGGCAACCCCTAAAATGTGTATCAGTATGTCAGTTCTAATTTTTGTATGGATAACACTCAATTACAGTGTCTAGAACATAGTAAGTACTTAATAAATGCTTACTGACAAAAATAACAATAATTTATTATGTAGTAGTATATTCTTCTAAAAGACCTTGCACATAGTAGGCACTTAAAGACTGAAGTGAATTTAGGCACACTGCCTAGCACACAAAAAGCACTTAATAAATGCTTGTTGATTGAACTCTACTCTTTAGGTGATGTATTTGCATATAAATACCAACAAATAATTGTGAGTGAAATTGGGAAGGAATGAAGGCAGATTTTTGCTAACTGAAAAAAAAATAAAATTTAACTTGAAAAAAAAAAAGGAAGCATGTCACTTCAGATGTCCAGGGCAGCCTAATAAAGAAGATATTTACATTTTTTCTTCATGAAAGTCCTCCTCTCATGCCTCACTGTGGCATGGATGGAATTGTGATTTCTTGAAGAAATGCCAAGCTTTAACAGGCCTAAGCAAGCTAGAAAAGATATAAGTATAGAACGTGATCTAAGCATATGATTTAAGTATAGAATGTGATCTAAGAACCAGCTAGCTAAATTTCAAGGAGACTCATTTCCAAAAATCTAGTGATATTTTTTTGGATACAGAAATTTATAAAACTGTTTACTAATAAATAAATAAGTGGCACCCTACTGCTTAACAAATAATGTATAAACTCCTAATCCTGGCATTTAAAGCCAGATACAATTCATCTCCAAACTACCTTTCAAGCTTTTTCTCATACTATGTCTTTTACTTTGTACTACATTTCCATTTAAACGGAATTATTCTCTTCTACCCTCTTTCCTCTGTGCCTTCATTCACACCATCTCCTTTATTTGAAACTGACATCTACTCTCTGACAACCCGTATCTCTACCTGCCCTCTTTTCCCTACTCAAATGCTCCCTCCTCTATGAAGCACACACACACGCACACACCAAAATGCAAACTTTTCCCTCTTCAGATTTCTCATATTAGTTTTCCTTTTCTCATACCACTTCACCTTTTTACATATCTCACTCCTTTGTAACTCTAATAGTTGTAATAATTGACCGGCATCCTGTCACTAAATATTTAAAAGTACTGAAACACTATATACTTGCAAAATACTCCAAAGTTTAAAAAAAACTTTCACATTTCATCACTAAAATAATTTTGGGAGGTAGGCAGAGAAAATATTGTTATTCCATTTTAGTAATAATAATCTAAAATTTGTAAAAAGTTTTAGTGATCTCTTTCTCAGGGATCTGTGATTTTCTCCATTAGTATATTCCCAAGGAGTTCACAACGGCACTATTATTTAGTAGAAAGTCCTTGAGAGTTGCTGTGGTCAAATCACTTTGCCCCCAACCTTACCATGAGCCAACCAAATTTAGCTGGGATGTTCTTTGAATGACAAAATCCCTCACTGGGCCTCACTACTCAAAGCCCCTTTTCATCTTAGTAGGAGCTGCTAGAGTTTCTGCTCCACTGGCACAGTCCGAAAGAACCCACGATCTCATCTAAAACATGATCAAACACTGGAGGCATTCGGTGAAGAATGGTTCTCATTTCGCTCTTTATCCTCTTCCAACTCAAAATAACACCAATGATGTTTTCTTTGGGGGTGAGGGGGAGGAGAAAAGGAATACTGAACTATTATAGTACTGATTTGGAAACATAAGGCATCCATAGCAAGGAAGAAGTTTTCTTTTATTTACTATTTTTATTTATTTGCTTATTTTATTATTATTTACTATTATTCGGTTCTCAGCTATTGAGACATTTACCCTTTAGCTATCAATTCTGTGGATATCAGTTCCTCTGTAAAGATCATAAACTGAAATAAAGCTTTCTCCAAATCAGTTTAGGATGGTCTTTTGAAATGAATATTGAAACCCAGGACCTGGTTTCACATCCAAGCTCAACTACTTACTAGCACCATGACCCCGTATAAGTCACTGGGGTTCGGTTTTCTCAAATGCAAAATAAGAAACTGGATTTGGCGACTTCGTTCGAGCTCTAAATATACTATCCTATCCGATAACCGGCAGTCGCGATTGAGGCTCAAACGGCACAACTTACAAACCTTCAGTCACAGAAAAATCAGACAACATAATTATCATCTTTGGGGTTCAAAAAGCACATTCCTCGCAACGAGGCTGAAGAGGAGCTAGCAAAGGAGTCATCAGCCCTTTCCGCAGGGACACTGAGGCTGGAGAGTTTGCGTGCCCCGTCCGCGATCGCACAGGTGGGTAACGGGCTTGACTCACGACAGCCTCCAGTCCGGGCCCTGAGGCGGCACCTCGGCCTCCCCCTGGGTCACCGGCCACCCTCGCCCTGCCTGGATCAAGCCAAGAGGTGAGGCGTGGGAAGAGCCCTGTATCTGCAAGCCAAGAACCGGAGTTCGAACCTCGCCTACGCCAACTAACTGTGAGACCGCAGGAAACCCCTCTCCTCTCACCCACCACGCACGCTCCGACCCCGCTCCCCCGAGCCTCAGTTTCCTCCGCCGTCCGACGAAGAGGCACCCCCGCCTCTGACAGTCCCCCATCCCGGTGCTGAAGTTCAAGCGGACCTGGGCGCCCATCAGCCTCCTCCCCGGGAACGGCACCCACCTCACGGCCTCCCCCGGCTCCGGACCCGCCTTTCCTCTCCAGCCCAGACCGCCTCCTCTCCATTCCGTCTGGGCGTGACGGGGACGAGCAGCTCCTCAGAGCCCCGCCACCCTCAGCGGAGGACAGCCTCCCGGCATGCCCCGCGCCCTCCTACGTCACTTCCGCTCGCTGTCAGGCAGGCAGCGGAGGCGCGGCCTCTCTCAGCGCGTCTGTCCTCCGTCTGCCTCGCCTCGGTTGCGTAGTATGGCGGTTCTCTGCTCGCTGACAAACCGTCCCCTCCTGGCGCGCCACATCGCTCCCATATACCTGTTCTGGCAGCCTCGGCCCGCAGCTTCGCCCTAGAGCCCAAGCTGGCAGCCGCCACAGCCCCCGCTCAGCTCGGACCCTCCGCCACGGCTTCTTACAAGTAGCGGCCAACCGAAAGCTGTAACGGCAGCTGCGATTGGCCGAGAGGCTCCTGCGTGGTCACACTCTCTTCTCCCGCCCCAAAGGCCAGCTGGGAGTAGTAGTTTTGCGCCCCCGGATTCAATTAAATTCCATAACGATTTTATAAGTGCTCTGCCTTGAACAAGGGGAAGAGCGCTAGGCATTGTAAATGATACAAAGGCAAAAAGAAGGTCATCGTCTTGAATACTGGAAGTGGGAATGAGATGGAGGAAGCAGAGCACACAGAAAGGCTATTCGTTCTTTGTCTTCTCGCACAGTAATGAACCCGAACTTGGAAAAGGAGGAAAACTGTTAACAGACTCTGAGTAGTCAGATTATTTTGGGTACAAATTTATTAATTCTGTGGAAGGTGTGTCCAATTTTGTCTTCGGACAACAGTATAACTCTTTATACAAGATACAAAATTCCTTTCCCTGAAAGTCTCTGGTAGTATTGCAAACACCTAGCTTTGTGCAACAGTGTTTCACTTGACCTTTAAAAGGAAAAGGTGGGAAGCTGGAGAAACTGGTCTGACATACACGGACTTCGCTCTCTAAAAGCACGTGCAGCCAGCCATACAGCCCCTCCATAGAACCCTGTGCCCAAGGAAAACGTAAGCGTAGTGGCAGCAGGTTCCTGGATCGAGCTTGTAGCCTTCAGGGGAGGCAGGAGCAAACCTGAGCGCACTGGCGTGAAAGAACAAACCTGGTTTTTGGTCACAGAACGTGTAGATCCAGGGTAGGAAGGTGAACTATATTGTCAAGTACTTTTCCCTTGCTGAGGGGCAGGAGGGGACTCAAATACTGTGAAAGGTATTATATCCAGTTGTTGGTCTTTCCTTCTGAAGACTAATGACATCACAAGGTGATTGGATTTAAGTGAGGCGGGTTTCAGCCACTTCCAGAGTCATGGAAGTGCAGTAGCAAAATAATAGTCAGGACTGATGAAAGTTCAGAATGCAGCGGATGAAGTTGGAGGCTTTGATGTCTGACCAAGCTCTAAGCATTCCAAAAAGTCTGCTTCAGCTTACAATTCATGGCCTTAAAACAAACTTTTCATCCACTTATAGGGAGGGGCATGTCCTTCACATGCTTTGGGTGAACTCCCTGGATTTGACGGCTGTCGATTAGGTAACCTCAACATGGGATTTGCCCATTCTGCCCAGTTTTACTTGGCTGTGGCTGCTGTGAATGCCAAAGCTTCTTGGAGCCACAGGTAAGATTTGAGTAACAGATGTACACCTCAAGTGGATGAGTAGCCCTGAAAAGGACTCCCAACAGAGGTGTTAATCCTTCCTGAACCCCCAGTAAACCACATATAATACAGTATCAAATAGTCTGAAGGACCTTCAAGGGGTGAGGTCCAACAGAAGGGAGTCCTGCTTGACTAGCACACAAATCAAATGCTTTCCTTTTGCTGTGAAAGGATGGTGCTTAAATCCCTGGGAAGTAGGATTCACCAGAGCATTTTAATCTTGATCATTTAAGAGTTTAGGTGCACATCTTTATGTCTAAATAAATGTACCCTATATTCTGTTATTAGCCTGAATATTTTGCATGAGAGGTCTAGGGTCATTACCTTTTCTTGACATGAATCAAATTCTGGGTTCAACAGGAAGCAAAAAGATGAGAATCCCCAAAGGCTGAACCCCACCCTTTTAAACCCAGCAAGATGCTAATATGCCAGATCACAGAGGGAAATTGGACATTTGGATAAGAGATGGCCACTGAGCTGATATTTATTCCAGGTAGTTTTATCTCAGTTTAGCACAAGTACCTTGCATACTGTAAAGATTTAATGTTTCAGGCATTGTTACATGGTATTTCAGTCTAAGGGGCTGAAACAAAAGCATAGATGACGCAGTGCACAGTTTTACATAACTGCATTAAATGCCAGTTATCCAAATAAAAAGGCCAACTCTACTTCTGACCACCATGGGTTTATGTGTCAGGTTACTTTTTCAACTATAGTGACTGACCTTCCATTGAAAAGAAACAGATCTTCCAAGATGAGAGATCCAAGTACATCCAAAACATCACAAAATATTTGAGCTGGAAAAGAACCTAGAGATAATCTAGTGAGTTCATAGGTTCCCAAAGTGGGCAATTACTGCCCCCTGGGGGGTAGTGGAACCATCCTCAGGGGGTGGGGGTGATAATAGCCTCAGGTACAATTACAGGGCATTGAGTAAAAATAAGGGGGGGGGGGGTTGTGTAAGCATAAGGAAAGAGAAAATTTTGAAAAACCATGAGTACATGTTTCATCTGTTGTGTAACAGCAAGTCTGCACAATCTGCATCCTGCTGGCAAGTTGCCTGAAGCATATCAAAGGATTTCAGGCAGCCCATGAAAAAGTAGAGGAAAAAACATCCTTTGTATTTACTGTACGTAGAAGAAATCCTTTGGCAGACTCCAAGTAGTGGAGGTCTGTGTAACATAATTAAAGTCGAAATGATTGTACTATTTTCCAAATAAACACACAAAATCCAAGTTATAACTGATTAGTGGTCAAGTCCACCTACAGGTCTTAACAAGCAAGTGTTGAGAAGTCAAGCATGCACTGGCAGGAATACTGTTGTAATGATTTGCTTACAATACAATGCCATACATATTACATTTAACATTGCATCATCAAAATTTCAATGCAGGGAAAAAAATCTACAAATTCAATTTTTACATTTTATTTCTGAAATGATGCAAATTTCATAAAAAAAACAACACATTAAAGTAAGTAGATTTTGGGGGAGAGGGGGAGGAAGGACTGCTAATTTTTTTTTTAAAAAGGGATGGTAAGCCAAATAAGTTTGGAAGCCTTATCTAGTCCAACCCTATTTTTACGTATGAGGAAATAAGTTGAAAAAGAAAATTATAGTAGGCTACAGGTTCCTGATTCTTGTTTTCCATGTATTTATCCCATATATTGAGATTGAACTTAACCCACACATCATGACAAAAATATTGAATTTGAAGTCTAAAGACCTGAGTTTGAATCCTGGTTTTAGTACTTACTGTTGAGTGTCTGAATACATTTTCACATTATACATAAATTGAGAAGGCTGATCTAGAAAGATGTAAGCTTCTTTCCATTCCTGACCCTAAGTCTGTCCCTAGATTGGAGAGAGGGAGCAAGAGTCTACTATTAATTCAGTATGACCTTCTAGCATTTCATTTAACCTCCATGTGCTACCATAGATGCTTATTTGAGGAAATGAGATAATTGTTTGCAATCAGGAGACTCACTGTATGACAACAGACTCCAGCTGTGCACCTATTTTCCTCAGCTGTTAAAACGGAGAGACTAGGGGAATGGCTGAACAAATTGTGGTATATAACTGTAATGGGATACTATTGTACTATAAGAAATGATGGCGCCTGGAAGGACTTATATGAACTGATGCTGAGTGAAATGAGCAGAACCAGGAGAACATTGTACATAGTAACAGCCACAGTGTGCGAGGACTGTTTCTGGTAGACCTAGTCCATCACAGTAATACAAGGACCTAAAACATTCCCAAAGGACTCTTGAGGCAAAATGCCATCCACATACAGAGAAAGATCTATGGAGTTGGAACACAGAATGAAGCAGACTTTTTCTCTTATGTTTTGTGTTGGTTTTTTTCTCTTGGTTTCTCCCTTTCATTTCAATTCTTCTATGTAACATGACTAATGTGAAAATGTGGTTAATAAGAATGTAGGTGTAAAACCCATATAAGATTTCATGCCGTGTCAGGGAGAGAGGGGGAGAAAATCTAGACTTATAGAGGTGATTGTAGAAAACTGAAAACTAACTTTTTTTTTTTAAAAAAGGGAACGTTATCTAGAAGGGCAGCTTTATTACTCTCATGTTAATTTAATGTACACTTAAAAAACAAACTATATAACAGAAGTTCAGTTTCACATACCAAAACAAAGTGAGATTAATGCTTGCACTATATAACCTCAGAGTTGTAAGGAACATACTAATTCACTAGAAAAATGAGTTATTACATCATAACAGCAGTCATGCCATTAACTTTAATCACTGATGAAGCATTTGTGGTACTATAAGAGGAATTTGATTAAAGATGGAAAATGTGCATAGACAATTAGCCACAAATGGTGCTTGACTATTACTATTGCTTGGAATAGTCAAAGAAAGAAGAAGTAGGAAATTCAGTAGGGTGAGCTCTTAAAGCAACAATATGAAAATGACTTCTATGAGGGTTTCAATTTGTCAGTGGAGGGAGGAACCATACTGGCAGAATCACAAATCCTAAAAGCATTGAAGTATCTAAGGATAAAGCAACTGCATATTTAAACTTTATTGGCTTTTTTGGAATAGACTGAAGAAGCAGAAGAGGTGGAAAAGATACCTTTTAAGTTTCCTACTCCAGCCTCTAAAGGAATTATTTCTACCACTTATACCTGATACGCGGTTAACCTATCCAGCTTCTTGAATTATCTTGCCTGTCCCTCTCCATGTGTCATATTCCTACCCATCCCTTCCAGCCCAATTTAAATGCCATTTCATCTCTGAAACCAAGATTTTGTCAATTACTGATTTTTCAGCCTTAGACTTAAAATTGCATTGATTCTCGCCATACATTATTTTATGTCACTTGAATTTCACTTGGAAAAATATGCACTGCTTCTAAGTCTCAAACTGCTCCTTTATGCCAACTCCCATTGACACATTTCCCTACTGGTGCTATTTGGAATACAAACCAACAATTTCTAAAGACACAAAACTATGGGTAGTCCCAAAGAGCACTGGTGAAGTGTGTATCACATCTACGTAGGCTGTACTTCCATCATCAACAACGACTTGTGCAGGAATAGCATGGTAGTTAATTAACCGATGACTGAAAGAGGTGGGCCAGCTATGTGTCAAGCCTATGGACACAAGACCAAATACCACATACTGTTGCTCACTTCATGTAAAAAGAACTCCCATGTGTTGGGTAGATCCTCTGTGAAGGATCTGTGGGAGGGCATGGCCAAGAATCACACACAGAGTTGAAGGTTGATGAACTGTGACCTGTACTAGCAGAGCAGAAAATGCACTATCTCACAGTGCAGCACATTCCACTAGTGGACAGCTCTAATTGTCAGTTTTTAAAATGAATCAAAATGTACCTGCCTAAAATGGGTAACTTCCATCTAATTTTACCTGCAGGAACACAGAATTTCATCTATGTGATCTTTCAAATACCTAAAGACACTTATCATTACTACCTCTCTATCCATCTTTTCTCCAAGTTGTACATCCTCAGTTGCTTCAATTACACCTTGTATTACACTTCATTCATCGTCCCACCAACTCCTGGTCACTCTTCTGGATGTACTATATAGTTCACTAATGTCTCTCATGAAAAATAGTAATTCCTCCTCAATCCCATCTTGACTGTTGAACTGCTGAACAAAATGGATATGCCATAAACATCTCATACTCAAAACATGACCAAAACAGAAATAACCCTTCCCTTCCATTGCTTCCATCTCCCAAATTTCCCTATCGCTACTGAGAATCCCACCATCCTCTCCCTCTCCCCCATCACCTATACTCATAACCTCAGTGTCATCTTTCAATTCCTCAAACTCACAACACACACCCATTGAGTTGTCGTTAAAACCTTCACAACGCTTCTCTAATCACACGAGTCATCACCCTGGTGCAGATGCTCATTACATTATTCCTTCTAATTTGCATTCCTGCTTTGACTCTAATTCTAATCCGTCTTTCACTCAACTGCCACAGTGCTTTTCCTAAAGGAGGTCTGACCGTGTCAGCCCCCTATTCAACAAACCATCGGACTCTCCAGCACCTCCAAGATCAAACACCAACACCTTTGACAAAGCTCTTCACAACCTGGCTCCTTTTCTACTATTTCCAGACCTTTCACCTTGCTTCCCTCCTTTCTCCTATATCTACAATCCAATACCACTTTCTTGCACTCCCTCTCCCAATTCTGTGCATTTCTTACTGACCATCTCCCATGCCTAGGATGCTCTTCCTCCTCACCTCCACTTCCTAGCTTTCTTCAATCACAAATTTCACCTTCTGTAGAAGCCTTTCCAGGTCTCCCCTCTTTCAAATGCCTTGCCTCTGAGATGAATCATCATTATACAGCATTTATCTTGTTATGTTCTACGGTTGTCTGTGTTGTCTTCCCCAATAAAATGTTTGATACATCCAGTTTCAGAGTGAATGTCAATAGTAACTGTTTCTCTTTGACCAGAAACCCCAAGGGTCTTCCCCTGATCAAAGGGACCACCTCTTGACTCACCTCTTAAAGAGGCCTAGTCACTGAATGGGTGTTACCTCACTCAAAAGTGAGAACCTGAAAAGGTCTTAGGCTAAAAGGGCCAGACTCCCACTGAATCCTGGGCCATTCCTAGTCATCTTGATGAATATCTGGCCACTGGACCCAGATGGCTCTGGAGGAGAAAATGAAGCTGGTGACCTTGAACAGTCTCCCCTTACTCAAATCAGAGTCAACTGTAAGTCATATTATCATTTCCCTTGTCGTGTCATGGTCTGCTTCGAAAACAGATAAACATGTGCTAGATACTGTTATGACAACACTGTAGCACAAAAGACTTGATTAACTCCATCCACCAGTAGGCATCCAAGATGAACACCCCAAATTTCCTCATCTCCCTTCATACAAATCTTAATCAACATTTCCTCTCTAAATTCTACAATTAATTTTCATAGAAGATCAATGACTTTGAATTCAAGAAGGGTACCTTTGGGATTTGCACAAGTAAATTACTGTCAATGATAATCTTGAAAATAAGAAAATTAATAAAATCCCAAATTAAACCATTAACTCTTAAACTTTCTCAAAAAGTTATCTGTTGTCTCCTACCTTTTTAAAGTTTTGTTGCTGTAATTTTCAGAAAGGTCTAGTCAACACAAATGTTCCAACTTTGCTTTCCTTAGGTTTCTTTGTATATTTGCCCTTCTTTGAAGTACAGTAATGCCCTATTACATTTATATATTTTAAAAAATAAAGATATCCCATTCTACCTCTCTTTGAATAACATTCTTAAGCTAGTCCTATCACTTGCATCACTGTTTCAAAGGTTAAGTTTCTCTCTAAAAAAGAATGTACTAATATTAGTCCTAACAAATAGTTGATATTTCGCCTAAATTTTGCCAATGTTTAATTTTATAATCTCTAAACATTTTTATTTTTTGTCAATTTGATGAATGTATGGTGATATGGTACCTCCCATATAGATGTTTCGTTCTGGAATGGAAATGACCATGGAATTTTGAAGGCCATGCCAAAGCAGCACAACTTAAAAAATGTTTGTAAAAGTTTAGTACAGTGCCTGGCACATAATAGGTGTTATATACTATTAACTCCCAGCAGGTCTTAAGCTAAAAGCATTAGAATATGAGTTTATGAACAGATAGTATTACTTGAGGACCAGTCTAAAATTGGAGATGTCATTGCTAGAGGGCCAGATACAAGTTGTATATTTCTTAAGCCAAATCAATTTATTATAAGCCACAAATTTACAGAGGGGTTGAAATCTCCATCAGTGGTATATACTGCCAGGAAAAGTCACTATCTATAGCTCATCTTCCTTAAATGTTAGAAAAGGATTTTTCCAAATGGATGGAGAGGTGAAAAGTGTTAGGGGAAACAAAATGCAGCAACAAAATAAACCCTTTTCATTAAAAAAAAAACTCTTATCAGTGAACATCCACATGGAAAAAACTACAGTTCTTCAAAATACTTAAGTGGTACATCCTAACTGTTAATTCTCTGATTATCAGTTAAAACTTTTTCAAATGATTATTAATATCCTTTAACCATAACCTCCTTCAACTTACCAGTTCCTTAAATGTTTTTGATGAGTTATTTTATCTGACATATTTACTGCAGTGCGGCACAATGGGATATAGAGGTGATGTCCCAGCTAAGAATAACTGGATTTAAGCCCCACCACTGACATTGTATTAGCTGTGTAAGCCTGAAAAGACAAGTCACTTAATCTTTAAGGGCAGTAGACCAGAGGTACCAAGCACACCCACACCACTCTGGAGTCCACCAGAACCATATTAAAATGAAATTAGGAAATATATAATAAAAAGAATAAAACAGATAATACCATATTTAAAAACTAAGCCTCCATAGCATGAAGGGATCTTTTATGTTTGGTTCCTGCCCATGCCTTTCTGAGTTTAACACCAACGCTCTGGACAATTTCATGATAGTAAGTTCTACAGAAGCGTCATCGATAGCAAATGTTTCTTTATCTGGCAGTTTCCTACTATCACTGAAATCACACATCCAGCCTCTATCCATATATTTATAGTACAAAGATTTTCCCCAACCTTTTTTGCCAGATCTAGTTTTATGTTGTATATAATTTTATAGTCAAATTCATCTCCATAATCTCCAATAATTTAATTCAGTATATATTTTCCTTCTCTCCATAATTGATATTAATATCATAAATACCCCTGAAGAGCTTTTAGACCTCCTTATTAGTTCTGTAAACATTAAGCTAGGGATGTTTCACTATCTTTTACTCATGAAAGTTTCCCGATGGTTACAACAGAAGAGGTAACAGGAATCAAGTCTTTCTCTTATCATCATCAGTCTTTTGTTTCTTAAGTTGCCCTTATCAATTGGCAATTCACTCTGCACTGTTACATAAGCACTACACTTACATTTAAAATGAAAGAACCAATTCTTATTTGCACCAAACTTTTAAAAATATAATTTCTCAGCATGTTATGTGCTCAGTATCAAGTTCTGTTGAAACTGGAGAAGAAACTCAAATTTACACAAAATTGAATTTGATCCTGAATCCCAAATTCAAACATCTTTGCATGTCCAAATATAAGTCCCTCATCTACTCTTATACTGGGTTTTAATCATAGTATGAAATCATACTGTCCATGTAACATCCATTTTTGTGGAATAAATTTGACAGTAAAACAATCAAAACATAAAAAAAACTTACCGGAAATGAACTGTTTGTGGAATCATGTGAAAAGCAGTTTCCTTGAAAAGGCATATACTTAACCTGATTCAAATAAGGTGCCACTGGCACAGCTATTTGTATGACCACAGGCAAATCATATTTTTCCATGCCTGAGGCAATTCTCTAGGAAAGCTTAGTTCTTTTAAGTCACAGGTTAGTTGCCAAACTACATCAAGAGGGGATTTCCCTCAGCAGATTGGGGGGTGGGGGTGGGGAAAGAAATGTTGCCAGTATTCATGCTAGTTTTGATTAATTTCAGAATTTATCAGGCACGCAATTTAAAACAAAAAAATTGGTAACATTACTTGATTACAGGATTTCCTTTCCTGGAATGTTTTCCCCCTCCTTTCCTAGCTTCTTCAATAAGCCAGATTGAGAAGTGGAAGGACCCTACCATCAGGAATCAGAGAGCAAAATCCATTTGTCTGCTGCTGGTCAGTTCTAAGTGATAACATAATTATAACTGACTAATCCTCCAAACTGCCTATATTAATATACAAAATCCACTTTTGAGTCACTGCTGCCTTTAAGGGAAACTTAAGGAGCTTAGTATCTCAACTACAGAATTACTCCAGTTTAAAGCAAATTAACAGTAATGCTATGCTACTCAAATGAATCACTTTAGCTGTTTCTGTTTCACCTTATTATTAGGGTAATTTTAGCTTTCAACTTAAGATATTCTTTATATCCTCTTCACCTATTCAACCTTAGCAAAACCTAATTTTTGAAACTACCATTTGTGATACTCTACCAAGCAAAAGTTATTTTCAAAGAAAAGTATACTAGCAATTGAATATCAAATGACATGCTAAAATAGGTGGTAAACTTAGCTACACCTCCCACATATGCAAGATCTCCAAAATAAAAAGAAAATAAGCCAAGGAAACTGTAATGTGAGGCACAAATTCACAATTTTTATTAAGGTCCTTAATGGCTTAAAAACATACTTGATTGTTCTGGAATTAAATTCCTGAAATCCTAAAACAAGAGTCAAAAGACATTGATTTAACTTAAATGCAAATAAAATGAGCTATATTGGAAGCTGATTTTTAAATACTCCCATTTTTCTACCTTGCTCCATGTAACATTTTTATACATCTTGTTACCCTACTAGATTATAAACTCCTTGAGAATAGGCCCCCAGGTCTCCTACTTCTTTGGTATCCCCTATAGTACTTAATCCTTGTTAATTTGATTTATCTTTTCACTGAAGGTCCTATGCAAAATTAGTCTCTCTCTTCAAAGGAAGTAGAAAACAGCATATAAAAAGGGAAAAACACAAGGACAGGGGCAAAAATAAAAGAAAACCAACATATGAATCAGAGCCCTTTGATGGAGAGGCTACGAACATATCAGGGGACAAGAATAAATCTGGATTTCATAGGTGTCATTTACTTGGAAGCTTTTAACACTCAATGCAAACGGTAATTTCTGAAAGCTTCTGTCCCATATCAAGTATAATGAATGGACTTAACAGTACTGTTGAAAATACACATGCACACTTCCACACTCACATGCACCCACAACATCCCAGATATCTGGAAAAATATAAAGGGATTTTAATAGCCAAATAGCCGAAGGGTGGAATACTGGATTAAGTGTTAGTCACCCTGGATCCTTTACAGTAGTAAATTGTTTTTAGTTGATAGCAAAAGATATTGCAAAATTTTTAAAAAATTATATTTTGACCACTTTATTTCCTTACCTGATATAAATACCACAGATTAGGAAAAGAACCTTTGAATGATTTCCTTTGTTCCACAGGGAAGCTTAAATCCAGTTTAAGGTTGGTTTTGAAATGCAAGACTCCGTTAAATAGTAACCTTTTCCCAATAAGATGTAAGGCAGTAGCAGTTATTCTATTGACCACCTTCTTTCCCATCAGCAGGTGCTGAGCATTTTGGTATTAAAGTACAAACATGTGATATTTTTACTTTATATAGTTAAAATAAATGGGAAAAATATGATTTCTCTTTACATCGAAAATCAGGGAGGTATAATACCCAGTAGTGGAGACAGTAATATCTCTGTAGTCAGAGGACCTGAGTTCGAGCCCTACCCTCTGAAGGATATTACCGAGGTAACCTGGCCAAGTCAATCTCCCTGGGCCTCAATTTACTCATCTATGAAAAAGAGAAGGCTAAACTAGATGGCCTCTCATGTTCTTTCTGGCACTAGATCTACAATCTATGTAATTAACTCAACCTGCAGTTCGTGATATGCAGGATATAAAAGCTATTTTTGTTTAAATGGAATGCTATAATGAATG
The DNA here is from genome assembly GCA_023548195.1 of Bettongia penicillata ogilbyi. Lineage (NCBI taxonomy): Eukaryota > Metazoa > Chordata > Mammalia > Diprotodontia > Potoroidae > Bettongia > Bettongia penicillata. The sequence continues at coordinate 3,375,907 of JAJHZJ010000283.1, forward strand.
TCTAAATAGAAACATAAGTCAAGGAATCTAAAATTAGTTTCCTGATTTTATTTTTTAGAGTATTTCATTTTCATTTTGTTTTGGGTTGCATGCCCTGATCTGCAAAAGTTAAACATGGAAATAAAGTTTCCAATTTTAAAAAAAATTTACGCATCTTCCATAAAGCAAACTCTTTTAAGTACCAACACTTGAAAAAACACACAGTGACTCAATGAAACATTTTTAGTACAGCTGCATAGAATTGATCTCCAGAGAATTAAACACTTATGAACATTCTTTTCTGGCCCCCAGTTTTACAATTTATTGGTTTAGAGACCAGCTTAAGAGTCATTTGCTCTTACCTGGAGATATAGGCCAGAAACTAAAATTCCTTAGGCCTTTCTTGTCCCTAAGGCGTCAGGAGTTTTGAAGGTCTTTAAAAAAGATACCCCCAAACTATACAAATACATACATACATACACATATATGTGTGTTGTCACACACACACATACATGCTATGTGTATATACTAGGATCACACTACCTCAAATATTTCCTAGTGTGAAGCAAGGAAGAGGAGGTTTGAAGAGACTAAGCTTGACCTTCATTTTAAAATAAAAAATCCCTCATGACTTACATAAGACTTTGAAATGCACTAAAAAGAAACTTTAAAAACTAGAATGAAGCCATCAAAGATAAAACCCCCTGAATATGTGGAGCTATCCCAAAGAGACACAGATGCAGAATGAGTTAGTGAGTTGGGAACTCCACAAAAGCAGGTACCAAAAGATCATAAATTACACTGAGGACTCTCCTCTTTGAAGGCTGGTTAAGGAGGTAGGATATCATATGGTTGCTTTTTTTTCTTTCTCTTTTTTTCTTTTTTTGGGGTTTTTTTGGCCTCTGAACATTTTTTTTTTTAAAAATGCTTTGCCCGGCTGGTCCTTCAGGCAAATTTTGGAGCACTCCACATACCCCATGCCTGATAAAAGGATATTCTATAGTTTCACAGCTATAGTTGTACATATTAAAATTAAGTGACTTACTCTACTTGAGTAAATCTAACAACTAGAAAACAGTAAATTAATAGCTTTTCCTTTTTTACTTACAGCTGTCTTAATTTTTGAAAAATAAGAGCAGATGACTTTGTATTCAAAGACTACCAAAGTGTATATTTGATACTGACATGCAAACGTAAAATATAAATCTCATGTCAACTCTGTATCATACCTTTAAATAAGGAAATGACAAAGTTTGCTAACTGTGCAAAATATTAATTTGCTAAAATATTTTACATGATAGTGAAATAATACATGTAAATGTAAAAGTTGACAGATGAAATGAGTAGGGGAGTTCATAGAAATTTATCACATTTCGGTAATTGTCTTTAGTATGGTTTTATATATATATATTTCCTGGTACACAGCAAAGTTTATCACAGAAGATAAAAATCCTTTAAAACAAATCTAACAGGGAATTCTCTAGGCACCTTCTCATATAAAACACAAAATGAATGCAATTATCAATCCATCTGAGAAAGTTTTGCAATTTTTAAAAGGTTGAACATCATTTTCCCCATTTAACTATAATTTACAGAACTTTAATAAGGCAAGACAAAATTTTGTGAAAAAATGTTGATACAAAATGATGTAAACTAATAATTTATATTTAAAAACCCTGACAGACAGGACAAAAGTGAAGATGGACAGCTGAGACAATGCCTGTTCTTCTAAAACACAGAATTGTGCACAAGTTGAAGATTTCAAAGAACTTTCAGACTCTGCACAGTTTTGGCTTTTTGTACATTTTTTTTATATTACACATTTTTAAATCATATTAGGAATGCAAACTAGAACTGCACACTACTTCAGTGGAAAAAAGTTCGACATTGTGCAATTTTCTGCCTCTTAATTTTAAAAAGTGGCAGCAATCCCTGCATTTATTGTGTTTCAAACAAGGATCTGAGAAACATTATCAAAAACAGTAATGAAGGCAAAAATTGGCAGACATCCAGCATCTTGTTTCTTATTAAAACAATGTGGATGACAAGTAATTTCATGATTAAAAAATGAATTTCTTTTAAATAAATACATTGTATCTGACATTTGCACTGACTGATTTGATAAATCTTTAAGTAAACAAAGGCTTTACTACACTCTTTGTAGCCTCAAGCCACTGGTGTTAAGATTCCGTAGTCCTTTCTCACTGAGTCTCATAACCTGCCACGCGATATCCAGTTTGATTGGGCAACATACTTCCATTCTGCCCTTGAGGTGGCTGTACTCCATAATTTGCACCCATCCATGGTGCAGAAGTCTGTGGTGGTGGTGGTGGTGGAGGAGGAGGAGGTGTCTGACTGGTTAGAAAACACGGGGAAGGAAAGGGAGAGAAGCCACTTAATTAAAAAGGTGATTTAGTGTCAAAGAGCACATTACATGACAGGTTTACAATATATGTGTTCTCACTTGCTCTTAAATATGTTAGGGAAGATAGGCAAAGAACTAATAAAACCTAGTGATAAAGGAAGAGGTCCTTTTTTTAAAGGCAAGCATTTCAATATATCTAATTTGAATACTGAATCTTTCACATTCTTAATTAGGAATTATTCTATCATAAGACAACACATTCTGAAAAGGTAATAAACTTAATATAGTGAAATTAAACATTTTACCACAAGACTCAAAAAGCAAACATTTATCTCAGAGGATATCATTTGGACACCAGGCAAAAGAAAAATCTTTCAACTTCTTGAAATAATAAAGAACATTGTCATCATATTTTACATATGTAAAACTAGAATTCTGTTTTCCTAATAGGAAAAAAATAGCAATAAGGCATTCTTTTTACAAATCCAAGTATTTTTCTTATATTATACGTGCAGAAAGAAGAAAGCCTAATCTCACAATTTATCTCACTAGACAGAAAAGAACCTGTAAAAGGATTTATGTTGCACACATACAGAATATAGAAAAGTTTCTCAAAATAGTTCACCATCCCCACATAAATATATACCATCCCCAAAATAAACACTTTTCAGAAGTGGTTTCCAATGTCCTCTAGGATTCAGAACACCTTTTGTTAAGGGGAAAAACCCATAAACAACTGTCAGCAAAGCAAGCATATCCAGAATGGCTACCATTCCTTGCTAAAGAAATGGTCTATTTCATGATTAAGAATTGCCAAAACTGATAAAAACAAGATATTCATAAAGGCAATGTTTATAAAAAAAAAAACTCTAAAAGCAAACATTTCAAGTCAAAAACTTAAGTAATTCAAAAATCAGTAACTTTGACATAGTAGCTGTGCTTCAGTAAAAGCAGCATAATGCCCATTAAATGTTGAACAATTGCTCCCTAATAGCCCCTATCCAACCAACAGTAAAATAGCAAACATACTTACTTAAATCCCTGTTGATTCCATGCCTGTCCATACATTCCATATGCAGGTACTTGCCAACCATTGGGCATGTACTGGCCAATTTGTTGGGCATTTCCATACCACTGGCCCCACTGACCATAAGCCTGTGGATATCCAATTTGATTCTGCTTTTAAATAAAATTATAACAACTCAAGTTAGTATTATATGAAGTTACCAAAGCAGAAACAATCTAAACATAAAAACTATAACCGCTATATTCAGTCACAATACATAAGGGCCATTATCACACTGAGAACAAACTAGAATTTGGCAAGTGGTTCCTAATAAAGTGAAGTTGTATTTCTGCTCAGCTTCTTAAGTGCAGACTCTTTGAAATGTAGTAGTATAAACTGTATTAATAATGAAATGTACTTGAGTGTGTGTATAGGGAGATAATTTTTTTTTAAAAAAGCAGAGATGACGGAATTAAAGATTACAGGTAGAATGCTTTATGAATTATTATTCTGAAAGGGCTATAAATCCAATCACATTTTAAATGTGCTGAAGGGAACATGGTCTTTAAAGGAATCCTACTGGGAATCCTTGGTACATAAAAGTGCTCAGTAGAAATTTAACAAATACTCAACTGATTGATTTGACTTTTCAAAAAGCAAATAATGACCCCTTAATTTATAATTAGAAAATATATTTATATTTGGGTTTGCATACTTGCACAATCCAGGACATTCCAGCTCCTACTTATTTTGTGCTCCATCTATAGCTTCTCTTCAGAGGAGAGTGCTATGGTGCAAAGTTTAAACCACTAGTTTCACTGAAGAATAATGTACAGCAATCTGGAGGACAACTTTAAGGCCCTAATAAATATATATTAACAATTTTTGTTTAAATTGACCCAAGCATGCTTGTGAGTTATCTGCACAGTATGTGAATAAATCTATCAAGTATTAAAAAAAGATTTAATACCCTGTTATGTTTGTCGGAGCATTTTTAAATCCACTGTGTGAGCATGAGTCAATTGAGGAGGTCACATTCACCATGTCACCACTGCAATCCATGAAACACCACTCTGGAACTATAATACATGTAGGAACAGCCCTTATACACTATAATTTTAGCTAGAAGCCTATTAACAAGGATTTAATAACAAATATTTATTCTAAAGTAACCCTTATAGCCCAGAAATTAAATACCAATATCAAGAACTCTCTTACCTGCTGAACTGGATTTAGCATATCAAGAGTTTCTTTGCCCCAATAGCATTTCACAACATGTCCTTCAATTGTAGTACCATTAACTGAAACAATTGCATGTGCAGCACTCTCATGGGAATTGAACCTATTAAATACAATATTAAAAATCATCAATTACATTTTCTCTTAATGAAGAATAAAATCTAAAAATTAAAATTTAGCCAGTCAATCCCACCTCCAAAAAATGTTCCTTTATTGATTCCTAGTGATCTCATATTTACAACCACAGGGACTTTAGAGACCATCTAGTCTCTCTAGAGTGATTTTCACTTATCAAAGGACTATGCTCTTTTGGCCTTTGTGAATGGGAAACAGGAAGAAGCATGGAGAATTACCTAACAGTGGCAAATATGATGAATAATTCCCAAATGTTTTTAAGTCAATGTAAAAAAAGCAGGCAAAAAACACACAAGCCCCTAAAACAGAATGGACTAAAATCAGAGCATATTTATGTTGAAAGGAATCTTAGTGATAACGAAACAGAAGCCCAGAGAACATGACTTGCTCTCCCTCACCTCTGGTCAAGAGTTCTTCACACTTTTTTTTTTAAATTTTAACCTCACGATCATAACCTTATGATTAAAAACAACAATATGAGTTATTTCTCAAGGAATAAGATAAAATGTCATCCTCAGCAAAGTGTTCCTAACCCAAGATAAATCACTTATTTAAAACACCTCTACTGTAATACACTTCCAAACCATACTAATGGCCTAGAAAGTCATAATTTCCTAAAATTTTTCTGAAAAATATTACAGATGCTGAGAAAGCAAAGCATATATAAAAATTGTCTTAAGTGCTTCATATTAACTTTGCTTTAAATATATATGTCCCATATGAAAGGAGGTGAAAATGCTTGAGAATACAAGAAACCACTATCCTTACTAACTGGATACTCTATAGAAAAACAAGCAATTAATCCCTAAGGAGAAAGATTAAAAGGTGGAAACAGAAACCATGTAATTATTTAACTTCAAGTACTGGGCATTTTTTTACTAGGTCAGCCAGCAGCCAATTCCTCTTTTATCATTTCATCCTCCTACTTCTGTATCATCCCTCAACATATGTTCTAAGGTTCCAGTCTTGGAAGAAAAGAAGCCTGCCCTCTAGAGGTTTATACTCTAACAGGTACATATATCAAAATATATTAAGACCTACACAAATTAGATACAAGCTAACCTTAAAGAGGAACACATTAGCAGCTGAGGGGACTGGAAAGGAACTCCTAAAAAGTTCAAGATTCTAAGAGAAAGGGGCAAGGAGAGAAAGAACGGTCTACAGCAGAGGAGTGAGAAGAGTGGCAGAACCCAATGCAACCAAAATTCAGAGAGAAATTCTTGGGAAAGAATTTTTACAGATAACGTCACTGATAAAGGCCTCATTTCTAGTATAGAGAACTGAGTCAAATGTACAAAAATACAAGTCATTCCCCAATTGATAAATGGTCAAAGGATATGAACAGGCAATTTTCAGAGGAAGAAATCAAAGATATCTCTAGTTATATGAAAAAATGCTCTAAATCACTTTTGATTAGAGAGATGCAAATCAAAACAACTCTGAGGTACCACCATCACACCTATCAGATTGGCAAACATGAGAGAAAAGGAATAAGATAAATGCTGGAGAGTATGTGGGAGAGTTGGAACACTAATATATTCTTTGTGGAGCTGTGAGCTGATCCAACCATTCTGGAGAGCAATTTGGAACTATGCCCAAAGGACTCCAAAAATATGCATATCCTCTGACAACAGCAGTATTGCTTCTAGGACTGTATCCCCAAGATATCATAAAAATGGCAAAGGGTCCCACATGTACAAAAATATTTATAACAGCACTCTTTGTGGTGGCCAAAAACTGGAAATCAAGGAGATGCCCATCAACTGGGGAATGGTTGAATAAATTATGGTATATGAATGTAGTGGAATATTACTGAAGACTTCAGAATATTACTGAAAGACTTCTATGATCTGATATTGAGCAAAAGGAGCACAACCAGGAGAATTTTGTGCACAGCAACGACCACAGTGTGTGAGAGTTTTTTCTGGCAGACTTGGAACTTCACAGCAATGCAAGGACTAAAAAATTCCAAATGGTTTTCTAAGGCAAAATGCCTTCCACATCCAGAGAAAGAACTATGGAATTCAATCGCAAAACGAGGCAGATCATGTTTTGTGTAGGTGTATTACATTTTGGTTTGTTATATGATTTCTCCCATTCAATTTAATTCTTCTACACAGCATGACTATAGTGAAAATGTATTTAATAAAAATATTTGAGAAGAATCTATATAAAATTGTATGCCATCTAGGGAAGGGAGGTGGAAGGTGGGGGGAGGGAGGGAAAAATAATAATCTATATGGTAGTGCTTGTAGAACACTGAAAATAAAATTAATTTTAAAAAAAGTGGCAGAAAGATAAACCATTGTATGAGGTATATGGCTGGATCTCAGAGAAATAACTGGTATGGAGTCAGGTTTGATAAGCTTAAAATGCCAAAAGGGGAAGCTTACATGTGATTCTAGAACGTACCATTAAAGTTTACTGAGTAGTGGAGATAACACGGTCAGGTCCGTACTTTAGCCAAAGTGTTTTAGAAGCTATGTGGAGGATGGACTGAAGTATATGGAGACTGATATAGAAGCAGAAAGATTTGGAAACCAATTAGTTGTGTGTGATCGAGTGAGAAGTAAAAATACTAAGATTACAAAGTGACTAGAGATGATGGGGCCCTCAGGGGGAGTTGGGGAGTGGAGCAGGTGGGACAGGGAAAAGAGAAGGATAATGGATGAGTTCTCTTTTGGACAGGTTGATTTTAAGATACTGACAAGATATCTAGTGTGCACAGTCCAACAGGAAGCTACCAGACTGGAGGCTTGGAAGAGAGACTTAAGGCTTGAATACAGATGTGGGAGCCATCTAAATAGAGACAAGTAGACCCCTAAGAACTGATAAGGTCACCCAGGGAGAAAGAAAAAAGAGAAAAAAATCCAAGGATGGAGTTTTGGGGCACACCATCAACCAGTAAGTATGGTATGAATATTTAGCAAGTAAAGGAGACTGAGAAAGTGCAATCAGAAGTATAGGAAGAGAAAAAACAGAAAGTAGCATCATAAAAATCCCAGAAAGACTATCTAGGAGACACAGGGGATCATCAACATCAAAGGCTTTAGAAATGCAAGAAGGATGAGGACTGAGAAGAGACCATTTAATATGTAACACACACTGAACTCCACTGGCAAACCCACACCAGTACAACTTTCTTGATGTTGACACTTCCCTTTTCATAAATAATTTGGGGTTAAAGATGTAAAATCATCTATATGAAGCCAAATTTTTAGGCCATTTGTCAATCAATTTTGTTATATTACATAGAGAGCAAAATTACTTTTCCACCAAGCAAATAATATAAATGAAAATTTGTTCCAAGGCAAAATCTCATTGTATTTTCAAAAGGAATTTTGTATAGTCCTTGATTTTTTTCAGTGTTACTTATAAATAGACCTCTCGGTTTGACATATCTTTATCAAGAGATAAAATTTTCCTGCTACGTACTATAGGCCCAAACATCTTGCTGCGCACTGGTCTCATGTACTACCATTATTAGCTATTGGCGATACTTTCCAATCCCCTACTCCTGAGTTTTGGGAATAACATAAGAAGAGTCCTTAGTTTTTTTTCTTTCAAAAGTGTCATTTTTATGACACTTATTTTTATTTATTTTTAATGACACTTTAGTGTCATTAGACCTGAGGTTCAATTCCAATTGAGGCATGACCATGGACTTTTACTCCTTTGTGCCACTGTCATCTGTAAAATGATTCACTTCTAGGTCCCTTTCAACTCTAAAATTCTACGAACCTACAACAAAATCGTATGCATCAATATAACTGGCTTAGGTTCTTTCTTTGATTTAAAGTTTTAAAATTATATCTACAGATGAAAGAGTGTAGGGACAACTAAAAAAATTAGCTTCACTGGATGATTTAATATTGAAGCTATCTTACATTCACAGAAAATCTATTTGAAAACATAAAAAGAAACCATACCAAAAAAAACCCCACAAAAAACATAAAAACATACCGTACAAATGAGTATCCTTTGTCTGGAAAGACTCGAATTTCCATTATCTGTCCAAATGGTGAAAAAGTCTGGCGCATTAATTGCTCTATAATTCAAAAATGAGATCTAGGTTATAAAAATTCTATACTTTTCCTCTTTGGATTCCAAATTGAATCATAAAACATCAATCTGATTCACGCTAGATAATATACCTGTCAGGCCTGAAGTAACACCCCCACAGTACACAGTGCAGTTGCTTGGACTGGACTGATTTACCACATCATCATAAGACAGTTGTTTGGTATTTGCTAGAGGAGGGAAGGGAGGAAAGAAAGAAAAAAGAAAGTTTTGATATTAAATTTCATAAATATTACTGTGAAATGCTAAGAAAAAGTTTGCATTTGTAACAACGAATGTATTTTAATGTATTAATTACATTATTTCTATTTTCACTAATCCACATCCCTAAATTCTTACAAAACAATTCTTACAAAAGTATTCAGTATTTTCCCTTCACTTTTAAGAGACCTGAAATTAGGAATCTCACATTACTGGTATTTGTATAACAATACCATAAATTTAAAAAAAAACTTTTTAAAAACTGGCCTTGGTTTGCTTTTCTGGTTCGGGAGTAAATCTCCAAGAGCAGTTGTGATTTAAATAATAGATTTAAAATCTATTACATTTCCCCTTCTTCCCCTCAAATCTACATTTCTTTGACTTTCTAACATACTTACATTCATATGTACTCTTTGGAGCTGGAGGTTTTCGTGTTGCCCAGTTAGTTCTGATTTGTCTTCCTCCAAGCCACTGTCCACCCATCTGCTGTATGGCATTCTCTGCATCCTATTTACCATAACAAATATAAAAAACAAAAACATTTCAGTTGATGTTCAATCGGTCTGCATAACTATGCCTACCCAAAATCTATAGACAGAAGTATAAAGAAAAATTACTGCAAGAAATATTCAAAGGAAAATGAAACCACAGAGCTAATTCATTAAGGTCTTTGAATAAAAACTTAACAATAATAAAAGCTCATGCACACACAGTACTCTACATTTTACACTTTTCTAACCCTAAGAAGGGTTCTTAGGGCGAGTGTAAGTCACATTTCGGACAACCACAAAGTAGAAAACTAATCTAGAACCTGAAGTGAAAAGATCCCTGCGACCGAGCTCTGCGGAGCTCCATGAACTAGAAAGGCCCCAGTTCTTCACTTAGAACATGACTTAAAATAATAACCTTACTGTATTAACCCTGTATTAACCATTATATTCCCTGACAGACATGACAATGAAGCACAAGATACAACTAACCACATACACAAGAACTAGAGAAAGAGTCTGGACCAGCAACATACAACTCTAAACATCAACAGCCACTGAGGGTATCATTATATTCATCATGATATGACATCATCAAAAAAGGTTTAACTTGTTAAGTATAAAAAGCAAAGAGAAATCCAGTAACTTAAAATTTTTCCACTAAAAATAGAATAAAAAGAATTCTGTAACAAAAAAACATAAATAAGACATTACTACATAAGCAACAGGGTACAGTGGAAAAAGCATTGAATCAAGCAATCAAACTGAGTTTGAATCTGGCTCTTAAAACTTATTAGCCGTATGACTATAAATTTACTTAACTTCCTTGAGTCTCAAGTTTTCTTTGCTACAAAATAAGGATAATAACATTTGCACTACTTCACAGGGCTGTTGAGGAGTGCTTAGAGCATCCTTTTATGAAAGGAACAAAATTTCAGAATAATTTAACTAAGATTTGACCTTAAGGAGTCATTACAAGGAAATGACTTAATTTCCCTAAGTGAATATTCTTATCCATATGGAATATCCGCAGAATTAACACAGACTTTTTCTTCTCTGAATTTCCAAATCTCATGCTATCACGTCAAAAAAACTATTGGGAAAACAAGGCTATTAAGGATAATAAACTATATAATAATTCTAGTACAATGTGTTGGTTGGAATGAATGACATGAAGTTGTCAAATATAACTATTTTGAGCCAAAATTTACTAGTAGTTTTTTCAACAACTTGTGATAATCAAGTATAAGGATGAACAAATTAAAGTCACAAGAAAAGATATAAACTTCATCTGAGACAATAATTTCATTCCCTGCTATTTCCCCACAAATCATTTTCGGGTTGTTTTAGTTTTTTTGTTTTTTTTTTTTTAGTGCCTTGTACATAATGGTATTCAATATATACTTCTTGATAAACGAATGATAAAGGTGAGATTTAAAGGTCCTGTACACCTTGTGGTGAAATACTGTTAGCTAAAAATGATCTTAAGGTAAAATGGGAAAAATGAGGGACAGGTACTAGACTAGGTAAGTTTTATACTCTTAGATGATTACGTGCTTGGGAGCAAAAAGAGTCTTGACTCTATGTAATCAGTATATGTCAGAAGCGGAACTTGAACCAAGGCCTTCCTAATTTTTAAGGCTTTCAACTGTCAGAATAACTCTGGGCTTGACCAACTTACCCATTTGTTGAAGAAGGAAACAAAGCCATATCCTTTCGATTTTCCTGTTGCCATGTCTTTCACAACTCGAGCATCTCTAAAATCAGAAGCAATCAGCATTTCAGTTTTACAAATTGAACTTTCCTTACAGAAAGAAAAGTGTGAGCTTCACGCACAATTTATTTTCATGTTTCATCATTAAAGTGACCCTTTTAACACACCAGCAAAATAGTCAAAGCAAATTTTGCTTTTTCTACTATAAATTTTAATGTTTTCTCATGTAGCAGTAAATTAAACAAATTGTATAAACATGCAAATCATTAACTTCTCAAATATATGCAAATATTTTACAGAAGTTGATTCCCAGTAGTTCAAAATGCTTTTTACATTATGTTAAGCACTAGGCATGGTCAAAGCAGCTATTCACATTAAATAAGCCACTTATAGCTCACTAGCACATCAGATGAATGGCTCTCTTTAACCATGCAAATTTATAACTTTCTATTTACCAACACAATCTACCTACTCAGTAAAAAAAAGTTAAAATAGAAAAAATGGAAAAAATAGGAATTAAAAAGGCATACGTCGCCTGTTAACTGAATTCAATTTTCTCAGGTCAATTCGTTACCCCCTTTTTGGACTGTGGGCAGCTGTAAATTTTGAGAAATTGACATTTTCAGAAATGGTTGCATTATTGAAGAAAAATAAACACTAAAAACACTTCAGTTTAAATTACACACTAAAATTTTAAACTAAGATTTTAAACTGCATTTTAAAACAGTAATCATACAGGACTGATTGGAAACTACAAGACATAAAAGCAATTTTATAAAATTCAGAAAATAAATAAGAACTCCAACATTTATCCACTGTGAACCGTAGCTTGTAGTTAGCCAGGGCAATTCTGTCCACATTCTTCAGAGATACTCTGCAAAATAACCAGAGCCCTATTATTTGAGATTGAGTAAAATCCCAGCTATGACAGCTAAAACTCCATACCTCAAAAAACTGGAATGAATTTGTACTTCTCAAGCAATCTGTTTTAAGTTAGCCAGGTATGCTACAATGCTTGTTCTCTCATGACACACCTTCAAAACAGGCTATTCTCACAACAAAAACACATAATCAGAATACCATACATGTACTACATGATGTTAAAGGATCTAATATCTATCATTCCAATTAACACGTGTGCCATTTTTTAGAGCTAATGAACTGACAAAAAAGGCGATTAAAAGGAAAATCTTTTGTCAGCCACTTTTGGGTATTTAAAAATTCTTTTAATCTTACATTTCTGTGCACAAAGCACTCAATTTTGTAGTTTGACTAAATACTATACCAAAGTTATACTTTATCTAATTCCTAATTTAAACCTATTTCTACACTCAAAAAGGAATGAATCTGACAAAAGAAAAAGGAACATTTTTATTTTCAGTAAAGGGGGTGAGAGTAGGCAATATGTTACCAACTGTCTGAAAAATGTTTTCTAAATTTAGGAAATCTGTACACTGCACAGTGTAAAAAAAAAAAGCTGTCAGATTCACTGTCACTTTTTATGTAAATTTTAATTTAAGAAAAATCATGGCAAAACTAATAAACACACAAAAAAAACCTAAGCATCGTATTTCCAATAAAGAAATCAATGAAAAAAATCACATTAATATTAGCTACTTTATGTTCTACTAAAGGTTGGATGTTCTAAAAGTTGAGACTAAAATTTACATTTTGTGTTAGTCCTAAAGTAGAACTAATTCCTGATCATTTGTAATAGGGTATAAAGTGCAACAATAACAACAACAAAGGCTTTAATTTCTTCCTCTACCTAGACTTTTATCTGAATAACTAAAAGGAACGAAACAAAGTAATTTAAGTTTCATTCACCTTATTCATATCTGAGATGTAAGGGACAAATGAGTAGAGAAATGCGCAAAGTAAATATTAGAATAAGTAAAGACTGACTGCAAAACATAGTTGACTCTGCTACTATTTCCAGACCCTAAAACAGATTGAGAGAAACACAAGGAATTCAAACTTATTTCCTAACCAGTACTCAAATAATTAAAGGACAAACTTGGCAATAAAAAGTTAGCTCTTAAAAGGAAAATTTTAGATATGTGATTTTTAATGCAATTTAAAAAAATATGCTACAATTTACTATAAACTATAAAGTTCTTATTTCATCTTGAAGTTTTTCAGCATATAGTTTTAATCTCCTATCTGCCTTTTAAACCTAGCTTCTTACTCCCTCAAAAGTAGTGAAAATGCATTCTTAGTTCATGAGCTATGGACCAGCTCAAAAATATGCAGTCGACCAGATTTGCTCACTCTTGGACTAAAGGACCAATTATTTCCAATAATCTTCAATTTCTCATCATTATCCTTCTCCATTAAGAAAAATCATACTTGGAACGCAGTTACTTTAAAAATTTTAGCTAAATGTAAAGACTGAATGGAATGACAAAACAAAGGGAGAAAACCTTTGTGTTAACCATTCTGATAAAACTCAAACTATGCAAATGTACTAGAATAAAATACTTTGCAAAACACTGAAGTACTTTCTTGACTGCTACCTAAACCAATTGTCTTTATGAAAGTTTAAATTACGATCAATAACAAAATACAAACGTGGGGGTTTTATGAAATATTAATACACTTTTGTAACAGTAAAAAAAAGCTTGGTTTTCTAACTAAACTTATGTTCACTAATTGTTTTTTATTACTATTTCACACAAAAATGCATGCCAAAATAAAACTTCCAACCGGTCTATAAAAAGTTAATACAGATATCAAACAAGATACCTAATCTCTTAACACAGTTAAAAAGTAAAATAACACAGCCAATAAGTTTTAAAAAAAAGATACTACGTAAGAATATATAAATAACTGAAGACCAAAGATTTATGTATTACAAATATAAAGAGGGCACACTGCTACTAGAACATGTATATTAATATTTTTGCAATGATTAGTTATAATTTAAATCTAAAAATCAAGAATCATTTTCAATTTATTGTTATGTAAGCTTGTGTCTAAGTAATAGAAGTTTAAGTTGCCATCTGTTACTTACGATATTCTTCCAAATGGTGCAAAAGCCGCTTTTATATCTTCAGTTGTAATTTCTGGACTGAGATCACCAACAAAGACATGGAAATGATCTTACAAGGGGGAAGGAAAAGGGGAGGGGTAAAAAGAAAAATAAAATTTTAAAGTTTGAAAAATAAATTTAAAGCAAATTTAACATATTGCTGATATGAAATAATTTCCAGACAATTACAAGTAAAACACAGCTCTATATCTAAGCATATAATAAATCCTATCATAATTTTAAAATAATTGCTCATTGACACTATAGCAAGGATCTGGTTTTTAAAAGTTATTATAATGCACTTAAGTTGAACTTGATATTTTTAGTTATAGTCATAGTTACTTATTCTAGAATACAAAACGCTATGAGTTCATTTAAATTCTGCAAAAAAGACATCAAATGACAATTCTCAGAGTAGTGTTAATTATTCACATTAACTCAGTTAACCACTACATAATGCTTTATAAGTTAAAATTGAATAGTGGTATTGTAAAAAACGGAAAACATTTCAGTTAAGACAAGATACCAAAACCTAGCTACATAATAACACTTGGTTTAACCACAGTTTGTGAAGAACAATCAAAGAAATACCTTGCATTGCAACAGTTTGCTGTTAAAGTATTTGACAGTTTTCTCAAAAGCCAACAGTTTTGGTTGCCCAGCCATTACACCATTCAGTTTATGTGAATCCATGTGCAAGTGAACTAAGACTGAAGGCAACAGAATGAAAACAGTAATCCCTTCAACTTTATGTCAGAGTCATTAAAGAATGCACTGGAGAGAAATAAAGATTCCCACAGCTCAAGATATTTTAATTACAAATACATTCTTATTAAAAAAAAATACACAACACCTTACTATGTACAGAAGAGTTTGATGAACACTCTAGAAATGGACATGAAAGTTATAAGTTTAAATTAACTCTTTTTTTTAAGCTATCCCCATGTGGCTGGCCTTAGGCAACACATTTGGGTTGCCATTTGGGAAACTCAGTTTTTAGAAGCAACTCAAGCACTCTGAAGATCTGGGTGAAGAGTAGCACACATCAAGGATGACCTCAAGGAAATAAATTATTCTGCCCCTTCTTTAGTTGGATAAAGAACTTCGAAAGCCTCAGCTACTACCCTAAGGGAGTCAGAGTACCTGAAATAGCACCAGACTATAACAGTCTACTACAGGTCACATTCTGTCAATGCTGAGAAGGGGGAAATACTGCCAAAGACAATTCAAATACAGCCCTTCCCTCCTCCCCGTAAAAAAACCAAAAAACAAAAAAGCTTCAGGTGGTTAGTGAATACCCTTCAGAGATATTTCATTTTATGTTTAAGAAGATACAATTACCTTGTGAACGCAGTGTGCTGACAACGGTACTACCTGATGACAAAGATTAGATTTGTTCTTAAATGTATTAACACAAACATATTAAATCATATCTTAGGACAAAGATCAAAACATTACTGCAAACATGTATGATGCTTATGCTTTATAATAAAACTGTGTACAATAAAAATAATTTATCAAAGACTATAAAATACACTTACTGCTTGTGTCTTTCTTCTGACTGCTAGGAGTTGTTGCCCAATTCACTTTGACTTCCTACAAAAAATATTTTCAAAAGTTTACCTCAGAAAAATTTCAGATACTTTCAAAACTTAGTTTATCATGTATATAATAAAGAAAATTGCACAAGTCTATGATGAACACAAAAGGAATACTAACTAGATTACAGTCAACATATTAAACTTTTGTTTTAATTTATAATATAGAAACAAAAGGTAGTAGAAATATCTTTCCTATATCCTGTTCTCTGTTCACATCACTGAACGAATCTTACCTGAAGTATCAGCCAATGAGACATTTTTCTTCTTGTTTCCAACCTCCCCTTACTAAGTACCTAATTCTGCTATAAGGTTTCATCCATACCTAATTAAAATTCCTTCATTCAACAAACAATAACTGAGAGTCTACTAAGTACAAAGAGATACAGTGGGGGTCCCGCAAAGATGAGTAAGGCTTTGTTCCTTTCCTCAAGGTAGGCTACAACGTAAGTAGCTATATCCCACCCCTTCCCTTAATATTAAAAGCTAAGAGGAATAATGTAATTTACCTTTTGTAGTTCAGATGACCTTTTTTTTTTGCTACTTTAGAAGTGTCTCATCCACTTAATACCGTATAACAACTTTTGAATTTCCACTCCACCCTTCAGTCGTGACAGCTTACCTTACCCATTATCTTCCGTCCATTCATAGCAGCTAGTGCTGCCGCTGCATGACGGTGCTCATAGAACTCCACAAAACAATAAGGATCATTTCCAGCCGTCTATTGAAGAAAACACAGAAAAAACAATTTCTTAAAGCTCTATGTTACCCATTTACTTAAATTGGCTTAAAAAATATTTACTATATAAAAAAAGCTGTACATGGGGAAATCACATTTACTTACTATCACTAAGTAATTTTTTTTTTTTATTTTGACATTGGTTTCATATGAAAATCTTTCAAAAAGCATGGTGCCACCTTAAGACAGAGTATACTAAATGAACGTAATCTTTTCCTGGGTAACCTACTCAGTTATGTATGCAGTTTTTCTTTCTTTTTGAGGATTTTTAAAGTTTTTGTCCTCTAGCTGTCATATGCAGAAGCAAATAAATCATTAACAAAGAGTCTCCTGAACCTCAGTTTCTAATTGATCATAAACTAAGAAACCAGATTATCAAGCTTATTAGCTATAAAACAACAGTATATAATCTCTGAGTGAGAGCATGAAGGAGTTAATTTCTCATAAATAAAATGGGCTTTCTAACATCTACTTTGGCCGACAGAGGTTTTACTGGTTTCTTTCTGGTACATGCCTATGTTCTGAACAGTAGAAGTTCCTTTATCATTAATTACTAAATGACAGAGGTGTTATATCGAATATAAAAATGAACACCACCACCAATATTTTACCTGTACACACTATAATATACAAGTTGACCTTGTAATCTATGGGATTTCTCTTTCTATAATCTCTTTAAAAAATGAAAACCATCTCCTAACTCTTAATGCCCCCCAAAATTCAAAGGAATTAAAACATTTAAAGTGGAACAATGCTATAAATATTCAAATAAACTCATATCAATCAGCAATACAGACAAGAAAAGGAAGTAATCAAAAGCAATGAAGAGGTCTTGGGACAAAGACTTCACTAAGGAAATCTAATTTTGATACAAAAGGGGACATAATGAAAGAACTAATACTTTTATTTCATAAAAAAGCAAAGAACAGACATCTTTAATATTGTATAATTTAAAATACAATATTGTTATATTTGTGGAAATTCTACCAGTATTTTTCCAATAAGAGATCAAAGGATATGAACAGGAATTGCAAAAAAACAAGTGCAAACTACAACTACTTTAATGAAGGAGTTCCAGATTAACAGTTAAGAAATGCACAATAAAAAAAAAAAAAAAACAAAGGGCTCATATCTGCCACCTCATTACAGCAAAATTCAGAAGTAGTCAAAATGTTGTAGGGGTTATGGAAACACAGAAATACTAATACACTCTTGAATGGCACTATAAACGAGTCCAAACATTCTCAAATACAGTTTGGAATTATGTAAGAAAAGTCACTAAACTATTCATAAACTTGGACCCAGAGAGCCTAGTACTGAGTATATATCTCAAAGAGAAAAAAAGATAAGATACTATATAATCAAAATATTCATGGCAACACATTTTTGTGACAGCAAAAAACTGACAGCAAAGTGGGACTTCATCAATTGGAAATGACTGAACAAACTGTCATTTTGTAGTATCACTAAACCATAAGAAACAATGATGCAAGAAATTCAGAGAAATACAGATAAGACTTATTTGATTAAACTAAGGGCAAAAGTTGTAAATGATAGTAGAAAGAGCACTGAACTTGAAAGAACCTGAGTTCAAGTCCAGGTTCTGGGACCTTACTATCTGTGTGACCCTAAGCAAGTCACTTAACCTTCAGGTCTCATTTGTTTTAAAAAAATGAAAAAATGGGGAGGAACATGAGAGGGATTGAACTAAATGCCTCCAGAGGTCTCTTCCAACGCTAAATATATAATCCCAAACAGAACCTAAAGACTAATATTAGCATACTGATTATAATATTAATGAAAATAATACTAAAATGAAGTTGAAACACTGAGTAACAATAATGACCAATCTCGGTCAAGGAAAAGAGATGAGAAAGCATCTCTTTCCTTTCAGAAGACATGTAAAGATATACTAAATATGTCAACTGTGTCAATTCCTTTCTTCTATCTGCTGTTACAAAAGAGCGTAAGGAGCCTATCTGGAAATAACTGCAGAGTGTAAAAACAAAAGGCACCCATAAAACATATTTTTTTCAAATTCTACCTGTGCTGTTAGTGAGCAGAATGACACAAGGGAGTACAATAAAGGTAAAAAATGCAACATTATATAATAAAATGGAAAATCAGAAAGTACCTAGTTATCTTACAAGTAGAATATACAAATGAAAATGAATGCTCATATGACTTACTAAGCCTGGACCACAAGAAGGCATTTGAGCAGTCTACCTGGAAATTAGAGCAAAGAAAGGATGTTCATATAATCCTTTGCTCCCAAGAAATGCTCAGAGAATTCATGCTTTGGGGGTTAGGGTTGGGGGAAAGGGAAGAGGAAGGGGGAGACATGACTTATAAAAATCTTCAAAGATTAGTCCAGCAAAAGAAAACAACCCTATATTCAGGTGTGCTTATCAAGGGAAATCTTTCCTTTTCCATTCCACAGCTAAAACCTAAATTTCTTGTTCACCTAAGGTCAAGGCAAAAATCTGGAATGGGAAGAATGAAAGAAGAAAAAAGTAGGGAAAAAAATATTTTTTAATCTCAAAGGGAGATTCCTTTACCATTAACTTTACCATTCCTTGACTCCCATCCCAACCTACTGACCCCAATTCACAGGTATGGGGTAGATTTAAGGTCAATACAGTGCACCCACAGAGAACAATTTTTTAGGCCTGATTAGAGTCCACAAACAAGGGTAATATTAGAGGCATTGAAGAAGATGTAGGGCACTAATGCTTTGAAATTTAAAATATATACAACAAAGGGTTTGGGAGTCCAAAGTCAATTTTAAAAAAAAAAAAACCAAATATAGGAGAAAGGTTAGAGAGGATATAGGGAGGGAAATGCAGGAGGAAACATTTAAATAAGTACCCCATTAAACTAAATTCTCAGGGTGGTATCTTGAAAATAAGAGAAATAAGAGACTTTTAAGACAGCTTCAAGAGAGGGAAAAGAAAATTAAACTTTAAGAAAAGAGTATCTATGGATGTTTTTTCCCCACATTATGACTTTTTTAACGTGCATTTTTAAGTCTCTCTAACCAACCAGATCCATGATTTCACTTCTATATGAATATATTAAGGTTTAAATGGAAAATCCAAATCATTTTGCAAAACAGGTAGGTAAGATCTAATTAAATGTAAATTTTAAAACTTAAAAATGCATGTTTAATGTCTGCAGCCTCCTGAGAGAAAAATGAATACAAAATAACTGTAATGATCAATCTTGATCCCAGAAAACCAATTTGAGGAAAACATATCTCTTTCCTTTCAGTTCAGAGGCAGGGATTACATGTGTAAGACACTTCATACACTACCAGATGTGGTCATGTGTTTTGCTTCTTAACTGCTTTTCTTTGTAACAAAATGGGATCTCAAAATTTACATAGGGGAGATCTGTCCAGGAATGGCTCAAGTAAAATAAAAATGAAAACCCTCAATAAAAGTTCAAAAAATATACTGAAGGGCTTTTTATTATCATTTCAATTTACTAACATTTAATTTCAAGATTCCTTATATCTATTTAAAAGGCATTTCAAATATAACCAAGAAGCCTATGCCTTATGCCTCAAAACTCCTTAGATTCCTAGCTATGGTACATTCCTTTTCTGTGAAAAATATGGTTAAGGATAAAGTGGCACTCAGTGACTTACTTCAACGATTCACTTTATATGTACTGTATGTGTATACATGTGTATATATTTATGCATACACCTCCCCCAACTTCATTAATAATTAACAAACTCTGAATTATTAATTTCTGGAATTATTAGTTTAAAAAAAAAGAACTAAGTAAAATACCCTTACATCCATAATCATCTTGCAGTTTTTGCATGGTCCAATCTGGCTGAACAGCTGAAGAATTAGAGCTTCTGTCACATCTCGGGAAAGGTTGCCTACATACCTGTAAAAACAAAAAAATCATCTTTCCAAGTGTTTCTTTGCAGGTCAAAGACAAAAAGAAAGGCCCCATATACTTCAAAACAGTCACAGTCATGGCAGCAATTTTTGTGGCTGCAAAAAACTGGAAACAACATAGGTGACCAATGGAATAGTTAGAAGAATTGAAGAGTATTACTGCATCATGTGAAAAATAGATTAAAAAAAAAACAGCAATGGTTGTACAAATTAGATTTTGAAAATAGCAGAATCAGGAAAACAACATAAACAATGACTACAGTAATTAAATGTTAAGAACAATAAAATCTGAACTCTCTGAATATGATGACCAAGCTTGACCCCAGAGACATGAAAATGCACCTCCTTTCATTTCTTTGCAGAGCTGGAGATCTACAAATATGAAACACTGAATTTAAAATCAGACTCCACTGAATTGTAGGTTAATTGTGAACTTTAAAAAAACTCTTTGTGACAAGAGATTGTTTAATAGTGGGTATGGGTGGGTGTTTGAAAACAAAGTTCATGTAAAAATTTAAAGTTATCAAAATTAAAAATAAAAGTCATCCTTCTGCATTGTTTCTAAAGTGGTTTGACCTAAAAACAAGGAAGACTAAGGATTAAGCAAAGCTGGGTCAGCTTTAAGATATATTCATCCCAGGACACACTTAGAATCTCAATAGATGAGAACTATCTTAATAATATGTACTTAGGCAAAAACTGTGTCACTTACAATTATACTGGACATTTCATCATGAGAAAAAAATGTTAAATTTTATTTTAAGTGAAGGTCTTCTCTTAGTCTATTCCTATTGCTTCAAATCAGATTCACGATGACCAATACTAAACCTAACAAGATGTTCTTGATATGAAAAATATACCTTGCAACAAATAACAAAATTTAGGCAGCAATCCTAATATTTGTAATTAATCTAATTTGTAATTAAAACGGTAGTATTTTGCTCACAGAACTACTTCAAACTTAGGTGGCTTCAAACTTAATTTGGAGGTCCAGCACCCAATACAAATGCAAAGCCTCAATGTTTGGATGTTTTGCCAGAACATGTGCTCCAAGGGAATTCCTTTACAGCATTTGGTTGGATCAAATATATCACAAGATGAAACATTAGAATGTTCTAGCTTTGTTATGTTCGGGGAAAACTCTTTATCAGAAAGCTGGCCAGTCAAGTTTTGTTGTTTTAGTTCAGTCTTTGGATCTCCAATGCTTAGCACCAACAGGGCCTGGTACTTAGTAAATGATTGTTGACTGATCAAGCAAAACTTTTTTATGACCTATCGCTAGATGACTCAATAAGTCACCTACAAATTATTTACTATTATCTACAAATACTAAGATGTGGAACAACTGTGATCTATGTCAAATAAAGCCACAGGTCTTCAGAAGTAGTAAAACACAATTACTAAGAACACAAAGAAAAACAGAAAATTCGTAAAACTTCTTTAAAAAAATATGCATGTTATATATATGCTATATGCACATACATCTATGTATATTAAACTGAGATCTGTAGTACAATTTTATATACCTGATAGACATTACTAACCAAAATCACATACTGCACACAAATCCTAAACAATTCTCCTCACAACCTCAAATACCCAACTTATATGTCATTTTAAACAATTCCATTTAGAGTCACAGCATGTAGAGCTGTAAAAGATAATCTTCTTCATCTCCCTCACTGCATAAATGAAGAAATCAGGGTCAGAAATGTCACAAAGGTCAACGGCAAAGGTCTGATTTAGCTTTTGCCTCCTGGGCCCAAATTCAAGGCCTTTTTTTTTTTTTTTTTAGAGTCAACAGAACATTTTAAAGGTAGCAAAGAAGTGCTCTTCTTAATGGAACAATGGAAAGCCTTCTATTAAGGGACACTAACCAAAAAACGTCAGGAGCAAGTGATAGTTACAAGTAAAAAGCAAATTGAATTAATAGTTTAAAAATTACCTTAGGAGAAACATAAAACGGTTTATTTCTGTAATTAAGCACTGAAAAACAAAACTATTCAATTAAAATACATTAAAAATACAATTTTATATTATGGACCATTTAAGTGAAAGAAAAGGTAGGCCAGTCATTTGGCAGAACAGAGAATAAATGATAGGCCATCCCTTATGCATTATTGGTATATACGTAATATATCTGCTCCTTCCCTCCCCTAGCATACTGAGTATACCTTTCAAAAAGTTTATAGGGCAGGACAGGAGTCTCCTAAGTTGAAAGGGCATGACTAAGTTATGAGCTGCATTATGACTGGAGAAAATATAGCCTGTGGAAGCTATGACTCTCTGAATGCAGGCCAAGCTTACATTAACTTTCCTGGCTACCATGTTACAATACTGAATATTGAGCTTACAGGCTAAAAACTCAGATTTTTTTTTTCCTCACATAACCTATCTAACCCATGCTTACTCCATCTTACACTTCGGTTAGAAAAAAATCAAATTCATAAGTGTATTTATGTTTTTCCCAAATTTTATTAGATTCACCCAAATATTCTAGTCCATCAAGATCTCTTTAGATTCTGGCTGTCATTCAATGAATTAACTATCTATCCTCAATGTCATCTCCAACTATGAGTGTGACATCCTTATCTTTTTCCAAACACAATAATATATTAAGCAGCTACAGGGAAACCCTGGGGCACTTCACTGAAGACTTCTCTTCTAATTAATTAATGGCTACTGTTACAATCTAGCCAATTAATCAATTCCAAATCCCTCTTAATAGGTGTTTCTAACTTTTTTTATGTCATAGACCATCTACCACCATCACTATACTCCCCAGTCACTTATCCTATTTGACAGTTTAGTGAAACTAAATGTTTTTAAATAAATAAAATAAAATGCATGGGACTACAAATGAAACTAAAATAATTACCAAATACTTTTAAAACAAATTTCTAGATCCTAGGTTAAGAATTACTGCTCTAAATTTATTATCATCTAGTCTACATTAACTGAAGAAGGAAATGGCAAACCACTCCAGTATCTTTGCCAAGAAAACCCCACAAACAGTATTAAAATGCTAAAAGATAGGGTACTGGAAGATGAGCCCCTCAGGTTAGAAGGACCAGGGGGCCTCTCAAAGAGTTGGACACTGATGAACAGCAAATTTCCATCTCTTCATTTTTTCCACAAGAATAGCATGAGCCTTTAATCAAAGTTTTGCTAAAATGGAAGCAAGCTACATATATTAAATCTACAGCACTTCTCTGAACTTACAGGGATCCCTGTCAAAAAAAGGAAACAAGGTTATACTGGAATGATTCGTTCTTGAATTAAGCCATGTGGCCTGTTTTTAATTACCACTTCCTTTTGTAGATGTTCACTAACCATTCTGCCAGGAAATGCAGTTAGGCTCACTGACTTGGAATACAGATTCCATTTTCTTTCCTTTTTTTGAAAGCTAAGCATTTAACATTTGCTGCAACACCTCTCCTATTCGCCATAATTTTTCAAATGCCATTTACAGAAGAGAAGAATACACATACAAAACTGGATGTAGAAAGGCATTTCACTCAAAAGGGAAATAAGAGGGAATGAGGAGAAGGGGGAAGTAGATGTAAGGTAGACTAAGGATTAGTCCTAAATGAAATAAGGCTGTGCAAAGACATTCATACCTCTTTTGGTGATGGCAAAGAAAACTAGAAACTGAGGGATGCCAATCAATTGGGGAATGGATAAACAAGTTATAGCATATATATGTGATGGAACACTATTGTGCTATAAAAATGAAGGAAATGGTTCACAAAAAGCTGGGAAGACTGTATGAACTAACACACAGAATGAGCTGAATAGAACCAGAAGAACAATTTGTATACTTACAACAATACTATCAAGATAAACTAACTCTGAAAGACCTAGGAACTCTGATCAGCATAATGACAAGCCACAATGATGAAACATGCCATTTACTTCCTTAAATATAGGTAAAAGTCTGAAAGTGTAGAATGAACACTCTCTCGCTCATGTGTCTCTGTATGTATGTATGTATGTATGTGTATATATATATATGTATGTACATGTCTATGTCTACATCTGAGAAACAGATTTAGTCCTAGTGAGGTTTTTTCTCCCCACTAAACCATTCAGACAGAAACAATAGGATAAGCACCTGGAACCTAGATTTTCTTAACCCCTGTGACATCAGGATTTTTCTCTACATCATGATCTCTACACAGAGATGCAGCCATTAGTACCCTGCTTCCACCTTTAATACTCTCCTTTCTCCCCATACCATGTGAAGCCTGTTGCTTAAATGTAAAACCCCATGTTCTTTACAAATCTTTTAAGACCCAGTAGTGACTTTAACCACCTAAACTTTTCTTTCACCATTTTCTACATTCTATAAAACAACCTGTTTGAGAATACAAATTTGCCAAACTAGGGGTAGCATGATAAAACTGGCACTTGGGAGATTCAAGTCTCTGACCTGCTGTGTGAATTTGGGAGAGCTATTTAACTTTTTGATCCTCAGCTTGAAACAAATGATTCCTAATGGCTCTTCCTAATCTAATAATCTAAGGATAAACCTTTTAGGGAGTAGAAGAAAGCTGCTCTATTCTTATTTTGCTTCCGTCTTCTTTGCCATGTAGAATGATACCTATACTGGACAAAACAAAAATGAATAATTAAAGAGTTGATACCTAAGGTAAATAAAGAGATGGTAAGAAAGCATTTAACTGTCCAAAATGAGTTCAAAGTCCCCTGACCCAGATGAACTGTATCCTTGAGCACTGAGTAAATTGGTGGACATGATCCCTAAGCCATTCTCAGTCATACCTGTATTTTTTAAATTAAATGGTACTCTTTTTTTAATCAGCAAAAATCTGACCTCTCTCCCTTTACCTCCCTTTAACTGAAAAAGAAAAACAAAATCTGTTACAGATATGTACAGTCAAGCAAAATAAATTTCCTACCCTGATCATGGCAGAGAGAGAGGGAGAGAGAACAATTTATGGATGGATGAATGAACAGCTAAAGAGATACGCATAAGATATGGTCACTGTAGCAATGTTTTGTTTGTTTGTGATTACTTGCTATAGGTTTTGCTTTTCTTTTCAACAGGAAGGCAGAAAAAAGCTAGGGTTAAAAAAATGAAATATGAACAGAAGGAAGGCCAGAAGGAATCACAAACTGGACAGCTTTGAAAGTTACATGATGAATTTATTAACTTCAAACGAAAAGAGAGTCCCACATAATATTCAGTTTCATTTACAATCTCCTCCTTCTGTTCTACCATGTATACAGACAAGCTCATTTTATTTTTATTAGTTTTTTAATTTAAATTATTTATGCCAAAAAAAGAATATGGATGAAAGAAATTAACACAACTACAGTAATTTTATAGTTTAAAAATTGTAAATCAATTCCATTATATATTACTCTCCCCACCCCTTCCTTCCAACCAAGCTAACTCTTTGGCCGTTCCTCATTCAATGTCTCCATCCCTTTTCACACCTAGAATGAGATTCCCCTCCTCACTCACAGCCTCTCAGAAGCCCATTTCCTCCAAGGCTCAGCTTAAGTGGCCCCTTCTACAAAGACTTTCCTGACACCCTTCCTCTTTATAGTTGGCATATACTTTTTATCTACATAGGCACACTCATACCTTTGTTGTCTCCTGTGAATAATTCAAATAAAAAAAGGTGGGGGAGGGGGTGATTTGGATGGGTCCTTAGTTCTACTTCAAGTTTAATATTCTATGAAGATGTGATCAATAACAGCAGTTTTAAAATTTTAAGTGGACTGAGGTATCGAACTCCAAGAAGGTAGAAGTTCCCAAGTATCATCTAAACCAGATTAAAATGTAACTGAAAGATGTTTAACAAAATAAATAAAAATATAATACTACATTATACTACAAAGCTGTCCAGTTTGTGAATCCTTCTGGCCTTCTTTCTGTTAATTGTAATTTTCTACATCAATATTCCAGAAGCAAGCAAGATCCTTTCTATTTGAATTTGACACCACTGCAATAAGAAACCAGAGGTTGCTTCAAAATGTCAACATATGAGAATACTCACTAAAATATTAGCTTTTAAAGACAGAAAGGATCTTAGTGATTGAGTTCAATTCTCATTTTTAAAAATGAAACCAGAGAAGCTATAGGATTTGGCCAAGCTCCCAAGCTAAATAACAGCAGAATGTACACCAGAGTCCAGTTTTCTTAACAAAGAACAGACCAATTTCTCAATGTTCCCAAAATACTTATCCCACAAGTTGCCTCAATTCCACTAGCATTGCTTAACCCTTTCTATACACCCAGCCAATGAAAGTGCAAAGTAGTATTACGTTGGTGACAGGTGCATGGCTGGAAACACACACATACAGTCCCAGGCTTTTAAGCATAAAAAAGGTAATAGGACTCCAAAGTACTAAAACTCAAGAAATAAATTATCAACCCTGTACACAGGATACAAATATTCAACAATGCTACTAAGCTCCACCAACAGCATATGTTCATACATGACTATATGGACTATATATGACTATAATTTCCTCAAATCATCTCACAGCCTGACTCAACCGTTGTCTCTTTTGTTTACAAAGTACGGTAAAGCAAAACAAATCAACACATTGGCCATATCTGATAATGCATGGCTCATTCTATCAATTAAATTCCATCCCTTTTCTAAGGAGGGTGTAGGAGCAATACTTTATCTTCTTGTTTGAAGTCATGTTTGATCTGTACTGAGTCTAAAGATTTCCAGCAGGTGTTTTCCTTCACAATAATATGATAATAACTGGTTTGGAGTATGGAGAAAGGACATGGGAAGTACATTCTAGGTGGAAGAAAATGCAAAAGCATAAAAACAGTAATTCCAATTCTCTCAACTAACACTTCAATGGCCTCTTCTCAATTCTCATTCTCTTTGACCTCTCTGCAATCTTCTTCATGCTCCTCTCTCTAGGTTTTCAGAACATTACTCTCTCCTGTTTCTATCCACTCCTGTCTCTTTTACTGAATCCTCCTCCAGATCATACCCTCTAAATGTATATGTCTCAAAAGATTCTCTCTGAAGCCCTCTTTTCTTCTTCATCTATAGTTTCAATTGATTTCATCAACTTCCATGGATTTAAAAATCTACCTATCTCAAATCAACCTAACATGCCTTAAAATTCTTGGTTGATCTCCAACTGCCTTCGAGATATCTCAAATTGGATGCTCAGTAGCATCTAAAAATCAGTATGTCCAAAAATGAACTCATTATCTTTCCCCCAAATTTCCTACCACCTTTCCTATTACTTTATAGAGGGCAACATCATCCTCTCCCAGTCCCTCAGGTTCACAATTTAGGAGTCATCCTGGACTCCTCACTATCTCTTACCCTACCCCCCACATCCAAGCTGTTGTCAAGGTCTGTTGATTTCACCTTTGCAATCACCTCTTCTGTAAGCCCATTCTCTCCTCTGACATGCCCCACGTCCCCTACTCTATAGTGGAAACCCTCATCACCTCACACTTTATCACAATAGCCTACTGGTGGATTTGTCTGCTTCAAGTCTCTCACCACTCCAATCCAACCTCTCTTCAACAACTAATATCATTTCCCAAATTCCAATGGCTCCCTAGTGCCTCTAGAATAAAATATAAAATGCTCTGTTTGGTATTCAAAGGCCTTCATAACCTAGGTCTACCTCCACCATGAACCCTAACCTTTCTAGTCCTCTTGGACATTATGCTCTAACACATTCTCTTCCATTCAGTGACACTGGTCTCAAAGCTGTCCCACAAAGACCCTCTACCTCTTGAATCCCAGCATTTTCTTTGGTTATCTCCTGTGCCTAGAAAGTTTTCCCTCCTCTTTTCTGCTTCCTGACTAATCTTGGTTTCCTTTTAAGCTCCTCTTCTACAAGAAGCCTTGCTCAACTCCTCTTAATTCCAGTGAATTCCCTCTTTTAATTATTTTCCTTTTATCTTATGCATAAGCTTGTTTGTACTTTGTTTGCTTGTTCTCTCCCTCATTAGATTGTGAGCTCCTTGACAGCAAAGAGTCTTCTGCTTTTTGTAGACCTTAATAGACATTATTAACACAGAGCCTGGCACATGCTAGTTAATGCTTACTGACTTGACTGAATTTGTACATGGAGTGGGGAGAAAGGAAGTATTGGTGGCTCTTTATTCTTCTAAAAAAAGATTATAGCTGAACTTTCAAAGTCAGAATGAAGATGAATTCTCAAAGCACAGTCCTTTAAGAAATTCTATAATGTTTACTACTAAAGTTCTTAACCATCAACATACCCTAAGATAAGAAAGTACAAAAAGGTGGTATCATATCAGAATAATCTACATATTCTGGTGAAAGTCATAAATTTTTATTTTGTCCTCTTCTTACAAATCAAAAAGGAAAAAAAAGAATTGATCCAATGAACAACTTCGTTTGCACCATGTTCTAATCAACTGAATTATTTGTAAACCCTTAACAGATTTAAGATTATTAGACAGCTCTCTCCAAGTCAATTCAGCTAAGAAATAAGAAACAAGTTTGAGACTTTCAAAGAAAGAAAAACTACTAAGCGATTCTTCCAAACAAAGTGGCTATAGAAATGGAGACACATCAGGAAGCTCCCACAAACTTACTACTCTTTGAAAAAAGCTGAAATTCATAACTGATTTCACAGAACGATTTAAAAATCCAATGAGAAGTTATATTGACTTCTTCCACTCCAGAAATACACAAAAAGTCAACCAGAATCCCACCGGTAACAGGAACTTCCAGGACAAACAAATTGACAACCTCCCCGATTGACCATGTATGGGCAAGAGACACATGTGGCCTCTAAGTTCTGTGTACAGAGATGGAGACCAGCTATGAGAGATCTTTATAAACTCCATTCTGCCTAAGGTGCCAGAGAGCCCTGAAAATTCAGTACTAAATCTAAGATCTAAGGCCTATCTCCAGTAGGCAAAAGAAGTGCAGGAATCCAGATTGAGACCAAGTTGACCAACTATCCTAACCAAAAGGACAGCAGGGGTCAGAGCCTGACCCTGGCACAAAGCCCCAATTCAAGAAATAAACAAAGCTAGAGAGATGTCAGGAGAGAAACCTAAGGGATTAATCAATAAGTAAAATTACTATAGATCTAGGGATACCCAAAAAGGAACAAGTAACTTCATAACTACAAGCAAACTCAAAGAAAATAAAGGATATTCCCCAAAGACCATATGAGAATATCTGGAAGAAATTAAGGCAGGGAAGGTGGGGGGGTGGGGGGGTGGAGAGGTGGAGTGGGCAATGAAATAAAAGCTATAGAGAAACGAATTAGAAGACAAATAGCTGGAATAGTAAGTGGTAAATCTTGTCGAAGTAACAGATTGCCTGAAAACTATAATAAACCTGACAGAAATCAATAACTATAACAGCAAGAAATATTACCAAAAAAAGGAAAAATATAGAAAATTTAAGATATCTAATATAAAAAATTGACTTGGAAAAACAGTTTAATGAAAGATAATTCAAGAATCACCGGATTCCTTGAAAACTATTTTTTTAAAAAGCCTAGCTAGATGTATTTCAAGAAATCACAAATTAAAAGCTGCCCAGATCTATTAGACCCAGAAAGTCACTCATCAATCACCCTCACCAGGGGAGCGGACCCCAAAATTTCTGAAAAGTCCCCTAGGATTATCAGCCTAAAATCCAGAGTTTACACATCAAAGGGAAAAAAAATGCTGGAGTTGAACAGGAACTTGAAACTTGAAAACACACACACAGTTTTAAAGTAGTTTACATTACATTTCATGCACAAGTCTTTGCTGACAATATGCTCTAGTTAGCCTATTACACCCATCATTTACTCCTTTTTAGTCACTTGCAAGTTTCATTCTTTGGATATTGTAGTATTACATGATTTTCAATCATAAGGCATCACCATGAGACTATACCTATTGTAAAGATGAGTTCTGGTGGCAAAGAAAAACTTAGGGCCATTGAAAATTCTGTATAATTTCCCCAAAATGATAAAAACCTACTCTCATTCTCCTATCAAATAGGGATTTGTTCTATGAAGTTTGGATTCAGTCAAAGGGCTGCACCTGAGAACCTAGACGGCCACATGTCACCTCAGGGCCGCAGGTTTCTCACCCCTGTCCTATCCAAATATGGTCCCAACTCATAATCTACCTGAACTATTTGTTGAAGATACATGTACTGACTCAATGGATTGTCTATTCAATTGCTTATCCTGTTCTGAGCAATATCATGTTGCTGTCTTATGGCTAGGAGTCGTAGAACCCTAGTGGTCTTTCAGAACTGAAAATGATTATCACTTAACAAACAGTGAGTACAAGTAAAAAATTATAAAGCACAATCACGTTATGCAAGGCCTTCTGACATTTATCTACTTAATTTTTCCATTTCATTAGATAAAATTTGGAATGGTTTAAATGGAGAATTCAACAAAACTTCAAATATTTAAAATTTTCTTAAGCCCAAGGTCCCTAGAAATAGAAGTACTTGCCTCAAGACCTTGTTTCCAATCTAATCCTTATAGCCGTCACTGAGAGACCCTTCATGGCACGGTGTAGTACGAAGTGGCCTGGCCAGGGGGATCTCGAATGCCAACCAAAGCCAGGAGGTTGGTTGCCATTATTCTTTATTCTCTCCCTCCTTCAATATGTCATGAATGTAACGAGGAACTTACATTCTAATATGGGGAGATAGCAGAAAAGGAGGCTTAATTTGCAAGTCAGATAGAAGGGCCTTATTTCTGCTCCTAAGTGTGCAACAGCAAAGGAGATGATAACTTACTTTCTTTAATGTGACTTCCATTAAAACTGTACTGGTATCAAAGACTTTGGTGAGGATTTATTTTCCTGCTCCTTTGAGAGCCATGGCTGTTGAGGAGGCAGGGACTACAACATCTGTAGATGAAGTTGCCAAGTCACTTATGCACAAGAATTGCTTCTGTGGACTGTGACTTCTGGGGGCCAGGCTAGAAATAGAGTCACTGGGGGTGGAGGATGGGCTGAAAAGTTCCCAAGGCTTTTATAAAGTCTAGTAGTGATGATTGGTGGTATCAGGATCCTTCTCTCCCAAGTTTGTTCCCCTTCATAATGGTCGAACAGCCAAGTTGAAAGGCCTGGTTTGGGAACAGGGATGTGGAACAATTGCCATTCTCAGGACTGTTTAGGTCCTGGGCCTGGCAGATGCCTCCTCCTGCCTCTCCTTCACGTTGCCTTGTTGCCTCAGCAAGGGTAAGCATTCTTGTCTATTAGAGTTGATGTTAGTGGGGATAGTGCCAGTTGCCTAAAGGAATATCCCCCTTAATAAAAATGACAGTGTCATAGATGTCTACCAGAATGGAGGAGGAAGAGGAGGCAGTAGATAAGAAACTTAAGTAATTTAAAACAGGATGCAGTGCACTGACAATTTAGGGAAATCAACAAAGGATACATGCAGTAATTTGTAGAACACAAACTAGAAAGCAGTACTCTTATCATATTTCTGTATTACTTTACTATAATGCTTTTAAGTGGTGCTGTAATGTAAAAGATTTAAATTATATAAATAGCAATGATACTTTCTAAAATAACTCATAAAAATAAAAACTGATAAAGCAAGGTGGTTTCACAGTAACCAAACTCAAACTGTATTACAAAGTAATAATCATCAAAATAATCAGTGGAATAGATTACGTACACAATTCACAGTAATATAGCAACATACCATAGTAATATGGTGTTTGACAAAGCCAAAGATTCAAGAATTTGGGACAAGAAATCATTATTTGACAAAAACTGCTGGGAAAACTGGAAAGCAGTTTGGCAGAACTATGTATAGACCAATAATCTCACACCATACACAAAGATAAGAGCAAAATGGCTACATGATTTAGACATAAAGGATGGTATAATAAGCAAATCAAGGGAGCATGGAATAGTTTACCTGTCAGAGTTTTACAGGTAAGGGGAAGAATTTATTACCATGCAAGAGCTAGAGAGCATTAAAGGATATAGATAATTTTGATTTCATTAAATTAAAAAGATTTTGCACGCACAAAAAAATGCAGCCAAGATTATAATGAAAGCAAGAAACTGGAGGGAAATCTGCAAATTTATTCTGATAAAGGGTCTCATTTCTCAAATACATAGGAAACTGAGTCAAATTGATAAGAATGAGTTATTCCCCAATTGATAAATGGCCAAAGGATAGTTTTCAGGAGAAATTAAAGTTATCAAGTCATACGAAAAAATACTGTAAATCACTATTAAAGAAATGAAAATTAAAACTCTGAAATTAAAAACAAAATTAAAACAATACCTCATACCTCTCAAATTAGCTAATATGACAGAAAAGGAAAATGACATGTCAGAGGGAATATGGAAAAACTGGGGTACTAATAATGAACTGTTGATAGAGCTGTGAACTGAACCAACCTTTCCAGAGAGCAATTTGAAACTAAGCCCAAAGGAATATAAAATTATGTATAATCTTTGATCTGGGTAGCTGTTGTCCTTCATTCTAGAAAAGGACCAAGATGACATCACCATGATAAATTCAAGGTTCATTTTGTCTCACTTTGGCTGATCAGACCAACAGGAGCTTGGAATGCTCTATCACAGATTGGGTGCAGATAGTGCGTGTGAACATTTGGGGTGGTTATTCCAAATTTGCACATCCTAGGTTTCCTTTGTGCTGTTTCAATTCTGCTTCGCTTATAGAGCACAGCACCTTTTCTGATGTGGGCATGGCATGCTCTATCCCAACGAGATCTAAGAAAAAGGAAAAGGGTCTATATGTACAAAAACATTAGCTCTGTTTGTAGTGGCAAAGAATTGGAAACTGAGGGGATGCCCATCAATTGAGGAATGGCTGAACAAGTTGTGGTACATGATTGTGATGGAATACTATTGTGCTATAAGAAATGACAAGCAGCTATCAAGAAATGACTAGCAGGACACTTTCAAAAAAACCTGGGAAGACTTACCTGAACTGATACAAAGTGAAATGAGCACAACCAGGAGAACACTGTATACAATAACAGCAATATTGTATAATCATTCTCAGAAATACAATGATCCAAGACAATTCCAAAGGACTTAGGATGAAAAATGCTATCCATCTCCAGAGAAACAACTGATGGACCCTGAATGCAAATTAAAGCATGTATTTTTTACTTTATTTTTCTTACTTTTTTTGGTTTGCATCTTCTGTTCCAATATGGCTAATAAGGAAACATTCTGCATGACTATACATGTATATCTATATCAAACTGCTTGCTTTTCAAGGAGGGGGAAGAGAGGGAATCTGGAATACAAAATTTTAAAAATCATATGTTAAAAATTTTTGTTTATATGTAATTGAGGGGAAAAAAGTAAATGTACTCTCCCAAAATACTTTATCATTTATTCATAAATCTAGTCTTTGTACATACCAGAATTACTTTCCAATATATTACAGTTAGGGAACTATGTTCATTTCTGAATTCCACCCTACCTAACTTACTATGGTACTAAGATAAATATGCCACTATCACAGTGCAGGCACTTAATAAATGAATGATGAATGACTATTTGTAACTATATACAGTAGTTTATACATAAGTATCCATCATTACTGCACAGTCATTTCTTAAAAATCACCAAGCACTTTACACAGGAATCAACATACTCAAACCAAGGAAAGCATCTCCCTCATTTTGAAACTAGTTTACAATCAAAAGCCAACCTTAAAAAATGTATCTAAAATTCTACCAGTCCATATTTTCAGAAATAAGCTCTTAGTTTTAAGAACTGTAGAATGGAAAGACTACCGACCTGAATTTTAGTCCTGACTGACATGCCATAGAAGCAAAGTTAGGCAACTCCCTTAACCTGAGCATTGGGTTCTTCATTGGTAAAAATACTATGGACAATACTTTCACTACCTTAATCCAGAAGGTTGTCCTAAGCATCAAATACGACTGTGTGTAGAGCACTTTGTAGCCTATAGGTTATTACAAGTTACTGAGTTCATCAAGATAAATTCTATTTCAAGTGGATAATATCATTTCATGTTTGGGAAAAGCCTACATTGGATTTTCTTTTAAAGAAAAATTTAAATCACAATTCAATCCTTTCCCTAACATATTTTGTGCAGTTACTTCTTGAATGCCAATAGTATAAGGCATAACATGGATTAATAAAATCTACCAATAATCATATACCTCATTTTAGCCATTAGAATCAAACTCTTCTTCCAAACCTAATCTTTGCTAGTAAAGGAATAAACAATACCCTGCCCCCAAGATATGGTTAACACAAGTGAGCAGACAAAATGATGTTTAGCAGAAAAGAGAAAAGGTAAGAAATGAAATCTCTACCTCCTGACCAGTTTATTCACTTACAGGTCTCCTCAGTATTACTGGGCAGCATTCGGATTTACAGTCTCAGAAAATTTAAGTATTGTTTCAAAATTATATTACTCTCTCTTACAAGCAAGGTGAGTTCATTAGCATTTGAGAAAAAACTACACAAAAGGTTTTCAGTGAGAAGAAAATTTAAAAGTGGCTTAATTAGCTTTCACACTCCTTAGAGATTGAAAGAACCTTCATTCCCCTTCAGTTTCAACAAGGAAATATGCTAAACAGGAATGAGAAATTTGTGGCCTGGAGGCCACATATGGTCCCCTAAAAGTCCTTAAGTGCTGTCCTCTGACTGAATCAAAACTTCACAGAACAAATGGGGATTTGTTCATATGGCCTCAAGGCCACAGGTGGCCCACTCTTGTGCTAAGCACATATAGACATCCACAGATATAAATGTAGATATGATAAATTCCCAGCTTCCATGAAACTCACGTGATACAGAGATTTGACAGGTGACCACAAATGAATAAACTGGAGTGTGAGGACAGGAAAAAGAATGAACTATCTTCCAGAAGCGAATGTAATGTAATGTCTCAGAGAACATGGGTAATCAAGCAAAAGCTTCATAGAAAAAGTTCATTTAAACTGGGACTTGAGTAATAGGACTTCAAATAGCAAAAATTGGGGGAGAGGTAAGTACCACAAGGAATAGTAGAGAGAAAACAACCTGAGAAACAGATCATATGGATAGTATAGAAAAAAGTTGAAAAAAATTTTGAGCAATTCCAAACTGCTAAGGACTTTGAATACTAGGCTGAGCTTACAGTTAGAATGTTACTGCAATAATCTTAGAAAGGTAGTAATAAGGACATGGTCTGTAATTGTGGCCACAAGAAAGTGAACTAAACAACTAGCTACTGGGAACAAAGGGAGAAATCTAAAATAACACTTACAATGTCCCCTAACTCTAAACTTGTATCCAAGATCCTCACTTCCACTTTTTCCTACTCAAAGATCTTTTGTGCCTCCTTACTATCTCCAAGACAACATATAAATGTCTCAACCTGGCACTTAAAAGCCTCCACAAAAAAAAAAAAATGACTACTACTTATTTTTCCCTTATTTCACATTTCTCCCCTCCCCTTCCCAGATCAGACAAACTTGCCCTGTGCTAGCTATATATTCCATCTACCACCACCTTTGCAAAGATGGTTCCCCATCTCGAAGTCTTAGAATCCCTAGCTTCCTTTAAAACATAATCCAGCTGTCGTCTCTTAAATTAGGCCCCCTAGTTAGCATTCTCATCCTCCCTCCAGAAATTACTTCTTGTAACTTTGTATTTATTTATTAGTGTATATATCTTCACACCCACAGGGTAGAAACTGTTTCATTTTTGTCTCTGTATCCTCTGTCTTGGCACATAAAATAGGCACTTAATAAATGTTCATTGTATTAAATGTACACTGATAAATCAAGAAGAAAAGTCAATATATTGGTAAAGATATTAAATTTGGTTCTGGACACAAGTTTTTAGTGCCCCTACATAATCAGAGTCCTGGACAGTTTGGGTGGTATGAGATGTGGGCCTGAAAGCAAAGAAGAAAGGTCAAGGCTAGAGATACCACAAAATCACAGAGTTTAACAACAGGATGGGAGCTCAACAGTCATCTTGTCCAATCCACACACAAAGGCATCCCTCTTTTGAGGTATCTGCCAAGTGGTTATTCAGCCTCTGCATGAAGACCTTTCAAGATGGGGAAGCCACCACCTATGACGGCAGCCATTTTCACTTCTAGACAACTATAATTGTTAAGAGGTTTTACTTGTGCCATCAAACCTAAATGCTCTTAAACTTCCACCCATTTTTCCTGGTTCTACCTCCTGGGGCCAAATAGGATTATCAGTCTAATTCTTTCAAATTTTGCATGAAAATTCTTCAGACAACTGAAGACAAGTACTATATGTCTTCAGGAGTCTTAAATTTTCTAGGCTAAAGTGTCCCTCTCTTCTTTCTGCCAATCTTCACAGGACATGGACTCAAGGCCCTTCATTATACCACCCTGGTTGCCCCTCTCCAGTTTTCCAATATCTTTCTTAAACCCTAATGTCCAGAACTAAACATAATACTCTAGATGTGGTCTGATGAGGGTAGAGTACAATGGAACCTTCACCTCCCTACCCCTGGGTAGTTTTGATCCTCTTAATGCAGCCCAAGCTCACATTAGTATATCTGCTTGCTAAAACAGCCAGGTGACTCCTAGTTTGCAGTCTATCACGATTCCCCAGATTTTAGAGATGCCCCTTCTCTCTGCATATTTATCCCCAAATTCCTGCTCCTCCCAAAATCTCCATTTAAGGAGGGGTCCTAAGCCCAGTCATCTTTTCATTTACAACCTGGCTGCAATACTTTGTACTTAATCATGCCCCCATTCTGGTGAAGCTTCCCTCTCAGACTTTCTCCTTCAGCTTCCTTTTGTGTGTGGTCCCTCCCACCTACGCCCACCTCCCTATGAGATTAGAATGTAAACTCCTTGAATGTAGGGACTGTCTCTTTTTCAGTATTTTGTATCCCAGCACTTCTTTAGCACAGTGACTGGCCTATAGTAAAGTTTGTTAAGTATTTACTGACAGAGGCACAGTACCTCCCCCCATCTTATTCTTGCGAAGTTAATTTTTGTACCCAAATGAAAGACTCTATGCCGACTGAAATTCATCTTCCTAAGATTCAGACCAAAAGGTTAATTTAATCCTTTTGGATTCTGTCATCCAATGTGTTAGCTATCCTTCCTAGTTCTGTGTAAAATGAAAACATGTTGAGTGTATACTATCTATACCTTCATCCAAGTTACTGTTAAAAAGTAACTGTTAAACAGCACAAGGACAAGACAAACCCCTGGGTGCACTTCATTAGATACCTTATCCTGTTGACAAAGAGCATTTAACAATTTCTGAGTCCATTCATCCAACCAGTTCTGAATACATCTGATTGTTTTATCATCTAATGATCATCTATAGCTCTTCATCTTTTTCAAAAGCATTTAATAAGAGCTTTGCTAAAAAAAAAAAATCTACATAAACTATAACCACAGTATTCCTCTCATCTCTCATTCGTTTGGTAATCCTGTCAATAAAAAATGAAATTAGTTTGACATGACCTGTTTCTGATGAAGCCATATTTATATATTTATAACCATCTCTTGTCAATCTACACATTCACCAACTGTCTCTTTAATGTTCTAATGAAAAACAACCTCTTTGGCCCATATATGTTTGTTTAGGCTAACTAGAAATTGTCTCAAGATATCAACAATACTTATTACATTTTCCTCAAAACTGTTTTAGCTAAATGGATACAGGCTGAAATTTTCTTTCTGCAATATTTTTTCCAAATCTGATCTTAAATGCAAAAAAATGACTCTCACTTCTTGAAAGTAAGACTGTTTTCTAATGTGACCTTTGTGCTACTTTAGATTGGACTGATGATTTAAGCTTTCAGAGAACTGTTGAGTTCAGAAATAGTGGAAGGGAAAAAGTTGAGTGCCAAACTCCCAAACAGGAAAGACTTGTCTTTATAGTAAGTAGTCTGCTCAATGCGGACTAAAAAAGTTTTCCTTCACTTTCCCACTGCCTCAAATTCTATCAATTAGCTTATTCAAGAGCCAAATTAAAATGAAGACACTTGGAAAATCCTCAACAATGAGTAAAAAATTTTCCCTCACTTTCTCATACTGCCTCAAATTCTACTAATTACCTATTCATCAACATCACCTCCTACCTCTAGGAAGAATGCCAGGACTTATCAGTCACATTATTTCAATTAAAAATTGACTATTCACTATTAGGTTCAACTAAAACTAGTTCAATTAAAATCGTTTTCCACATATACCCAGTTGAGGTATGCTGCACTGAGTGGAGGAGAACTCTGATCAACATGCAGCAAGTAATTTTAACATACTTTAATGGAAATACAGGATTGAGTAGAAGGCCTAGGGCTTCTGGAGGGTACTAGACCACGTGGAGGAAGCAGGAAAGAAATACCTGAAGGGAAGGCGAGGGGAGGGAGATAAGCCAACCTCTGCTCACTTAAATACTGTCTAGACCAGTGGCCAGTAAAGAGGGAAACTTTCCTTCCTTGTCTTGCCCCATAACTTCTAGTTATACAGTTCAGCTACTTTATGTTAAGCTTTTGTAGAATGGCCAGAATCTCCTCACCTCTAATCATCTAATCTAATTTCTTAAGACCAAGGACTTGTCCATCAGGTAACTTTTATATCCCCCACAAAGCCCTGCACATAAAGGGTTCAAATATTTGTTGAATGAATTGTTTTCTACGAGAAAACACTTTTTAATACTGACTTAAAAACAAAAGTAGTGTGGTGTAAAGATAGAGAGTTGGCCAGGAAAACTTGGACTCTGACACACTAGGCCAGTGACTAAACTTCTCAGTACTCTAGGCTAGTAGTGTAAAAAAAAAAAAAAAAAAAAAAAAAAGGAGGCAATTAAGCCATTAGTAAAGATCCCTGTGAGTCCCATATTGACTTAAAAAAACCACATCTTAATATTATTTTTGTATCTTTATTTTGTTAACTATTTCACAATTACATTTTAATTTGGTTCAGGTTGCACTGGGAAGTGCTGTGGGCTAAATGTTTTTGACACTTCTAATCTAGGAAACTCTTGGATTCAAAATTATAGAGAATGTTCAGGTCTGCACTGGTAACAAAGCATTTCCTAAAGAAATCACAAATCTGGTCTCTATCTTTAAAAATAAAAACTAAAACCCATTTTTGAGGTAGAAACTAATTATGTACATTCTAATGATAAATTTCTAAATCAGTAACAGGCTAAACATTTTAACAAGAATACAACTGATGTACTTATCACATAAAACAAGTATCCTACTTAAAATATTAGTAAGTACTTTCCACACGTACAAAGTTCAACAACTGAAGACAGATCTTTTACATGGCCAAATTATGGTATGGGCACAAATTTCTACTAACTGCTTTTGGGAGCTTCTAAGCTACCAAATTATAATTAGCAAATTATAAAATCATTTCAGAATCTCAAACTTGAAATAATTAGGAGAGATTATTAGTCATTAGCAAATTAATAACATTTCCAAATTACTCACTAGCTAACAAGGCAAAAAATGATTTCCAACAAAAGCTTCAACTAATTCTTAGTAAGTTCATAACTACAGTAAGGCTTTTTCAACGCTAAAAATATATATTTAATTTCTGCTTCCTAGTAAAGACCCACAAGATTAACACAATAGATTCTTAGATAATTTAGCAGAACTAGTCACTGTTACACCAAAAAAATTGTCACCTAAATGGTAAACATCAATGTCAATACAAAATTGAAATTTTTGAGAAGTCTGATG
Organism: Bettongia penicillata ogilbyi; assembly: GCA_023548195.1. Taxonomy (NCBI): domain Eukaryota; kingdom Metazoa; phylum Chordata; class Mammalia; order Diprotodontia; family Potoroidae; genus Bettongia; species Bettongia penicillata. The sequence goes on from JAJHZJ010000283.1 coordinate 3,416,074, forward strand.
CAGAAAATAACATGGCATTAGAAGCTGAAAGAGAAAGGCTACAATAAGAAATCTAAAAATCAGGGTTTTTTTTATATGCGATCTAGCTCAAATTCCATCATGATTCCAGGGAAATCATAAAAATGAAAGGCAATAAATAATCAACAAATTAAAGAATAACTAGACAATATTAATAACTGTCTTTATAGCCCACAACGCTTAGAGGTATCAATTTAAAGTCAGAGGAACATAAGTCTACACATACAAGGGATACTTTTCATTTGGTAAAACAAAGGGAAATGCAAGAAACTCTATGACAAAGAAATGGAAGCCTAAGAAACCACCCGGAAAAAAAAAACTTGATATTCAGCCATAAAAATGTACCAGTATGGGAAAGATTTTCAGAGATCAATAATAATCAGATATGTGGATTTAATATTCCTTCAAAACCACTGCCAGCTCTTCATGCGGAATATCAATCACAAGAACATCTATTATCTCTAATATATAAAAATAAAACCGTACTCCCCTCCCCCATTTGGTTAGATCGGTTTCAAAAAATTTTTAGGGTCTTGTAGCTTTGTTGCTGGGGTTGAAGAGAAAAGAATATTTGTTTTTCTCTCCATCTCAACTTCTTTTATGGAAAGGGGCAAGAGGAGAAAGGAAAATATTTGGCTTTGGCTTTCTCCCCACTGGCAAACGAGGAGCATAAAGTCGACCTCTCTCATTGATGGAATGGTTCTCTCCCTTCAAATTTTCCCAAAGTACTTTTAATTCTCTCTCTTTTGCCTCCCACCTAATCTAAGCTTGCCTTCTAGTTTTTGTGCACACATGCAGTGTAGTATTTGTTCTCCCGTCCCCCGGAAGAGTAAGCTGCTAGAGGGCAGGGCCAGTTTCGTTTTTTATCTTCACCTTCGCAACCCCCAGCGCTTTCTCTGCACACCGTAATAAGCTCTAAATCCAGGTTTCTCCAAATCAATTGATCTGAATGGGAGCACTCTCGAAGAAAACTGAGATCCAAGAGAAGTTCCCACAACCAAGAACGGGAAAATGAAAAACTGAGGAGTTTTGAACATGAAAAGGAAACAACCGGGGGGGGGAAGAGAGAGATAAAAATGGAGGAAAAAAAGAGCTGATCCAGCGGGGGGTTGGGGGAGGGAGAACGGAACATTCACACAAGTACGAAATGAGGTCTAAACCGACACATGGCCCGTCTATTTCGGGGCTCCAGGGCCTGAGGAGAGACCTGGCACAAACCAGGCCCCGGCGGGCTCGCCCCACCACCCGCTCGTTCCCTCCCGGCCGGGCAGCCCCGACCTCATGGCGGAGAGGAGACGGAAATGGGACCTGGGGAGCTGGGAGCGGGCGCCGCGGGACACAATGGGCCGGCCGGGCCGGGGCCTCCCTCCTGCCGTCCCCCACGCCGGACATCGCTCCCCATCCTCGGCGGCGGCGCCCGGACCGCCCAGCGCCGCACGACTTACAGGGTCTTGGGCATCTCGTCCTCCATGGCTGCGGCTGTGGCGGCGGCTCCTCGGCCTCCTGCTCCCCGACCCCTACCACCTCCCTCGGCGGCCCGGCAGTAAGGGCTACCGGGGGCTTCTGTCGCTCTCGGTGAAACGGGGTCTCGTCTGCGTCCTCCTCGACCAGCAGCAGCAGCAGCACGAGCCTGCCTGCCCCTGTGCCGAACAATGAAGTCCCGACACAAGATGGCGGCGAGCCGGGCGCCCAGGAGCAGCCGAGCGGCCCGGGCCACGCAAGCGCAGAGGGAGCCCACTCTTCCCAAGACCCCGTCTGCCCCGCGCCACGGCACCACCGACGCCAACTCGTTTGTTGCGCAGGCGTGCTTCCGTCCCACGTACTGGAGGCGCTCACGTACTGGAGGCGCTTCTCGTACTGCGCAAGTACAAAGTCGACCTCCCGGGCCGTCGCTTAAGTACTGCCGTGGTTTCTGACTACGCACGCGCGATGCTTTACTCCTCTCCCTTTATTAGAAATCTGTGAAAGCAGTGAAATTAAAATTGCATACCCTTGCAGACAAATAAGGAGACGTTTCCAAATAGACTCCTTAATTCTGTTGAGAATAGGAGAAAAAGATGCAAAAGTCACCTGCGCCGCCCGGGAATCGAACCCGGGTCGCAAGAATGGGAATCTTGCATGATACCACTACACCAGCGGCGCTGTTAGTAATTTCCCTCTTTAGAAGTCAGAAGTAGATGAAATCAGAGGAAAGGGCAGGGTTAGAAGTAAGGGTGAGCATGTGGTGGAGAAGAGGTTCTCTTTTTCTGCTGTATTCAACTTTGTTCCTCTAGGCCAAAAAGAGCACATTTTGCATTGCTAGTTGAAATCGAAAACGTCCCCACCTGGCAAACTCCGCAGAAGCGAATGTCGCAAATGGTCATTCTTTACAACAACTTTAACGAATCTTGCCAAGCTTTTCAGAACTTTATCGTCATTTTATGCGCTCGAAAAGAAATTTTATTAACGAAGAAAAAAATATATCCTCGCTTACCAACCTATTAAGATTTATTCGTCTGAACTTTCTGTTCGCTGAGCGAACCCCGAGAGGAGCCGCTCACACCCAAGGGCTCGTGGCACGAGTGTGAACCAGTCCAGATCGCTCCGGCTTACTCTTATTCATGTTGTTAACACCCCAGAGAGAAATTCAACCGCTCCTTAAGAATAAACGCTTTCCTTGGGATGTTCAAGTCTTTCTGCATTCTGCCGTTACGATAAATCGGCAAGAACTAATGCAGCATTTACTAAATAAGGCTAAGCTGGTGACAGCGTGGAGTGGGAAGTACGGAAGAATAAATATATACAAAGTAACGGAGGAGGAGGGGGTTGTTGCTCAGTAGGGTCCCACTCTTCGTGACCCCGCGGCCTCATCCACGTGGCTTTCTTAGCAAAGACACTGGAGTGTTTGCCGTTTCCTTCTCCAGCGGATGACTACAAACGGGGGTTAAGCGACCTGCCCAGGGCCACGCGGCTAATAAAGGTTTGCCACAGGTGGATCACACCCCGGGCCTGGCGCTGCATCCACCGAGCCAGCTCGCTGCCCACAGTCGTGCGGGTAGGGGTGGGGGTGGGGGTGGGAGCCTCGCCCACGCGGGGCAGGATTCAGGAACTGCTGGGCGGAGACAAAGAGGGCGCGCGTGCATTTCGGGAAGGGGCCGGAGCTCGTGAAGCCCTGTCCTGGAGAGGCGAGCTCTCAGGCGGATAGTGAAGGATTTACAATGTAACTCGAGTCAGGGCTACATTGAAACCACCCTTCTGGCTAGGGTTCCCTGACGAGATGAAAACTAGTTCTGATTGAATCACTCGCGGAGTGAAGTACACACTAGGCCTTCCCTCTTCCTGGAAGACATCCAAGCCCTGGGGGGCTTTTGGGTCGCGCGCTAACTACTTTGTATCCTAGCGTGAAGCTGCCTCTGGGCCCAGGGAAATAGAGATTTTGAGCATCTGGATTTGAAAAATTGGAACAAGAATGGAGCAGGGGAAGTACCGAGCTATAGTAGAGGAGGGAGCTGTACAGGAGAGTCATTGGGCATCTCAGAAATGAGGACCCAGGCTGAGGGAAGTCCTAAGAGAAAAGGTCCCCTCTTTCTCCAGTTACCCCTCCCAAAGTCTGACACTGTGATATAATCTGCTTTTTCATTACCCAAACATTTTCAGTAAATACAGTTTATCCTCAAAGACAAAGAGGCCAGGAGTCAAACCGAGGTCCACATAAGTTGTAGGGTTAGTCAGAGAACCCAGCTTCTCTCTAGTTTCCAAGAAGAAAAAAACTAAGGCTAAAAATGTTCGCTGTGTTTTACACTCACTTCTAGCAGGGACAGTTTTGTTGAGTTTAACATTATATCCAAGCCTCTTCTAGCTTGTAGAGAGAAAAGACAGACTTCTATGCCCTCCACCCGCTTCCCAAGAAGATTTTAAAGAACATTTACAGGAATTTTAAAAGAAAAAGATCATAATATGTTAAAATGCAGTTTTGAGTTAGCATTCCAAAATGCTCAGTTCCTTCCTGGAACCTCTACCTTAGTGACTGAAAAGAATTCCTATCTTTTACCAATATCTTAACCTTGAATTTTAAAAGAGAAAACCGACTGAAAGGTGAGTCATGGCAGGGAATCAATGAGAATGAGTCAAGATCTTACCTAGAAAAGTCATTTTGATTATCACCCTTACACCATATCAAAGGAAGGCCTTAGGTTTCCTTTCCATTTTCCTAAAGGGGAAAATCTGGGAAAAATAGTATTTTTAAAAGAAATAATTCTTAGATTTATTATCTATTAATAAATAAATTTAATTTAAATAAATATAATAAATAAATAAAATCTTAGAGAAAACAAAAAGAAAGGTTCTTTAAACTATGTTTCCACATTGGTGTTGGAAATGTTTTCCTAATTGGGGCCTCAGAAGGATTCCTACTGAATTTATAACTTTTCTTTTAAAAAAAAAACTTTTTATTGTATTTTATTTAGAATTTTTCTTTGTTTTTTTTTTTAGAAAATTTTCTTTTTAAAAATTTCTTTATTTCTTTCCTTTAACTTTTTTAATTTGAAGAGGAAGAAATCACATGACTATTGTTGTTTTAATTTTTGGTTTCATTCAATTCTTCATGAGCCCATTTGGGGTTTTCTTGGCAAAGATACTAGAATGTTTTACCATTTCCTTCTGCAGTTCATTTTACAGTTGAGGTAACTGAGGAAAACAGGGTTAAGTGACTTGCCCAGGTTACCCAGCTCGTAAGTGTCTGAGACCACCTTTCAAGTCAGGGCCTTCCTGACTCCTGGCGCGGTGCTCCATCCACTTCACCACCTGGCTAAATGTTAGGGCTTGAAATGAATTCATCATCACACAACAGGGTGTTACACTGAGAAGCAATACAGATACACCCAGGCTTTTTGAGCAGGAGAGCAGTTGGGTCACCTCAGTGATTTTGCACTGTCCCTGGTGTCTAATATATATCCCCTCCACATATCTGCCTCTCAAGATCTTGAAGTTTCCCCAGGCTCAGCTCCAGCACCACCTTCCACAGGAGATCCTAATTTCTCCAACTGTGAGTGTCATGCCCCAATAAATTATCTTGTACAGTATGCATATATGTATATATAAAAATAAAAGTATATAGATATAAATAATGTATTATATATGTGTGCCTATGTGTATCTGTGGGTACATATGCATACACATACACATACATGTGTACACATACATATACACAATACATATATACATACATGCCCACACACATAAATCTATACATACATGTATACACATACATATATGCATTATACATATATACATTCATACTCGCACACATACACATCCCTTCATCCTAGGTTTTTCTGAAATCATCCTGCTCATCATTTCTTATAGCACAATAATATTTCATTACAATCATATAGAATCAATATACATATACATCATATACAATCAGCCATTCCCCTATTAATGGGCATCCCCTTGACTTCCAATTCTTTGCCACTACGAAAAGAGCTATTATAAATATTTTTTATAGGAACCTTTACCTTTTTTTAAAAAGATCTCTTTGGGATACAGATAGTGGTATTGCTAGATCAAAGCAAAGGGTATGCACAGTTTTATAACTCTTTGGACATAGTTCCAAACTGCTCTCAAGAATAGTTGATTCAGTTCACAATTCTACCAACCATTAGTATCCCAGTTTTCCCACATCTACTGCAAAATTATCATTTTTCTTTTCCATCATAATAGCCATTCTAATGGATGTGAGGTAGTACCTGAGAATTATTTTTTCCATCTCTCTAATCAATATTGATTTAGAGCATGTCTATAGTTTTGATTTCTAATCAAATCTTTGTCAAAAATTGCCTGTTCATACATTTTGACCATTTATCAATTGGGGAATGATTTGTATCTTATAAATTTGATTCACTTCTCTATATATTTGAGAAATTAGATTTTTTCAGAAATACTTACTGTAAAAAAATTTTTCCCCTGTTTTCTGCTTTCCTTGTCATTTTGGTTAGATTGGTTTTGTTTGTGCAAAAACTTTTAAAATTTTATATACAAGCTAGTTTCTAAGACTACAAGTTACAAATCAGGGGCTTGTCTGTATCAATGGAGGGAGTTTGTACACAGAGTTCTCTACGCTGATGAAATAGCAGGTTTGGAACAAAAACAAGTGGGCCAGGAACTGTGCTAACCCCAGGAATACAGAAACAGAACAATCCCTTTGCTCAAGGGACTTGCATTGCTAATGAGGGGATAATGGTAAGTGCCCTTAGTGGTAGTTATTATGGTCGTTGCCTGTCATTCGTGAAGAGGAGTCAAGGTACAATGTGTTTGGCTGATCAGATCAATATGACCTTGAAAGATTCTATGATAGGTCGAGCACAAATAGTTCATGTGAACGTTTGGAGAGTAGAGGTCTCTACATTTGTACATCTCACATTTCCTTTGAGCTACTTCAGTTCTGCTCTGCTCATAGAGCTCAGGGCCTTTTTTGATATGGGCACACCATACTGGGCAGTCCTTTGCCTGTGCCTCACATGACACACAATCAGTTCCAAAGTTCTTCAGAAAGATCTTAAGAGTTCTTTATATTGCTTCTTCTTACCTCCATGTGAACGCTTGTCTTGTGTGAATTCGCTGTAAAATAGTCCTTTTAGGCAAATATGTGTTTGACATTTGAACAATGTATTTTTTGTTTGTCTAAATATCAGGTTTTCATAGTAATACCATAAGTAGTGTTGATAACAGAGAAATTGTTAGAAAGTTTCAAGTTAGGTAAACAGGAGAAGTAAGGAACATGAAGCCATGCCTGAGCTACTGTCCTTGTGGCCAAATGTGATTTCTTTTCTTCCTACTGGGGCCTTGGGCAAGTCACTAGAAACCTTTCTGAACCCGGTTTCCTTGGGTTTTGTTTCTGTATCTGTCATTTGGTGAATGAAGATGCTATCTTCAGGATGTTCAGTGTCATCCATTTCATAGATATATGATGATGCTATTGCAAGTGTGGTTCTATCATTGCTGAAGGCAAGTGATGCTATCCTAGTGGGATCCCAGTGGAATTGGTATAATTGTTTCTTGTTGAATGTATCTCAAATATTAACAAATTCATCAGATCTACTTGTCGCAAATATTGAATATTGAATGTAGCAAATAGTGAATATTGTAAAAGGAAATGGCATTGACAGGATAAATCTGCTTAATTTTGTTTTCTTTTAGTCTATGATATTTGAATGCATATTTCTTCTTTTGTAATTCAGGACTTGTGTCCAAAATTCAACTGCCAGTTGGCCTTCAGTAGAACTTGACACATAACCTTGATTGTTTGGATATGCTCCCATTCAATGCTTCTGGTATTTCAAGGTGGACTTTCTTCTTTACTGCACACAGCCCATATTCCTCAAGTCACATACCAACACTCTCCAACCAATTGTTCCTACAATTAATCTGTCTGCAGTCACAGAGTGTATAAATCTTTTCCAGCTGAGAAAAGGTTCCTGCATTGCAAGAAGTTCTGGGATCCCATAGTCTGATCCCAACTTCCACTAACCATAAAATTCACTTCTGGACAATATTCAGCAATCTAATAGGGACATCATGGGTTCCAACAAAGTTTTCTTGTTCAGTATGCTCTTTGCAGGTGAGTTTGAATGCTTAACAGTTCAGCTCAAGAAAAGATCTCAGTGTCTAGTACCTATTTTGCCAGGTGATCTTCAGAATCTTCCTAAGACAATTTAAACAGAAGCGGTTCAGTTTCCTGGCATGATGCTGGTATACTGTCCAGGTTTTACAGGCAGATAGCAATGAGGTCAGCACAATGGCTGTGTTGTGGACCTCCAGTTTGGTGGGCAGTCTAATACCTCTTCTCTCCAACACTTTGTTTTGGAGCTTCTCAAACACTGAACTAGCTCTGGCATTGTATGCATCAACCTCATCATCTATGTGTAGATCCCTGGAAAGTATACTGCCAAGGTAAGTGAACTCATCCACAGCATTCAAAATTTCTTCATTTGCTGTAATGATGGTTCCACAGATGGATGGTGTGATGCTGACTATGAGAACCTATGTTTTCTTGGTGTTAATTGTTATACCAAAATTAGTACAAGCAAGTAACAGAGAATTGATCCATACTCTGTTGAGTGCACAACAATCTGCAAACAAAAAGTCATGTACCAACCCTCCCTCCACTTTGGTCTTGGCTTGTAGCCTTTTCAGGTGAAATAATGTACCATCAGTGCATGGGAGTAAGCACACAGCCTTGCTTAACTCCATCAGTGACTGGAAGTACTGTCCATTATCCAGAACCCAGGCAAGCAGGCTGTCATAAAAGTGACATACAATGCTAATGAACTTCTCCAGGCAACCAAATTTTGCCATGTTTCTCCATAAGCTCTCATGACTAACAGTATCAAAGACCTTCATCAGATTGACAAATATTATGTACAACCTCTGTTCTTTGAATGTTAAAGTATGCAAAATGGTTTACATATATTGTCTTATAATAACCGTATAGATAAAATATCATAGATGCTATTATCCCTACTCTACATATTAGAAAAATGGATTCTCTTAAGAGGAAATACAATGTATGCCACTTGTTTTTTTTCAACCAAAAGGTTTAAGTCACCCACAAGACCATAACAAATAAAACAGAAAACCAACCAAAAACAAAACAAGAAAAACAGATCCAGCCTTGAGGAGTCCCAGACTCACTCTAGTGATTTATATCTGACTCCTCTGCGCAGAAGTGCTGAGTAAAAGCTGGATTCTCCTGGCTTTTCAGAGTCAATGACCTTCCTCTCCCTTATCTCTGATTCTTTTGTTGAGGCAGTATTGACCACGGAGGGTCTAAGTTCAGGAGAAATGGAAAACACCAGGATAATGAGAATTAGTCATGGAAAAAATAAATATGTAGGGACAAGGGGGGAACATTTCCAAGTATGGGCAGGCTAGCTGTAATGGGGAATTCTTGACATCATGAGTTTGATCTGATTAGACAAGGCCTCTTTGACCTATTCCAGAGCAGTTCTCAAATTTCAAAAAAAAGAAAAATCAATTTCAAAAATTGATTTCTTTTTTTGGAAACCAAATATGTTGTGCATTTGGATCTTACCCAGCAGGTGCCAGCATCAGGTGGATAGGTTTTAAATAACAAAAGGGCAAATAAATCAGAAGAGTTCTGCTAGCCTGGTATAGGCAACAGTCACTGTATGTCTAAAACCAACGGAGATTATTTGCTCAATCTGTCTTTATAAAAATAAAATCTTTTACAAATTTCCTGTCTCCTTCAGGCAGCACCAGCTACTTATCAAGGGATGGATGTATTTATGGATTTTTCTAGTCAGATCACTTCTGCAACCCCATCCTACTGGTCAGATCCATACTCCTTCTTGAATAGGCTGTATTTCCAAAGACCTCGGCTTTACGTAGAAGCAGATTGCATGCTTGGATACTGTGTAGAATAGAATATTTTTTCTTATCATAGAAATAAATGATAAAAGCAATGAACAATATATAATAAAATGCAAACAAGTAGCCAATTACCTGCAGCTTCTCCCATATTCTTCTCTCCTAATAACCCCAGGCACAATTTAAGTATATTTCATTTCCCTGTTAGAAGAAAAGAGCATATCCACTCTATGTACTACTCACACTTCTATTAGGACTAATCTTTAAAGTCACAAAATCTCTGGATTTCTAGAGTCTTGGTTGAGCTTGTGCATTGGAACTCAGGGTCCCAGTGTGAACTGGGACTCTTGAGTATTGATTGGTTTTTGGCAGAGACCTCTGACCACTTCTGGCTTTGGCCAGATATCTGTCTTAGAAAAGGAGGGGTGGACCTAAACCAGCCCTTACAAGGAGCAATGCTGCTGTTACATGACAACTTCCTTCCAACTAGCTTGACACCCAGATAAAATTCTCCTCACTTCATATTTCTACTCCACAGTCTAATTCAATTCAATTTACCATCCAGATCCATGAAGCTCCACATAACACAACCAAGGGAGAGACAGACAAGGTAAGAGAAGTTTACATTTTGAAACTATTTAATGTTGTAAATCTTAATCCTTTCACAGTACATTAGAGTTTTAGAAACTGTTAGAAGTTATTTGGAATACAACAGGAAATCAAGATTGGTTTTCTAGATCAAAAACTATTAACTGTAACCTTGAAATAGTATCCAGAGATTTAACATTAAAGAGGGCCTTAGATGTCATCTATTCCCACTGTCCTATTTTACAAATGACGAAATTGAGGTCAAAAATTGGGTCTGCATCTTACCTCAAGTAGCATTGGCAGCAAAACAAATATTTGATCCCCAAACCTGTGACAACAAATCCAATTCTCTTTCTGCTTGTAAGTTTTGTTTTATTTTATTCTTTTTTTATTATGACTCACAAACTAACTGAAGGTAATTCCAAAAAGAAAGAAATTCCAAATTCTGAGCCCTGGTGGCATCACTGGAATTAGACTTCCAAAGGTACTACTACATTAATGGTATAGTGCAGAAGAGTGCAAATGACAAGCAACAGAGCCATATATATATATATATATATATAAAACCTTTTGGGCATAGTTCTAAATTGTCTCCAGAATGATGGTTGGACCAGTTGATGAATGGTATGTATGTTACAAATATGCATTAGCTTTCTCTATATATTCTAGATATCTGACTTTTTTTCAGGAGGCAAAGGTCCTGCAAAAGAAGGCCCAGAAACCCTAGAAATCCTCCTCAAATCTCCTATTTTGTAGTCTCTTCTTCAGCCTATTCTTGGCTTTAATTCATAGAAATTATCAGAGATATTTAGTGCTTATTTTCTTTTTCTAGCTTAATTGATTTTTTCAGCAGGCCTTGTTGAATAGAGAGAAGGTCTTTTTCATAACCAGTTCAACTGTGTACGGTCCTCTGTCCCTTAGTCTCTTGACCCATTGTTTTATTGTCTTCTATTCCTTTCTAAACCCAAACCCTGAATTGTTCTCACCACGTGCTTTCCCCATTGTTGTTCTGAGATGTCAAACCGTTGTAGAGGAAGTAATATAACTTTGCTGACTGACTGATCCATTACAAATTTATAGTATCCAGTTTCAATGGAGCCCTCATTGCTACCAAGATATGTTTTCACCTCCTCTCCTGATTCTCTATCTCAATCTCCATAGATTCTGTCACAAGCTTTCTATTCCCTCAGAGAACCACCCCTCACCTTCTTTCCCCCTTCCCCTTTCCTCCCTTTCCCTTTCTTTCTCCCCCTCCACCCTCCATCAGAGGACCTAGGTTCATATATCACTGTAAAAATTGAGACATTTTGTGTTAATCTGACTCTCCTCCTGAATTCCATATTTCAAGTTATCTTAATACCTTCCTTCCATGTTTCCTTCTTTATAGAAGATGATGTGGCTCATCTCCTGGCAAATGTCAACCCCCTTGATCTCACTCCCTCAAGTCTCCTTTATCAGCTTACTCCTTTGTTTATCCCCTCTTTCTTCCTGATCACCTTTCCAGTTTTAAGTCATTTGGTGCTGCTGGCAAGCTCATTTTATGGTAACTCAACTTCCCTGTCCTCATTGCCCCATGAAAGATAAGACAGTTTTCTTGAGTTTCGATCGCTATTTTGACTGTAAAATCTCTTTTAAGAGCCTGTTACTTCCCTTTTTTCAAAAGGTATGCATGAGCAGGCATACGTCTCTGGAAAATGATTCTCAATGTTTTCAGAATAAAGGGGAACATTATGGGGGTCTGGTGGCTGTACTCAAAACCTGGTGAAGTCCAAAGGCTAAGGTACTCCTTGTATTTGGAATGCAAGGATTGGACCCAAGAATACCAACCTTTCTAACAGAGTCTGAATAGGTCTGCCATGAGTTCTGTCACCTGTTAGAGGATAGTCATAGAGGGAAAACCCATCCATTCTGTAACTGAACCATAAATAAGAGGACACTTTGGGGGTTGGACAATTTCTTTAGCAAGAATCTGCTGCCTGCTTTGATTAGCTCTAGAGTATGTCATAAATTGCATGACTGCTAAAGCTGGAACTACCACATGATTGATTGGGAGAGCCTCAAGGAAAGTAGCCTTAAGTAACAACCAATCATGAGGCCCAGGGAACACTTTACCAATACAAGGTGAGCCCTAAGGCAGCTGCATACAAGAGGTACAGTTACATGTTTCCAGGGGCCTTCTGCCAATATGTGGGATAAAAGAAGGGGAGTACTGATGGTTGTTTTAAGGAGCCATGGAAGTGGGAGCTCAATGTCTGTCCAAATTGTTATTCCTTTGTGTTAGAAAGTTCCTTCCTCACCTGAAGAAGTAGGAGTTCTAGCAAAACGGGCATTTTAACATTTTTGTATTAATATATTTTGTTTTATATCATCTTTTCCAATGTGTCCTTCCCCAAACCCTGAATCTAGAATGTTAAACCTATAATAAAGAATAAAAAAGAAAGAGAAAAAACAAGTTCAGCAAAACTAACCAGAATATCAACTGATTGCAATAGTAGACGCAGCATTCATACCCATAGCCCCTCACCTCTGCAGAGGGGAAGGTTCATTTTATTACTATTCTTTCCTAGCCAACTGCTTTAACCGTGTTTCTTTTTATTACTCAGTCATCTTCTCAGCTGACTGAGTGCTACATTTGTAACCTCAACACTTTTTACAATTCTGTTTAAAGGATTTTAAAAGGTGAATTAAAAGCTATTATCCACAGATGAAAGAATACCAGAAAATTGTCCAGCATTTTGAAGTCATTTTTTGTGGCTTCAAAACTGACATTGCTTCTAAAAAGGGTGTGCTACTCACTATCTCTGTAGCTTTCAGATTAAAACATCCCTCCCTACTCACTATTTTTCCTACTATATATTATCTATCTCATTAGAATATATAAGCTCTTTGTGAAAAGAGATTTTCACTTTTATTTTTTTTTTAATTCCCAGTGCTTTACACAGTATTTTGGCACATAATGATGCTTAATAAATTCTTCTTCATCCTTCAATTCATTATAATTAAACCATATTCAGTTTTGTTGTTTCAATTTACATTGTAGCTATTGTATTGATTGTTTTCCTGCTTCTGCACACTTCATTTTGCATCAGTTCATATGTCTTCTTATTCTGCCCTTGAATTCCTCATATTCATTGTTTGTTAGGGAACAGTAAAATAGTCTATTACATTCGTATATCACAATTTGTTTGGCCATTTCACAATCAATGGGAATATACTTTGTTTCCAGTGCTTTGCTACAATATAGAGAAATGATATAAACATTTTGATGTGTATGAAATATTTTTTCTATGTTTGACCTCCTGAGTAATATGTCTAGCAATAGTATCTCTGGGTTAAGGGATAGATAATATTTTAGTCATGCTTTTTTTTTTTTTTTTAACAAATTGCTTTCCAGAATGGTTGAGCAATTTACATCAACAGTATATTTAAGTATGCCTGTCTTTTCAAGCCTTTTTTAAGGTCCACTGTTCCTATCTTTTGTCATCTTTGCCAAATTGTTGGGTGAGAAATGAAACCTCAAGGGTGTTTTCATTTGCATATCTCTTATCATAAGTGATTTGGATTAGTCTTTAATGTGGCTGTTAATGTTCTTTTGAAAACTGTTTATATCCTTTGACTGCTTATCAATTAGGGGTAACTAGGTGTAGCAGTGGATAGAATGCTGGGCCTAGCTTCAGGAAGACTAGAGTTCTAATCTAACCTCAGATATTCACTAGCTATATGACCCTAGACAAGCCACTTAACCCTGTTTGCCTCAGTTTCTTCATTTGTAAATTTAACTGGAGAAGGAAATGGCTAGCCACTCCAGTATCTTCATTCAGAAAATCCTAAATGAGGTCACAAAAAGCTGGATGACTGAAAAATAACTGACTGAATGACTTATCAATGGGGAAATATCTATTTCTCAGTTTTATTGTAAGTAGCCTCTGCCTCTCTAAAGCTTCAAAGTAAGATTCAGGCCTTAGGAGAGAAGATATGTGATCATAAATTATCCCTGGTCAAGGCTCAACTAGATCCCACCGGCAAGACTGCCAAATGTCTTGGAAAAGTTAGTGTAAAAGTTGTGTAAATAGGTCCTGAGGCCAAGATGACAGAATGAAAGCAGAGATGAACTTGAGCTCGTCCACAAACTCCTTCAGATACCTCTAAAAGTGAATTTGAACAAGTTTTAGAGTGGCAGAATCCACAAGGAGACAGAGTGTGGCAGATTTCCAGCCCAAGACAGTTACATGGGGCTGGAATACAGAGTGTGTGGACTGCACATACTGGAGTGGAACAGGAGCTGCTGGGGTGAATGAGTCAGAAGCCGCAATGCAAATTCTCAAACATATCAGTACAGTCCTGAGACTATCAGCCCATACACTAAATGTTTCAAAATCACCTACTTGAACTCCTGGGAGCCAAGGAATAAACTGGAGCTTTATTCTGGAATTATTTATTTTGGAATAAACTGCAAGTGCTTTCACCCTCTCCTTGCTGACCTTGAAAAACCCAGAGAATATTTCTCCAAGAAAAATACTGGAATAATGGAACCAGCAAAAGGGGAACAGCAGTTTTTCAGCTTGGGAGGCTAGGTAGAGTGACAAGAAGAGTACCTCTTGCTGTGGCTCAAGGGTACCAGAGCAGGACTGGAGACATCCCAGCAAGCCCCAACTCAGTGGACCAAGAAGAGATCCTGAACCCGAGGTGGGTGGAGCTGGAAGCACCAACACCAGGACCCCAGGCATGCCTTAGCAAAGCCAAGGGAATTGGGCAGGTGCCAGTGCAGATGGGGATTCACTAGCCACTGAGCCTGCCTGTGCTCTAGCGCAGAGCTAGGGGAGGAGGAGACCTCCCATAACCAGACCACTCCTGCCCCACACCTCATGCCAGGAGCTTCAGTGTAACCATGGGGAAATTCAGAAAGATTTTACCTGGCCTCCACCTTGGTGACATACACCAGCCAGCTCAGAACCAAGAAAGCTGCAGCATTATGTAGCTTCTAGGTGAAAGAACCAGAAGCCACAACAAACAAAGTCAGTAAACAGGACTCAAGCTCCCAGCACAAGAAATGTGGGACAGAGTCCCTTGTGCCCCAGAAGCAGAAATCAACTTTAAAACCCAGAAAAAAGGCAATCACCATGAGCAAGAAACAAATCAGAAAACCAAAGACCAGCAGGGAAGATCAAAATATGAATTCACAAGAGGACAGAACTGACAATATACCCACATCTGAAACCTCAAAAGGGAATATGAACTGGTCTCAAGCCCAAAAAGCATTCATGAAAGAGCTCAGGAAGGATTTTAAAAGCCATATTAGAGAAGTAGAAGAAAAAATGACCAAGGATTTAAAAAATACAATTGACAAAATGAAAAAAGAATTCACTAAGGAGAACAACTTGTTAAAAAGTAAAATTGGGCAAATGGATAAGAAGGTACAAAACCTAACTGGGAAAATTGGACAAATGGAAAAGGAAGCACAAAAACTAACTAAAGAAATAATTTGTTAAAAATTAGAATTGGGCAAGTAGAAGCTAATGACTCTATGAGACATCAAGAATCAGTCAAACAAAATCTAAAGAATGAAAAAAAATAGAAGAAAATGTAAAATATCTCATTGGAAAAACAACTGACCTGGAAAATAGATCCAGGAGAGAAAATCTAAGAATTATTGGTCTACTGGAAAGCCATTATGAAAAAAAGAGCATGGACAATAGCTTCCAAGAAATCATGCATAAAAACTGCCCAAAGTCCTAGATCCAGAGGGCAAAATAGTCATTGAAAGAATTTACTGATAACCTCCTGAAAGAGACCCCAAATTGAAAATACCAAAGAATGTTGTTGCCAAATTCCAGAACTATCAGGTCAAAGAAAAAATACTGCAAACAGCCAGAAAGAAACAATTCAAATATTGAGGAACTACAATCAGGATCATACAGGACCATGCAGTTTCTACATTGAAAGATGGGAGAGATTGGAAAATAATATTCCATAAGGCAAAGGAGTTTAGACTACAACCAAGGATCAATTACCCAGAAAAAGTGAGCATAATCTTTCTGACGAGGAGATGGACATTCAGTGTTATAAGGGATTTCCAGACCTTCCTGATGAAAAGGCAAAAGCTTAATAGAAAATTTGATCTTCAAATACAAGACTCAAGAGAGGTATAAAAAAGGTAAACAGGGGAAAAGGAAGAAAAAAACTTGTTACTCAGTATGAGCAAACTGTTTACATCCCTATATGGGAGGATGATACTTGTTAACCTTGAGAATTGTGTATTTATTATGACATTTAAAAGGGATATACATAGAGGGAGTGATAAAAAACATCATTAAAGGGAGTGAAGGGATTGTAATGGGAGAATAGGAAAGAAGGAGGTAGAAAAAAGTAAATTACACCACAGGAAGAGGTACAAAAACATATTATAGTAGAGGGAAAGAAGGGGGGGAGAGGAGCATTGTTTTAGATTTACTCTCATTGGATTTGGTTCAAGCGGGGAATACATACTCATTTAAGTATAGAAATCTAACTTGCCCTACAGGCAGTAGGAGGGGAAAAGGGAAAGAAAAAGGAGGGGGGCTGATAGAAGGGAGTGAAGAGTGAGGGAGGTGGTGACCAAAAGTAAAAATCTCTTGAGGAGGAGAAGGGAGAAGGGAGAAATAAAAACATAAACAGGGGGATGAAGAGAAACACACAGATAGTAATCGTAACTGTTAATGTGAATGGGGTGGACTCTCCCATAAAATGGAGGTGGGTAGCAGAATGGATTAAAAACTGTAATCCTAAAATGTGTTGTTTATAAGAGACACATTTGAAACAGAGAGATACACACAGGGTAAAGGTAAAAGGCTGGGGTAGAATATATTATGCTTCAGCTGATGTGAAAAAAGCAGAGGTAGCAAGCCTAATCTCAGACAAAGCAAAAGCAGAAATAGATCTAATCAAAAGATATAAAGAAACCATATCCTGCTAAAAGACACCATAGTGAACGAAATAATATGATTACTAAACATATATGCACCAAGTAATATAGCATCCAAATTCTTAGAGGAAAAGTTAAGGGAATTACAGGAAGAAATAGATAGCAAAACTGTAACAGTAGGGGACCTCAACCTCCTCCCTCTCTGAACTCGATAAGTCTAACCCCAAAATAAACAAGAAAGAAGTTAAGGAGGTGAATAGAATTCTGGAGAAGTAGAATAGACCTCTGGAGAAAATTGAATAGGAATAGGAAGGAATATACCTTTTTCTCAGTGGTATACGGCACATACACAAAAACTGACCATGTACTAGGGCATAAAAACCTCACAATCCAGTGCAGGAAGGCAGAGATAGAAAACTATCAAATTAATAAATAAAACTAACAGCGGCTTTATATAAAATATATATATTTTATATAAAAAATTATATATATATTTTATATAAAAATTTATATATATTTATATAAAAAATTTATATATATATTTTATATAAAAAAAGAATTGATAAACCTTTGATCAATTTGATTTAAAAAAAAAGAAATAAGAGAGCAAATTACCAGTATCAAAAATGAAAAGGGTGAACTCACCTCCAAATGAAGTAGAAATTAAAACAATAATTAGAAATTACTTTGCCCATCTATATGCCCATAACTTTGATAATCTAAATGAAATGGATGAATATTTACAAAAATATGAATTGTCCAGATTAACAGAAGAGGAAGCAAAATACTTAACCCCATCTCAAAAAAAGAAATTGAACAAGCCATCAGTAAACTCCCTAGAAAAATATCTCCTGGGCTAGATGGGTTTACAAGCAAATTCTATCAAAAATTTCAAGAACAGTTAATTCCAATATTATATAGACTATTTGGGAAAAATGGCAAAGAAGGAGTTCTACCAAATTCTTTTTATGATACAAATATGGTTCTGATACCTAAACGGTGAAGAGCCAACATGGAGAAAGAAAATTATAGACCAATTTCTCTAATGAATATAGAGGCAAAAATTTTAATTAAGATATTAGCAAAAAAATTACAGCAACTTATCACAAGAATAATATACTATGATCAGGTAGAATTTATACCAGGAATGCAGGGCTGGTTCAATATTAGGAAATTATCAGCACTATTGATCATCTCAACAACAAAACCAACAGAAACCATATGATTATCTCAGTAGATGCAGAAAAAACTTTTGATAAAATATAACACCCATTCCTATTGACAACATGGAAAGCATAGGAATAAATCGAGCCTTCCTTAAAATAATAAGTAGTATCTACACCATCAGTAAGCATTATATATAATGGAGATAAGTTAGAGGCATTTCCAGTAAGATTGGGGGTAAAATAAGAATGTCCATTATCAACATTGTTATCCAATATGGTACTAGAAATGTTAGCTTTAACAATAAGTGAAGGAAAACAAATTAGAATGGGTAAAGTTTTCACTCTTTGCAAACAATATGATGATGTACTCAGAGAATCAAGCAAAAAACTACTTGAAATGATAAACAATTTTGGCAAAGTTGCAGGACACAAAATAAACCCAACTAAATCATCTGTATTTCTATGTATTACTAACAAAGCCCAACAGCAAGTGATAGAAAGAGATGTTTCATTTAAAGTTACGGTAGACACCATAAAATATTTGGAAGTCTACCTGCCAAAATAAACCCATGGACTATATGAACACAATTACAAAACACTCGAAAAACATCAGTTGCTTGTGGGTAGGCTGAAAAAATATAATAAAAATGACAATTCCACCTAAATTCATTTACTTATTCAGTGCCATACCAATCAAAGTACCAAAAAATTATTTTATAGAGTTAGAAAAAATAATATCAAAATTCATTTGGAAGAACAAAAGGTCCAGAAAATCAAGGGAATTAATGAAAAGAAATGCTAGGGAATGTGGCCTAGCCATACCAGATCTCAAATTGTGTTATAAAGTAGCAATCATCAAAACCACTTGGTACCGGCTAAGAAATAGAGGGGTAGATTGGTGGAATAGGTTAGGTATACAAGGCACAGTAGTCAATGATTATAGAAGTCTATTGATTGATAAACCCAAAGACTGCAGTTCTTGGGGTAAGAACTCACTGTTTCACAACTGCTGACTGGAAAATAGTCTGGTGGCAACTCAGCATAGACCAATGCCTAACAAGGTATACCAGAATAAAATCCAAATGGGTACACGATATAGGTATAAAGACTGACGCTATGAACAAACGGGGAGCAAGGAATAATTTATTTGTCAGATTTATGGAGAATGGAGAGATTTATGACTCATCAAGAGTTAGACAACATTATAAAATGCAAAATGAACAATTTTGATTATATTAAATTGAAAAGGTTTTGCCCAAACAAAGTCAATGCAACCAAGATTAGGAGGGAAGCAGAAAACTGGGAAAGAATTTTTACAACTAGCATCTGTGATAGAGGCCTCATTTCTAAAATATATAGAAAACTGAGTCAAATGTACAGGAATACAAATCATTCCCCAATTGATAAATGGTCAAAGATATGAATAGGCAGTTTTCAGAGGAAGAAAGTAAAGATATCTATAGTCATATGAAAAAATGCTCTAAATCACTATTGATTAGAGAGATGCAAATCAAAACAACTCTGAGGTATCACATCACACCTATCAGATTGGCTAACATGACAAAACAGGAAAATGATAAATGTTGGAGAAGATATGGGACAGTTGGAACACTAATTCATCGTTGGTGGAGCTGTGAGCTGATCTAACCATTCTGGAAAACAATTTGGAACTATACCCAAAGGGATATAAAAATGTGCATATCCTCTGACCCAACAATACTGCTTCTAGGGTTATATTCCAAAGAGATCATGGAAATGGGAAAAGGACCCACATATACAAAAATATTTTTGTGGTGGCCAAGAACTGGAAATCAAGGGGATGCCCATCAACTGGGGAGTGGCTGAACAAGTTGTGGTACATGAATGCAATGGAATACTATTGTGCTATAAGAAATGACGAACAGGAAGATTTCAGAAAAGCCCAATGTTCTCCTGTTTCTGCTTATTTCACTCAGTATCAGTTCATGTAAGTCCCTCCAGGCCTCTCTGAAGTCCTCCTGTTCATCATTTCTTATAGCACAATAGTATTCCATTACATTCATATATGACAACTTGTTTGGCTCTTCCCCAATTGATGGGCATCCCCTCAATTTCAAGTTCTTGGCCACCACAAAGAGAGCTGCTATAAATATTTTTGTACATGTGGGAGCTTTTCCCATTTGTATGATCTCTTGGGGATACAGTCCTAGAAGCAATGTTGCTGGGTCAAAGGGCATGCACATTTTTGTAGCCCTTTAGGCATAGCTCCAAAATGCTCACCAGAATGGCTGGATCAGCTCACAACTCCACCAACAATGAATTAGTGTTCCAATTCTCCCACATATTCTCCAACATTTATCATCTTTCTGTTTTGTCATTTTACTTGTGGTAAAACCTTTTTCAAAATTGGAGTCAATCCTCTCAAACCTATTCTTCAAAATTGTTGTGTCTCAGGGAGTAGGGAGGCTGAAAGGGAGAGAAGGGGAGGGAGGGAGAAAGGGAGGGAGGGAGAGAAAGAAATGGCCAGTTGGTGGAGCAGTCAGAACACACATATTTCTAAATTAAGTTTTCCTTCTTATATGGGTGTGGTTCACAGTGCCCCCAAAAAACTGCAATAGTAATATCAGAGATCACTTATCACAGATCACCATAACATATATCATACTAATGAAAAAGTTTAAAATATTGTGAGAATTATCAAAATGTGACACAAAGGCATGATGGTACTGATAGATTTGCTTGAAGCTGGGTTGCCACAAACCTACATTTTGTAAAAAAAAAAAAAAAATGCAACATTTGTGAAGCACAATACAACTGATATGGCTATACTGCCATTGTCTCTGGTATGGTGGGTCATTGGATTTTCCTGTTTGTTTCCAGTCAGTCAATAAATGTTTATTAAGTGCCTACTATATGCCAAGCACTGGAGATAAAAAGGAAGGTAAAAAGACCTTTGGGACCTTTGTGGATCAATCCTAGGATCCTGGAGATTAAATCCTGAAGTTAAAATTGAAGGCATTAGAGAACTTAATAAAAACAAATCCTTGAATATTTGGGTGTTAGCTATAGGAAAGGACTCACATAGTAGGGAACATCCACTTTACTGGGGAAGAAAAGAACCTTTTGAAAAAGAATGTTTTTTAAAGAGGGAACTTCCACATTAGTAGGAAACTCTTAGTTGGGGGTGCCCACAGGAAAGATGGAGTCAGGAATAAGCTTTCCTGCATGATTTCCATTGGGCAAGTTTTTGGTAGCCTGAGACAAGGGTAAACTCCCTGTCCAGCAGGGGATGACCAAAGAAGGGCCCATTATACTGTGTAAAATCTGCTTTGAGAATACAAAGACTTCAGGAGAATTGTTTTGGTCAAAGCATGGAACATTTGACTACTCTACTCTTAAAAAATTACAGAATTTTATTGTGCAATCTCCCAACACTAGCTGAGAACAATAAGTTATTGGTGTTGCTGGGAGGTGCTGCCAGATAGCAGTCAGTTGTTATCTCTCGATCCAGCTTTAACAGACCTTTCTCTTCCTCCTTCTTCTTCTGTCTCTCCTGCTTATATGCCTTCTTTTGAAACACCGCCCCCATCTTTATGAAAATTCAAGTAACAGAGAAATCCGCTGGTGTTTTTCCTCTTAGAGATAAAGTATATTAAGCAGCAGCAGAAGAAGAAGATTTTATGTATATTAAAGAACATCATCCTTAGGAAAGTTACATCTAGGTTTGATCAAAATCCTATCGCAGTTATTGATCAATTTAAAACCAACTTCCCCGGCAATAACTTCACCTAGGGGGATGTGACTGACCTTACAAAGACTCTGTTATCTCCAGGTGAAAGGACAGGTGTTAATGAGACTACAAATAAACAGACTGTAGGTCCAGGAGGTCAAGGAACTTGGCCAGAGAAGAAGCCCATTGGCATCCTAGTTTGAACAACAGTTTGCTCAGTGGCAAAAGGCTCAGGATATCTTATTTAAAGACATGGGACTTTTTGTAGAGTGAAAAGATAATTTTTGCAAATTTCAGGAGACCATTCAGGAAAAGGAAGAGAACTCCATGTGTTTCTATAATAGATTTTATAAGAGTGGAAAATGTTCTGCTAGATTACATCTCTTAAATCAATGAGATGCAAGATTATGAATGCAACCTTTGTTAACCAATCATTGCCTAAGATCAAAGACTGCTTTCTTAAGAATTGTCCAGGTTAGCATGAAAAATCCAGAGGCAAACTAATTGTGATTATACAATATGGTTATGAGGAAAAAGAGCCAGTGAAAGACAGTGCAGGTACAGAAAAAATGATCAAACAGGAGTCTCAGCCTAAGTTTTTCTTTGGGCCCGTCCAGCCATTTGATCATTCAACAGTCCCTTTCCAATTTTCATTAACCTAACATGCTAATAAAAAATTGTTTTTATGGTAGAAAGAAAGGACATTTTGCAAAGAGATGCAAAGAGAAGGAAAGACCAGCCTTGGTTTTCTAGACCCTGGGAGCAAGATCTGAATTGGTGGCAGAGGCAGAATTATGACCCACAAAGAGAGAATTGGTTCAGAAGTCCTTAAATCAAATGGAAGGGAGTAATGAGTATAGAAAGACCTAGGAGCCAAATGACAGAGAGAGTTTGAACAACAGGGAAACTCCCATGTATGAAGGAATGGGGTAGGGCAGTGGGGAGAGGTAGGGAATGATATTTTTACTTCTAATGTCCTTATCCCTGTTATCCTCTCTCCTAACCGGAGAAGCAAGGATTGCTCTTAAAGTTGCAAGTGTCCCATATATTTGTCTTATTCACACTGAAGCTACTCATTCTGTCTTAATTAAAAAAAAAAACAACAAGCTCTGAATGCACCATTTTTCAATCCATAATGATAGTGGGAATAGAGGGACCACGACAGGTTCCCCTTTTATCCCCACAAGAGGTGATAGTAGGCTCCCTGTCTGTTTTACATTCCTTCTTACAGGTATCTAATGCTTTAGCTAATCTGTTGGGAAGAGATCACTTGTGAAAATTCATTTCCACCATTTCATGCCTCCTGAATAATACCTTAACCTTCCAGTGGCCAGATAACCCAACTTCCTTACTTCTACTATTGATTGACTCTCTTAATGATTTCCCTGATGATGAACTTCTCTCACCATTTTCTATGTTGCCTGCCCAAGACATTTGTGACCATGGTCCTCTGATTCCCCATGAAATCCCTAGTTCTTTATGGACTACTTCTTCTACAGATGTGGGCCTTTAAAAATCAGAAGTCTCAGTTACCATCAGTACCTCAATAATCTCTATCTAGAGAGGCCATTGAAGGCATTGTACTCACCATTAACTCTTTGATACAATAAGGGTTTTTGTTCCTATGCAGGTCTCCCTGCTATACAGCCATACTACTTGTTAAGAAACCCAAACTAGACATTGATGGTAAACCTATTTATTATTTTGTGCAAAATATGCATGCTATTAATACATATATTATGTCAAGGCATCCCATGGTGCCTAGCTTTGCTACAATTAATTCTTCTATGCCCTATTATGCTACTTGTTTTATAGTTATAGATCCATGTGCTATGTTTTTAATATTCTTTTTTTTATTAAATTTTAAACAAGAAGTTTATTTAAACAACAAGGTTTTTTACTTGAAGGGAAAACTATTTCAGATCAATTTCTTTATAGTAATTTATCCCTACTGAGAAGAGAGACTGCCTTACATATAATAGCTATGTACAAAAAAGTTATAAAATCGTCCTTGGTTTCACAATGATAAAAGAAAAACATTGAAATTATCCAATCAAATAAGTTATGCAAGAAATTTTTGTGGGTTTTTTGTTGTTGTTGTTAAACAGTGAGAGCAAACTAACTTACTGAAATATAAAAATAAAAGTTGAATGAGCATGCTACTAATGGAGAAAAGGGATATTTTCACAGAATCAGTTTGTTTTTTTCCCCTCCCCATTTCCATTTGATGTTGATCAGAACATACCATCGGCCATTTAGTTAAAAAAATACTCATTATGCCTGTGCACAAACAACAGTTACTTTATGTATAGTAAAGGAATGGGGGAAGGGAATCAAAGAAAAGAGAAAACTATACTGCAGGAGTCAGGATGTGGATGAACTAAATCTTGATTTTCTAATCATTAATGTATTGTTTTCCTTGGGAGCACTGTTTTGGAGTAGAGTTGTAGATCCTTTTTTTAGTAAGCGCCTCCTGTCTGCTATTGGAATAGGTCAATTGTATCTTCATTTTCCATTTCCAGCTGTGCAGGTGTGTCTGTTTCGTTGATTGGTTGTCCATCAAATCAGTGATCACCCTTGACAAACTCTGCCATTCACAATAGGTTTTCATTAGTTTACTAAGTGTTATGTGCCTCTTAATCTTAAGTTGCACCACCAAACCATCTTAACCTACCACCTTCAAATTAACATGGTCATTGTTTTCATTCTTGACTCCTTCCTTCAGCTTTTTATTGGCCATGATGACTCTGGGGGTCTCCTCTGCCATTGCTTCACAAAAGAGGCACCAGGATTGTCTCTCCAAGGTAACAGGTGTGGGTTGGGGGGAAGAAGCAGCAGTGGTAGGAGCAGGAGAAGGAGGAAGATGATGGTGGTGATGGTGAGGAAGAAGAGGAGAAAAAGGAGGAGGTGGATGAGGAGGAGGAGGAGGAGGAACATGAGGAAGAAGAGGAGGAGGAGCTTTAATATTCTTAGAAGTCCCAAATCCAGACACTTGTTTGCATTCATCTAGAATAATCAGTAGTAGGTATGGATTTGCTTGCCTCAAGGCTTTGTTGTGTCTCCTACTTTATTCTCTCAAATTTTAGAGCAACACTTAGCTTCCATTGTCTTCACAGGTTCAGTTTTATTCTAATATATATTGATAACCTCCTACAAAAGCCTTACCTACTGCTGACATCTGCTAGAGAGACAGTCATCATCTTCTCCTCTGGCTCTACCATTGTGGACACAAAGTCTTTTGATCAAAATTATAGTGGTGCCAGCTTAAGGAAGAGTATATTGGTTTTGTATCTTGCTGGAAAGCATTCTATTTCACAGAAATGCATATGTGCAACAGTGGTCAGTTCCTAAGGAAAACAAAGGAGGTATCTGCCATTTTGGGAACTGCGGATATTGCCATCAGTGGAGTCCATCATTCCATGAAATTACTAAACCTCTTGTTGCTCTAACTAAAGAACAAATTCCTGAAACTCTACGTCTTGAGCCTAAGCATATCACTGCTGTCATGGAGCTGAAGAAAGTACTGATGCCTGCTCCACCTCTAGGGCTGCCAGACTATAGTTAGCCCTTCACTCTTTTTGTGCAAGAATGAAGGGCATGGCTTCTGGTGTTCTTATGCAGTCATTGGGACCCACCCATTGGGACCCATGCGCCCTATGACTTTTTATTCAGCTAAACTGGACAGTGTAGCTGTGGGTGTTCTATCCTGCCTGCTGGCTGTTGCAACCACTACCCTCCTAGTGAAGAAGGCTTCAATCTTACATTAGGAAATTCATTAACCATTCAGTGCCCTCATGACATCGAGGCTTTGCTGATGTGTCACTGCACTCAGGCCTTTTCTGATCAAAGTCTTACTAAATATAAAGTGACTTTACTTGGAAGGGGGATTTCTTAATAAGACTTTTTTAGACTTAAAGGAATCACCTCTGCTTTTATGGGTGTGGGTAACTTTCATTCTAATAGTACTCATTAATCTATGGCTTCTTTGGATCACAATGATATTAGATGAACAAAGGTCCTATTATACTTTGCCTATGCTTTTAATGTTGCTTCCTGTGCCTGCTGCAGTGACTTTACTCCAAATGCTATCAGTGTTATTTGCTTTTAGAGCAAAGATTTCTTTTGTCTCCCATATCTAACAGAACCTATTTCTTCTCATCTTTCCCAGATTGGTTAAGGAAATGACTGAAAACTTTGCTGTCTAGTAATCCCAGCATTTCTCCTGATCGTTATTATTATACAATTTGATGCTAATTGGGGCTACAATGCCCCTGCTCTGGTCATGGATCATGTGTCTATTGTACTAACTGCAAGGCTAGGCAAAATGGAAGCCTTACCTGTCATCCTAACATGGTATGCTGGAAGCAGAGGGATGAATTTCTTTTTTGTTACCCTAAAAAGTCTTCCCTCCCTTTTCAAGAGAAGCACAGTCATTAGTGCTACTAAAAACTACCTGTAGAAGTGCATAACAGGCACCAAGTTTTTTCCTTTTGGCAAATTACCTTCTATAGACAAGCCCATTAAATCATGCCTAAGCCTATACAGAATCCTAGTGGCAATACCCCATTATTAAAGGAAGTATTTAGACACCTACTTGGTCTTAATATAACCTCCAGCAATGAAACCAGAAGTGACTTTCCTACAATGACATGTAGACCTACTACAACTTGAAACTCTTCTGACCCATTGACCTTCTACAAATTGATTCCTAATGAGCCTGCCTATATTAAACCTGCTAGTGAACCCCCTATGATAATTTTACCAGTGATCCTACCAATTTAGCAATTTACTTTGCTATAACTATCAAGGGAAACAAAAATCTCCACTTTTCAAATAATGTTTTGGAGGATGGGGGAGCTGTTTCTTCTTCCAATTGGATTTTTGTGTTTTTAGCATTAGTGGCAGTTACTGGTTTAAGTAGTTTGGGAATTTACCATTGCTGTAAATATTTTGTTGCTTAGGACAGGAATATTTCTGATTCAACTAAGAAGGATATATTTCAAGACTTGACACAACTCCATATAGTTCTTATGAAATACGAGCAGACTAACGAAAGTCCCTCTAATAGTAGATGAAAACAGATTTTGAGACTAAAACTTCAGAAGATGTAGAGGTGGGTGACATCTGATATTCCCTGAGCCCTGAAATTCAAAAGGACTCTGGGGATGTAGACTATGCTGAAGGAAGTAAGAAGTGAAAACTGTAGAAAAGCGAGAGCCTTGTAGAATGAAGGAATCACCTCCAGGAGGAGCCTTTGAAGATGTTTGGTATTTTAATTCCCTGTTATATCAGATTGTTTTTCTTCTTATTTTTACCCCTTGATCTGGAAAGTATTGAGATCCTGGAGTCCTCAAATTATAATATAAGTGATCTCTCCTTAGGGCATAAAGAGGCTACCTCCCTATTTAGGGAAAAAGGAAGTGGATAATCAATGAGGATCCCATTGCTGAACAAAATCTTTTAAATGCTCTCATACACGTTTGTCCTCCTAAAAATGTTAGGGGCTTTATTTGTGCTCATGTCAGGCATATATTCCAATAATCATATTGGAATGTGTAGCCAAATAGGCCCCAAATTGCATTATGCCAAGTTGATTGGAATGCATGGGTGCTAGATTTGTCAATATACACATAGAAACTCACCTGAGCCTTGGGTGGTTGTTCCTGTTGAAGCAAGAGAAACTATGCCACAAGAACAAGGCAACAACATTTCATTCATTGGCCATTTGCTCCTTTTGCCTTGAAGTGTGTCATTAATGACAGCTCATGGAACATGACCCAGTGGAATGTTCCTTTTTCTATGAGAATTAGACATCATAAAATTTTCTCAGAAGTTTCACACACCCATAACAATGTGACCTGAGCTAGTTTTAAAGCTAACTTTCCCCCAGTGACTGTAGCTCAATCCATGGCAAATTTTACTCTTTATGTAAGCAAAAGTAAAGCTGCAAATTCTGGGCAATTCAATGAGGTGTAATTTTACTTTTACTATTTCTGCACCTAATAATGTTTCCTCTTTTGTATGTGCCCTGACAAAGAACATACAGGGCAGCCACAATTTTCCTTTTGCAACTGTCACCTGTAGTGGACACAACTTTACCAATGGAACCATAAAAATTCCTGAGTTACTCTGGGGTTTAGTAACTCAGGTCAGTTTTTTGTCTGTACTGGTGTTGCTTTTTCCTCTCCTCTTACAGCCCTTCTGCACACGGCCCGCTCCTCCCTCCACGCCACCCCGCCCCGCCCCGCCGCCTCCAGTAGGATAGCCTATTTAGTCCTACCTGTGATTGTGACAAATCATTCCATGGGATTTATAGGAATAAGAACAAACAGAAACATGGGAACACAGTGGTATCATTGAAAATGGAGCAGTTTTGGGGGAGGTCACAACCCTATAGCAAAGTATAGTGTAGGGTATTGCTTCTTGTGGGCTTTTGTTCCTCGTTTAGGGATGATTGCAGTAATAGACTATCAGGTACCTATCTGCTGAACTGGAAAATCTTGCTCAGGACACCTCTCCAGTCATTCAACAAACTATTACAGCTATTTTGGGGGTGCAAGCAAAAATTGATTTTGTGGCTCACATGGCAATGGAAAATTGAATGGCTTTGAATATGCTGTTTTGAAGGGAGGCAGGTGCCTGTGCTATCATTAATCAGTCTTGTTATTCTTACGTTAATTGCTCAGGTGATATTATTGCCAACATTGATGAACTTAAAAAGATCTTAAATTACATTCAGCAGATAGCACAATAGACTCATGGGCCTGCAAGTAGTGCAGGATGGTGGGGCCCTTCAACAGGGGGCTCCCGAATTGCCTTTTTCTTTAATGGAGGAGGAATCTTCTCTCCCCTAACGACAGCTTTGTCTGTATCCCACACATTTGGGCACGTTATCTCAATGTTGTAATTTCATTTAATGAAATTACCCATTGTTTGTGTGATTAGTTTTTTTTTTCAACCATCCATTTCTTTAGGATTGTTACTTAGTCTAATATTAATTTTAATCCTTTATTCAATGGCTCTTTACTAAATATAATTGTAATCAGTAAAGGATGTGTGTGATATTTCTGCTTTTATGCATTCAATTGTGAGGTTTGATGCCAAAAAACATGATCAATTTTTGTAAATATATCATGCAGGATTGAAAAATGTATGGTTTTGTTTTTCAGTTTCTTTTTAGTAATCACCAGAGATCTATTATTGCTGATTTTCCTCAAATTCTATTATAGTCCTTAACTTTTTCTCGTGAATTTTTTTGGGTTAGATTTATCCACATCTGAGAGGGATACATTGAGATCTCCAGCTGTTACTGTTTTACTATTTCTCAGTTTAACTCATTTAATTTTTCCCTCTAAGTATTCAGATGTTATACCTTTTGATGCATATACATTGAGAATTGATATTAATTCAATGTAAATGGTACCTTTAAGCATAACATAGCCTCTTCATTTATCTTTATTTAAACATCAAGTCTTTTTGTTTTTGCTAATTGATATCATTTCTCATATCTGAGTTCTGCTGAAGCAAGTATAATAGATTTTGCTCCAGACCCTTATTTTAATGATGTGAATCTTTATACATCCAGGTCCTGACCATTAATATTTCCCTGAAGTAGTTGAATTCATACTACATATTTCTATTGGGCTGGAACCATTTACCATATTTTACTATTATAACTTTGAATTCATATACATTTGACTACTTCAGGGGTTGCATTATTTGCACTAATAAGGACCTAGCTATATTTCAAACATATTTCTTATACATGATATACTGAGTCTACTTTTGATCAGTCTACTAACTGATCCTGTTAATCCATTTATGTTCAGAGTTATGATTATTTTTTTCTCTTTATGCTATTTTCTAATACTTTTTCCTCTCTTTGCTCCTTGGCTTCCCTTTACTAAGAAAAGGATGCTGATAAAGATGTGTGCTTAGCACTAGTGATCTATGCTTGATGCAATCAGCTTCTATTCTTATTTTTTGCTCTTACTAATCCCTCCATGAATTTACTCTCCCTCTCCTTTTACCAGTTACCTCCTGCTTCCCTATATTGAATATATTTCTGTATCAAACTCGTTGTGTGTACGTGTGTACCATCCTCCTTAGACCTGCTTGGGTGAATATTAGGTTCAGGTGACCCCAGCTCCCATAGTCCCTTCATTTTGTTTGTACATTCATCCAGACATAGCATCCAGATATGAGATATTAAACTATCCCTTTATTGTCTAGTGTAGTCCTCTCTCTTCCCTTTTCTATCTTGCTTAAGATCATCAAAACATTACATAACCATTCCCAAGACCTTTGGATTACTTAAATCTCTCCATGACCTTTAATGACATTATGGTTCTGAAAGGACACTTGTTTCTTGTTCCTCTATTTTAATGTAAATATTTCATCCTAGTGTAGTCCCTTCCAATTCCTCAAACATATTTAACTTTCAAGTTGCTCTTGAAATGTTTTTATTACAAAGTTTCTACTAAACTCTGAGTTTTGTTTTTGTTTTTCATTATGAAACCTTGAAAGTTCTTTTTCATAAAAGGTCAATTTTCCTGTGTTTTAATTTGCATTTTTCTAATTATTAATGATTTAGAGCATTTTAATATGATTATTGATCATGTGAATTTTTTCCTCTGAGAACTGCCTATTCATATTTTTTAACTATTTATCAATTGGGGAAAGACTTTTATTTGGAAAGATATGACTCCACTCTCTAAAACTCTATGTATCCTACATTCTATATCTACATATTATATCTAATAGATCTCTTATTATATCTAAAAGATCTATGTAACTATATAATAGACCTCTCTTTACATATGCATGTATATCACATATATCTTTATATCTTTAAATTCTATATATCTTAAAAATTAGACCTTTATCAGAGAAACTTGCTACCAAGGTATTTTTCCTCAGTTTCTTACATCTTTTTTAATTTTAGCTGCATTGGTGTTTCTGCAAAAACTTTTTTGGGTTTATACAATCAAAATTGTTCATTCTGCCACCTATCCCCTATTTTATTTGGTCATAACTTCTTACTTTTCCATATATCTGACACGTAATTTTCTCCCTGCTTTGCTAATTTATTTATAATGTAACCCTTTATGTCTAACTCATATACCCATTTGGAGATTGTTTTGATAATACCGTGTGAGGTTTTGGTCTATACCTAGTTTCTATCAGACTACTTTTCAGTTTTCCTAACAGTGTTTGTTGAATACTGAGATTTTGCTCCAGTAGTTGGGATCTTTGGGTTTATCAAAAACTAGGCTACTGCATTAATTTGTTTCTGTATATTAAGTACCTGTAGCAGCAAGCACCCTGGCATACACAGGAGGGCCTGCTACACAGGTTCTTAGATCTGCTTTCCTAAAAGGAAAGTAACTTTTGAGGGGTGAACAATTTATGTTAATTACATTCACCAACAGAGAAAATACAAGCAGAGAAATAAAGACCAACAGACATACTGTCTGATGGCATAAGCAATATCTGACCATAAGCAATACATACATCACAGATCAACAGACAAATTCAAATGTCTGATCATTACATACATACATAGTTACTAGAGAGAGAAGCACCCTGAGTTTTCAAAGCTGGAGGTCTTCTTAACGGCTACCCAGAGCCTCATCTGGCACATGAACCTTCTTCCAAATAGTAAGCCTCAGAGTAAAATTTCACCTCAGAGTATATTGGTTGTTGTCCTTTATTTTCAAAAAGGACCAAAATGACATCACCATGATAGAGTGGTTTCAGTCCAACTGTGACTGATCAGACGAATGCTCTACCACAGGTTGGGCACAGATAGTCAGAGTGGATATTTGGGGTGGAAATTCCAAATTTGCATATCCTACTTTTATTTTGTGCTGTCTCAGTTCTGCTTTGCTCATACAGCACAGCACCCTTTCTGATGTGGACATACCATACTGAGTGGTCCTGTACCAGTGGCTCCCATATCCATACAGTCAAACCCAAAATTCTTGAGAGAGACCTTGAGAGTGTCCTTGTATCACCTCTTCTGAACACCATGTGATCACCTGCCCCATGTGAGTTCTCCATAAAATAGTCTTTTTGGTAAGCATACATTTGACATTTGAACAACGTGGCTAGTCCATGTTTCTCTGAAGCATAGTTTGAATGCTTGGCAGTTCAGCTTGAGCAAGGACTTCAATGTCTGGCACCTTATCTTGCCAGGTAATCCTCTGAATCTTCCTAAGATAGTTCAAATGGAAGTGATTCAGTTTCCTGGCATGGTGCTATCCATATTTCACAGGCATACAACAATGAGGTCAGCACGATGGCTCTGTAGACATTCAGTTTGGTAGTCAGTCTAATACCTCTTCTCTCCCAAACTTTTCTTTGGAGCCTCCCAAACACTGAGCTAGCTCTGGTAATGCATGCATCAACCTCATTGTCAGTGTGTACATTCCTGGAAAGTACACTACCAAGGTAAGTGAACTTATCCACAGCATTCAAAACTTCTCCATTGGTTCCATGTATGGATGGTGTGGTGGTGGCTGATGGAGCACTTGCTAATTATTAGGCCAAAATTAGCACAGGCAGCAGAGAATTGATCCATACTTTGTTGCATCTCAGCTTCAGAGGCAGCATTGAGTGCACAATCATCTGCAAACAGAAAATCATGTACCAACATTTCCTTCACTTTGGTCTTGGATTTTAGCCTTTTCAAATTGAAGAACTTACCATCAGTATGGTAACTGACCTTGATGCCGTGTTCATCCTCATTGAAAGCATTTGACAACATAGCTGAAAACATAATGCTTAATAAGCATGGGAACAAGCACACAACCTCTTTACTCCATTTGGTGACTGGGAAGGCACAAGAACATTGTCCACTGTCCAGAACCTGGACAAACATGCATGCTATCATGAAAGTGACGTGCATGAAATTAATGAGCTTCTCTGGGCAACCAAATTTTGATGTAATTTTCCATAATCCCTCAAGACTAACAGTGTCAAAGGCCTTGGTCAGATTTACAAACATTGTGTACGGACCTCTGTCCTGCTCCTGGCCTTTCTCCTGGAGTTGTCAGGCAGCAAACACCATATCAATTGTTCCTCAGCCCTTTCTGAAGCTTCAGGTTGATGACCATGTTCCAGGTGAAAGATCAGCCTATTATTAAAGAGGACTCTAGCAAGAATTTTGCCAGCAGTGACTAAGAGAGAGACCCCCCTGTGATTGTCGCAGGACAATCTATTCCTTTTACCTTTTTAGAGACAGATAATGGAGGCACTCTTGAACTCCTGAGGGATAACTTCCTCTTGCCATATAACCTGGAAAATTTCAGTCAGCTTTTGTATGAACAACGGTCCCCCTACCTTGTAAATATCAGCTGGAATAGAATCAGCACCAGGCACTTTGCCACATAAAAGGAGCCTAATGGCCCTCAAACCTCTTCTTCAGCTGGAAGTTCATCTAAGGAGGGATTGACTTCTACCTGAGACAGTCAATGGCTTCAGCATTGATTGAGCCACAGGTGAGAGTTGGGTGGAACAGGAAAGAACTCTAAAAAGAGCTCACAGCCATCACACCAAAGGCACTGGTTCTCCCTGAACACACCCTATACCCCTCAGAGTATATATACACTTTTCAGAGCCACAGGGCATGACCCTCATGACTCAGTACCTCATTAGAAATTACCAAAAGGTATCTGAGGCCCATTAATGGGTGGGGAAGATCTTTAACTCTAATTAACATTCCAGTATCTAATCTGTTCCATTAATCGACCTGTTTCCTATCTAGTACCAAATTATTTTGATTATTACAGCTTTGAACTGTACTTTGGGATCTGGTACTGTTAGGCCCTTTTTCTTACCATTTTTTTTGTTGATTCCTTTAATATTCTTGATGTTTTATTTCTCCAAATGAATTTTGTTAGTTTTTTTTTTCCTTTCTAGCTTTACAAAACATTTTTTTTGGCAGTTTGACATTACACTGAATAAGTAAATTAATTTAGGCAGTATTGCTACTTTTCTTAAATTGTTTTTCCTACTCATGACCAATTAATATTTCTCCAATTATTTAGATCTGCCTTTATGTGAAGTGTTTTATAATTGTGTTCACATAGTGTGTGTGTGTGTGTGTGTGTGTGTGTGTGTGTGTGTGTGTGTGTGTCGGCAAGTAGACTCCCAAATAACCAAATACTTCAAATTATTTGTAGTTATTTTAAATGAAATTTCTTTTCTATGTCTTCCTATTGGATTTTGTTGGTAATAGAGAGGTTGATGATTTATGTGGCTTTATTTTATATCCTACAACTTTGCTGAAGTTAATTTTTTAGTAGATCGTTTAGGGTTCTCTAAGTAAACACTCATATTTTATGCAAAATGTGTTGTTTCTCTTTGCCTATGTTTATTTCTTCTTCCTGTCTTATTGTTATCCCCTAGCATTCCAGCACTATATTAAGTAGTAATTATGATAATAATGGACAACCTTACTTTAACCCTCATTTTACTGGAAAGGAGTCTAGTTTATACTCATTACAGACAATGTTGGCTCTCGGTTTTAGATAGATAGCACTTATGATTATAAGAAAAACTTTATTTCTATGCTTTCTAGTGTTTTGACGGAAGTGGATGCTATATCTTGTCAAGTATTTTTCTACATCTATTGATATAATCATATGATTTCTATTGTTTTGTTATCCATATGATTATTTATGTTGACCATTTTCCTAATATTGAACCAGTCTTGTATTCCTGGTATAAATCTAGCATGGTCACAGTGTATAATTTTTGTGATGTGTTATAGTAGCTTCCTTGCTAGTATTTTATTTAAATTTTTTTAGATTTTTAATATTTTAATTTTAATTAAATTTTAATTTTAAATATTTATTAGGCATATTGGTCCAAAGTTCCCAACCCCACCTCTGTTTTAGCTTTCCTTCATTTAGGTATGATGATCAAATTTGTGTTATAGAAGGAATTTGGTAGGATCCCTTCCTTTTCTATTTTTTTCAAACAGTTTATATAATTTTAGGCTTAACTATTCTTTAAATGTTGGTAGAATTTACTTGTAAATCCATCTGATCTTTCCCCACACTCCTTCCCTTTTGGGAGTTCACTGATGACTTAATTTCTTTTTCTAAATAGGGCTATTCAAGTATTCTATTTCCTTGTCTGTTTATCTGGGCATTTTTTTAATTTTGTAAACATTTATCTATTTCATTTAGATTGCAAGTTTTATTGACCTATAGCTGGGTGAGATAGCCCCTCAAATTACTTCTTTTTCATTGATTGTCAATTCAGCTTTTCAATTTTCGATATTGATTTTTGCTTTTCTTCCTGTTTTTAAAATCAAGTTAAGTAATGGCTTTTCTATTTTATTTTTGTTTCAAAAAACAAAACAAAACAAAACCCAGCAACAACCCCAAACAGCTCCTGGTTTTATTAATTCAATTTTTTGCTTTTAGTTTTGTTAATTTCTCCTTTGATTTTCATGATTTCTGTTTGGATGTTAATTGGAGCTTTTTAATATGTTGGTTTTCCAGTTTTTTTAGGTGCCTATCCAATTTGTTGATCTGCTTTCTCTCTTTTATTAATAAAAAGTGTTTAGAGATATAAATTAAACCCTTAGTATTACTTCAGCTGATTCTCACACATTTTAGTATGTTATCTTATTGTTGCCATTATCTTTAATTAAATTAGTTCCTTGATTTTTTTTTAGGATTAATTAATTTAGTTTCTAATTAATTTTGATCTTTGCTTCAAAGGCCACTTATCATATATAATTGCACCGCAGTGTTGTTGGTAATATATACATTTAATACTTCTGGTTTTCTGTACCTTACTTGAACAAAATTTTGTACCTGTTTCATTAAACTATTAATTCCCTTTCTAAGTCTTTCCTCAAGTCTTCTTATTTTCCAATTCTTTCTTCTAGAGATTTTGTTTTATTTATATTATTTTAAAAATTCCTGCTCCACTTTTCCCAGTAAATTTTCATTGACTTTTGACCAAGCTATGCTGTTCATTGACATTTTACTTGTAGAGGTCGTTATTGCTTCTTCTGCTTTTATATCTTGGATATCTCTTGTTCTACAACAACTTTTCATCATAGATTCCTTTCCATTTTTATTGATATTTCCTGTTGTGCTAAATTGGGACTATGTGTTTGGTCCAGGATCTACAAACCTCTGGAGGGAATTTCAGGACCTTTTTCAGTCTTGATTTTTATTTTCTGGGGTCCTGCTGCTGTTTTCTCCATACGATGAAAACTGTGTTCTTCAAGTAACTCTGAGGGGGTCAGTCTTGTAACACTTTTAGAATGACTTATGTGGCATGATCTAGCATGGTCTAATTGTTTTCCTCATGGTGTGAGTTTCTGATTTTGACCTTGGCAGCACAACTACAAGTTTGACTCTAGTTGGGGCTCTGGTAGACTTCTATTAGCCCCAATTCCTGTCAACTAGCCAAAAGACTCTATAGTTCAGGGTGATGGAGCTACAGGTCTTTCCTCTTTCTGCTCCCTGAAAGGTACATAGCCTTGGGTCCTACACTGTTCCTTACCATAATCTTGTCTAATTTTGGGACCCCAACTCTACTCTGGGGTTAAAGTAACCCACCTGCCCTCTGGCTACTCTTCCTGCTCATTACACAGCACACAGTGTCAGGCTCTATCCAAATAGTGACCCTGCTCCTTGCTATGGGCCCCAATATTAGACCAAGCTGGATCCTAGCCAAGGCTGTGAAGGCAAAGCAACAAGGCTGCTATCTCCCTTCTGTTTCTGTTTTTTGTGAAGGACATAACTTCAAGGTCTCATTCCTGCTGAATCCCAGACTGTTCTTTGCTCTATTGCAAACTTTAAAGAATTCAGGGAGTCTCAGTCTAGGGACTTCTGATACTTCTAGCATGGCCTAGGTGGTATGTTCTAGCATGAAGTCTAATGTTGTCCTCTAATTGTTTATTCAGCAATTCCCTTACTGGAGGGTCTGAACACCTGAGGATCTGGAAACAAAAGTTTATTATTCACAACTCAGGAAGACAGAATACCCAGCTCAGGCCCACTGGACAAGTGTGTGAGTGATGGCCAGGGCATGAAGTAACAGGGATGCACTCTGGTCTTAGGCTCCCAAGCAGCCAGAGCTGAACTTTATGGATTAGTGTAGGGGGAAGGATCACTCTATACTAAACAACTAATCAGCAAGGGAAGAATATTCTTAGACTATATACAGGGAATATTAAATGCCCCACAATAAGAAAGTCAAATGGGTAAGTGCCAGCACACACAGTTCTCTCTACTTTAGACAAACATTCATGGCTTTATAGGAGTGTGCCAAACTCAAGTAGATACTGGCCATACTTTGACTTAGAAAAACCACATGGTAACATTATCTATGCTCTTTATTTTTTAAATATTTCCCAATTACATTTTAATCTGGTTCGGGCTGCACTCAGTATTGTGGACAACATGGGACAAGTGTTTGACACTTCTGCTTTCCTGATCAAGGTGGAAAGTACCACTGTGAAATACAAATATAAGAAAAATAAAAATATAAACTCAAGGGAACAATCAAAAGGGACTTCATAAGGATGAACTGTTTATATTCTTATAGAGAGGATGATATAAGGGTTCCTTTGGAATATTAATGTCATAAAAAGTCATGAAGGTAGTCAAATGAGGCAGAAGACCTGTAAACTCACTTTTTTTTTTTTTTTTACATTTTGATAATGCTAAGAGAAGATAGAAGAAGAGAAGAATACATTAGAGGAAAAAATGAGAGAAAGGAGGGAGAAACTCATTGTCTCACATAATGTGGGTGTGCAAGTGGAAGTACATAAAAGGTGTGAAATGAAGCAGACAAGATCAAGAAGGAGGAGCACTAAAAAGAGATCATTAGAACCTCTGATTTATTAATCATGCTGACCGGGTCTCCTATAAATCTGTGTCATCTAATCTCAGCTAGGTCCTCACTGCAGCAAAGCAGTCCTTCTATCCTTGATTACTGATCTCTTCTACTTACCCCAGTAACTATTCCAATCCTTCTCTCCCTTCTCCAAGTAACTCAAAGAAGTCAATTTCCACCCTTATCACACCTGAGGACCTAATTTCATACTTCATCCTTACAAGTGAAGTCATTTACTCAGAGCTTCTTCTTCTTCTCTCTCATCCCTCTGACATTACCCCTCTACTATCTCCTCCTTCATCTCCGACTCACATGAAGAAGTGACCCTTCTTGCCAAAGCCAGTGACTCCACATGTACGTTTGATCTCATTGCCTAAAGGCTTATCCGCGGATTGCTTTTACTAAACATCCCTTCTCAATATTTTTTTCTAGTTTATTTAAAAAACATTTTAAAAATTCTGCCTCAGATGCTTCCTAGCAGTGTATCCCTGACCAATTCACTTAAACTCTGACTGATTCCGTTTTCTCATCAGTAAGAAATGGGGATAATAATAGCATCTATAGCCCAGAGCTGTTGT
This sequence comes from Bettongia penicillata ogilbyi, assembly GCA_023548195.1. Classification (NCBI taxonomy): domain Eukaryota; kingdom Metazoa; phylum Chordata; class Mammalia; order Diprotodontia; family Potoroidae; genus Bettongia; species Bettongia penicillata. Next base: position 3,454,270 of record JAJHZJ010000283.1, read on the forward strand.
GAGGATTAAATGAGGTATTATCTGTTAAGCTCTTTGCAAACTTTAAAGTGTTATATAAATATTATTAAATAGTAACACTTTTGTGCATATGTATACAGTATATATGACACTTCAAAGGTTCTCTTGTCTCTCCAACTATTCCTTCATTGATACTGTTACTGCTTCCTTACTCCCCATCTCTAACGTGAGTTTTTTTATGAATATATTCTTAGACTTTTTTGACTTGAATTCAAGAGATTCAAATTCTGCTTGGCTGCTTGCTAGCTGGAGGAGCCCTGGGCAACTCACTTCACCTTTTCCAGACGCAGTTAAAAATGTGTTTGGCAATAGACCCACCTCCCCGGGTTGATGTGGGCCTCCAGCTAAATCCATAAAGCGCTCTGTAAAACTGCACGCACTATACATCCACGTTGGCTATTTCTCTTATCGACTCTCCTCCCCTCGCCCCCTCCCCGTTCCTTCCAGCGCTTAGCACACAGCAGGAACTGGGGCGATTTCAGTAAGAGCTGTCGAGTAAGAAGCGGTTTCCCTGCAGGGCCGAGCGACTCCCCCGTGCTTCGGCTCAGTCACCTCCGGAGCTGCGCTCTGCAAACCCCCGCCCCGGGGCTCCCAGTTCTCTCCCCGGATGCGCCCCACGCGCGGGTGCAGTTTCCAGCAGCGGGGCGGAGCTAGGCGGCAGCAGGGGCCGGATGAGGAGGGAAGAGAAAGAAGGGAGGAGGGCGGAGGGGAGAGCGGAGGAGGAGGAGGAGAAGGAGGAGGGCGGGGCGGGCCGGGCCGTGCGGGCTCCTCTTCTCTCGGGTCACCTGGCTGCACCCTGGCAGTAGTGCGCGAGCTAGCGAGCGTGCGAGGCCATGGAAAGCGTCGGGGTTCCGCGCGCGCTCCCGGCCGCCCCCCGGGGCCTCCCCGGGCCTCCGGCGCTGGCGCTGCTGTTGCTCCTGCTCTGCGGCCCGGTCCTGGGAGAACTGCGCGCTCCGCCGGAAAAGATTGGTAGGAGAGCCGGGCATGCCGAGGGAGGGGGACGGGAGGAGGGCATGCCCAGCCCCCCAGCCCCCACGCGCGTCCGCGGCGCAGCTCCCTTTCGCACCGCCTTTGTCCCGAGCTGCAGGTGGTAGGGCGCGCCTCGGGGCAGAGTTAGTGTCGCGCTAGCTAAAAAAAATTAAAGGATAGGCTTTAGAGCCTGCCACCGATAACTCTGATCAGGCATGCGCTGGGAATACAGATGGGGAAACCGAGGCCCGCAGCGGGGTCGCCACTTGCTCCCAGACCAACCAAGCCGAGTCGGGATGAGCCCTGATTCCAGAGGCAGCCGTGGAATAGGGGGAAGATGGCTGGTTTGCGAGCCAGACGATGTGGGTCTGACTCCCTGCCTGCCAGTTGTGCCATTTTAGGAAAAAAGTCCCTCACTTGTGCAGGGCCTCAGTTTTCCTTCTCTGTCTAATGGGCCAGGTAGGCAGAGGAGAGGAAATGAGAGGAGTGGTGGAGTGAGTGGCCTGTTTTAACATCACTCTTTATTTTTAAATTTGCGTCTGATTTGTGATTTCGTTGGTATAGGAAACTCCTCCAACCCTGCTGAAAGGGCACTTTCAACTCTGACATTTTATTACTTCACATACAGTGTTCTTTTCTACTTTACTGTGCTGGTGAGGTCGGTGCCCAATGATAGGACCGGCTTAACCGGTAGGGAGGCGTTTGTGATCCTAGGTTTGGACCTGGAACAGACCTTCGAGGCCACTGAATCCAGGTTCATTCATTCCTGGGTCTCCACTTTCTCCAGTCTGTAAAGCAGCAGGGCAGTTCTAGAAGATTTCTTCACATCCAGCAGGAAATCCTAGATATTTATGTCCCTCCCCACTTTACAGAATGTGAACCAGACTTTTGGGGGTAAAGAAAGGGAGTTGAGGAATATAAGAGAGGAGGGAAGGAGACTAGGTCCTGGATCGCAGGAAAGGCTACTCATGCCTGTAGACTCCTTTAGCATCCTGAATAGGGAGCAGAGAAAGAGCTTTGTGAAGGCTCAGAAACGGAGCCTTTTCTGCAAGCACACACGGTAATAACTGGTATACAGTGCCTTGTTTTCTTGCAAGACTCCCCTGGAAGCAGAGCATGCAAACCTCAACTTGCTCATTTTGAAGATGAGGAGGAGTGAGGCTTAGTCAGAGGCAGACTTGACCACTGTGAGGAAGGTAGGACGTTTTAGAGATGGTACTGGTCTTCTGATTCCTGGTCCAATAATTTTTTTCCCCTTTGACTGTACTAGACTGCTCCTCTTGATGCTTCCAAACTCAGGCACTTGTAGAGAGCTCATGGGGGTTGGAGAAGCAGAGAAGTAGGTCACTTGTTTTGTATCTTGGACCTCAGAAGCACTTTCCCTAGGCCTTTTGGAGTAAACTGCCTGCCAGGAACACAAATTGTTCTTTGGATCCAGCTTGGGTGCTCTTAGGTTTTGGTGATGAGAATTGCATAGATTAAGAGTAACACATAAGTAACCATTTAGATACAGAAGAGAATGAGTTTCTTCCTGGTTTCTGGTGGTAACAAAGGCCTTTTAGACTTTTTCGTGGGGAGCAGGTATATAGCTGCTACAGAGATGAAGTGAGAAGAGTAGGGACATCAGATCTGTTATTTATTTATTATAGATAACTCACCCTACCAATGCCAAACCACACTTATTTGCAATTTATTGTTTAAGAGGGTAGCCTGAGGCTCTGAAAGGTTGAGTGGTTTGCCCAGGCTCAGATAGGAAGGAAACAGTATATATGTCTCTCTTCTGATAAATAATCCCTTAATATACACCCTCCTCCCCAAAAAAATGTTCTTCATGGCACTTAGGTGTTTATTTTATGATGTCAGGTTGTATTTGTTGCCTTGAAGGCCTCTGGGCCTAGTTGGCTCTTCTTGCCCCGAAACTACTAGAACCGAAATCCTTTAGTTGCCTTATATAAGTCTTGTCTTAGGTTAAATTACCTTACTAGTTACCTCTCCTGTCTCTTGTTTGAAATGGTATACTGTGCAGTCATTAATATATGTGTGTCTCTGTCCTTCCATAAAGTCAGTGCCTTGTCGCAGTGGAGTGTAACTCTAGTTTCCCTAGGGGGCTGTGTTAGCGAATTCTGTCAGGACCTTCCAGGCTGAAAGAGCTTGACCATGGGGCTCCATGATGGACTGACTGTCTAAATAGAATGTCTGTTGTTTGATGACCAGACTGGCTAAGACAGAGAAACTTATCACCAAGAACATAATGTGTTATATGCTATCACACATTCAAGGCCATGCAGTCAGTGAAGGCCTCATCTGCCAAAGTTGTGTACAGTACAGCAGGTATCCTTGTGTATTCTTTTCTCATGGAATGGGCTCAGGGAGAGGTTTAACAAGTGCTAATATTGTTGCTAAATCAGCTTGTGTTTGAGTACTATCAGTTGGTCCATCTCTGCTTCTGTATGGGGTGGAGCATTTTGTGTAAAAGTCACGGTAACTGTTCTTCCACTATCCTTCTTGTCGTAAGGTTTGAAAATTACCCAATTCCACATGTATAGTCTATATCAAAATGCAGAGAGGGGAAAAAAATTTAGAACTTAGAATCTCATAGAAGTGCATATGGAAAACTAAAAACTAAAGAAAAAAAAGAAAATTATACAATCCCTTCTCCCTGCTCCTATCTTCCTTAAGAATTTTGCCCTGCGTTTCAGGGCAAACATCACTTATACAACTTCACTTATCACAAAATAAATCTTTGTACTGTGGGTGGGATTTTCTGTTATTAAAAATTATCCGTGCATATAATTTTGTTTAAATTTTGGTTTAATTTAAATTTTGTTTCATTTAAGCATTTATTTTCTCTCTTTCCTATCTTCCCCTCCTTCCCTTTGGGAAAAGAAAAAGAAACCTACGTAACAAATATGCCCAGTCAAACACATTTCCACACTGGGCATTTCTGGAAGTGTTATATTCTTTATATTTAGCACATCACCTTTTTGTCAGGATTGAGGATGAGTTTTGTTGACCGTTGTTTTGATTAAAGTTCTTAAATTTTTCAATTGTTTGTTATTGTTGTATAAATTGTTCTGGGTCTCTTCATTTCACTTTCCATCAGTTCCTAAAGTCCTCTCAGGTTTCTCCTTCCTTTCATTATTTCCGGCACTATAACATTCAGCTGTATTTATATGCCATAATTTGTTTAGCTGTTTCTCAGTTGATGGACAATTCAGTTCTTTGCTGCCAGATAAAGAGCTGCCATGAATATTTGCATACAAAATATTTGTGCACAAAATAAATGTAATAAAATACAAGATAAAATATGAGTGGAATTTTTCCTCTGTAATAAGTAATATTAAAAAGTACTCCGTGTTGTACTTTTCCACTTTCCTACAAATACCACCTTCTTAACCTATCTTACCTATCCATAGTCTAGAATTCATATAATCATTGGTTAGAGCTGGAAGAGACTTTAGAGTTTTGCCTTGTCCAGTTCCTTCATTTTATAGATGAGAAAAATTAAAACTGATAATTAAATAATTTGCTGAAGGTCATAGTAACAGACCCAACGTTTTAAGCAGACCTTTGACTCCAACACTATTGGTTTTCTTATCTCCATCATGCTATATGCCTCTGTTGCCAATATCCTTATCTCCTTACCAGGGTTAGTTTCAAGAGTCTCTGTTGCTGCCACCTTTCATTCCCCTTAGTTCTAGCTAATAATAATTGAAATGTTGATAACACTTTAAGGTTTACAAAATGCTTTACCTTTCTTTTCATCTGTCATAACCTGTGAGATGAGTAGCATGAGTATTATTCTCTAGCACTTATCCCAGTGCTCAGCCCAGAGTTGCTTAATAAATGTTTTCTGTATTGAATTTTTACAGAAGAGGAGAACAAAATTCATCTTAAGTGTTTTGCCCAAGGTCACACAGCTTGTAAATGGTAGACCTGGACTTCACAACTGAGTCTCTTGACCTCAGATCCATTGTTTTATTTACTACACTAGAGATGTGTCACCTACATCTTAGTGAAAAGAAAACCCTTAAAAGAGGTAGTGTGGTATAGTGGAGAGAAAACCAGCTGCAGAATTAGGAAGAACTGGATTTAGGTCCTGCCTCTGGCACCTTCTGACTGTGTGACCTTGGCAAATTCCTTAACTTCAGGGTCCCAGACTGCTTTCTTTAAGACAAGAAGTTGTTGAAGACTTGCCCATCTGTATTGGTAGAAGGGGTTTCTTCATGTTGATGAAGCTTAACAAAAATATAAAATTATAAATATACATAAAATATAAAATTTCCTATAAAAATAAAATCACAAGTCTGGACAAAAAGTAATGATAATAGAAAACTTGAAAACAAAAAGATAAAGCACGTGCTAACCTTGATTTCAGGAAGGAATATCATTGTCTCATTGTTTTCCTCTAGCTGTTATTGGAGCTGGAATTGGTGGCACGTCAGCATCCTACTACCTACGGCAGAAATTTGGGAAAGAAGTAAAGATTCATGTGTTTGAGAAAGGAAAGGTTGGAGGCCGTCTGGCTACTGTCAGTGTGAAAGGGCAAGGCTACGAGTCAGGGGGTTCTATCATACATCCCCTAAATCTGCATATGAAACGCTTTGTCAAGGAGTTGGGTAAGTAGGGTTTTCTCCTCTTAGAGACATAGGATGATATTGTCTGGTGAGCTCTGGCTATTTTTATGTGATAGAACTAAAAGTCCAGCATTCTTGAGATTTTCCTCCTTCCTTTCCCTTCCCTTCCCTTCCCTTCCCTTCCCTTCCCTTCCCTTCCCTTCCCTTCCCTTCCCTTCCCTTCCCTTCCCTTCCCTTCCCTTCCCTTCCCTTCCTTTCCCTTCCTTTCCTTTGAAATTACTTGGGGAAAAAACCATTCTATCATCTTTCACTTTTCCGTAACATCCCAAGGTAATGCTTTAGAAACATGTTTGCTTTTTCAAGTGTGGTGGTGACGAAAGCGTTTTATTAACTTAAATCTGTTTTCTGAATGACTGAGAGCTGCCACAGGTGAAGTCCTGTGTTGGCCATTGAGGGTGTGTTCATTAGCCACTGACTTTGCGTATAAAAAGCATGATATTTGAAAGTGGGAAACCTCTTTATTTTTCTGATGGAGAAGTGTCAGAGAAGCAAAGTTATTTGTACAAGGTCATGCAGGTGGTTGGTGGCAGAGACACTTTTGGTGCCGGCCCACCCTGTATCCAATAGTGTTCATTCCACTATAATACAAATAGCAACAATAGCAATAATGATACTATAATAAAATTATAAATTGTATAAATATTATGTGCACATATCACTTATTGTTACTAGTCATTATGGCATGATTGTTAATAATTACATACATATATAGTTAGTCCATCACCTTTTTGTCAGAAGTGAGATTGAGATTTGCCATTACTGGTCATTTGGAATCAAGGTTGATATATATGTGTATATATACATATATAAAACATATAATAATATATGATAGAGTATATATTATATATGTGTGTGTGTATATATATATATATATATATATGTATATATATATATAAAAATATGGTAATTAATGATGATGCCTAGAATAGGGACTACATCTGTGATTTCATTGGCACAGAAGACTCCCAGGTGAGGAAACACCATCTAACAGTGTAGGTCAGCAACTTCTCTGCAATTTATACTGTTCCATAGCTTTCCAGAGCACTGAGTCACCTGGTCAGATGTTAGAGACAACACTTGATCCTCAGGTCTTGGGGCTTCATGACTTGCTCTCTGTACACTACTGCATCGTGTTGCTTTTATGATAGCACGAATAATTGCTAGCATTTAAATGCCATTTTAAAGTTTGCAAAATGCTTTATAGATATTAATCCCATTTGATCCTCCAACTACCTTGTAAGTGCTATTTTACCATTAAGGAAACTAAGGCAGAGAGAGATTAAGTGACTTACCGTAGGTTCAAACAGCTCTCTGAGGCAGGATTCTAATTCAGAATTTTCTGACTTTTTTTTTTTAGGCACTGTTAGCCTTCCTATTCAAAGGTTTGGGATGGGGTATGCAGGGCAGGGAATTAAGAGAACTGCCCAAGTAGTGAAGAAGATTTAGGGGTATAATGCAGAATTTGAAAGTTTTGTACTTCTGGTCTTTATTCCATTATCCAGAGTATTCGGTTATACAGAATGTTCCCGTGCTATTTTTTGCCACGAAAAGTTCTGTTGTGAATCACTGTCTTCAGACCTTGCCAAAGATTATACAAATAGTAAGTAGTGGACCCAAGATTTGAATCTAGGACCACTGCCTCAAAAACTCCTGCTGCTTTTACCCACATCATGCAACTTGGCTTCAGACCGGAACAAAATGGCACATCACCAGGTTACCAAATATCAAATAGCTGATGTTGTAGTTAGAGAGTAGATATACATGTAAATTCAGTTAAACAGTGATAGAAAGGGAGGTTAGTGTCTTAGTCCCACAGTGCTGGCTACATTTTGGGCAAATATTTACCACAGAGTTAATATTGAAACCTAAGAGAATATCAGTATAAATAACTCAGACCCAAATGTGCCTGCTAAGCCTTTGACTTTTAGTAAACTGCTTTATTTCCTGGACTTTTCATTTCCTTTCTCTGGGTATAAGCTAATAGCAATCAAGAATCATAGTATATCAGAACTTGAAAGGACTTTCGTGATCATCAAGCTTAATCCTGACCTTTTGCAAATAAAGACACTGAGACCTGCAGAGGCCATGTGACTTACAGGCGTTGGCAGAACTGGGATTTTGGCCTCTAAGGTCCCTTTGAACATTTGCATTTCCTGATTTGGTGATTTGATGGACCTTGCAGTTGTCAGATGGCATCTGGAGTCTTTGCAGTTGGTTCTCAATGTCCATGTTGGGAAGAACATTGACTGATGGGATCATATCCAGAGGAGGGTGGGTAGTCCCCGGGAAGGCCCACCAGCCATGCTATGGGAGGGAAGGCTTGAATGACTTAGAAGTGTTGAGCCTGGAGGAGACTTAAGGGCATCATGATGGCTTCTCTTTTTTAAAATATTTACTTGACAGACTCTCATCTGGAAAAGAGATTAGAATGAAACTGGCTCCAGAGGGCAGAATTGGGATTAATAAGCAGAACTACTGAGTACTTGGTACTTGGGGCAGCTTGGTGGTGCCGTTAATAGAGAACTGGGCCCAGTCAGGAAGACTTGAGTTCAGATTTGGCCTCAGACACTTACTAGCTGTGTGTCTCTTGAAAAGTCAGTTAAAGTACTGTTTGCCTCAGTTTCTTCACCTATAAAATGAGCTGGAGAAGGAAATGACAAAAGTACTCCAGTATCTTTGCCAGGAAAACCCTATATGGGGATTTAAAGAGTTGGATTTGACTGAATGACTGAACAAGATGACAGTAAATATATATGTATGTGTATATATGTATGTGTATATATGTATATGTATATGCATGTGTGTATGTTTATATACAAATGTGTATGTATATACTTGCATATATTTACATGTAATATACATAATGTATGTATAGTTATATGTACATGTGTATATATATATATATATATATATACATATATACACACACACACACATATATAAAAACAATTAGAACTGAATTGGGCTCACAAAGAGTATGCCTGAGGTTTTCTTGTAGTTTATATAATCCATTTACAGAGTTGGCAGGAACTTTAGAAATCATCTTGTCCAACCCCGTTATTTTATGGGTGAAGATACCAAGGTCCAGAGCAGATAAAGTGATTTAGCTACGGTTGCATTATTGGCAGAGCCAGGGCTAAGAGATGCAGTTTTCCGACTCCCAAGCCATTGATCTGAAAAGCAAGTTTCTGTTAGGAGGCCTACTTTTCCTTTTGCATCTACACAGACACAGAGACACACACACACACACGCGCGTGTGCATTCTCTCTCTATACTTTTCTTTCTCTCTGTCCCCCACTCCCCTTATCCTTTCCTCCTTCCTTCCCTTTTTTCCTTACTCCTTTTTGCAGCCTACACATGTATGTGTGCACATGCACATAGTCACAGTCTCAGTCTGGTCAGCCTGCATGAGGTGGCAACAAACAAGCAAAATGCGTATTAGGGGAAATGGAAAGCATGGAGTCACAGTAAAAACATGAGATGAGGATGCCAGTGGGATAGCCATGCAGGAGTCAAGGGGAGAAGAAAGGGAATATCAAAAGGAATTTTAAAAACGGACTCTGTTTATGCTCAAATTCTGCATGTTAAGGATCCAGCTGAGGAAGCAGGGGTCATTCCCACTGCTAAGTTTCTCTGAATACTAGTCCCTGGCATATAGTAAGTATATATATGATATACTAGTAGAGTTCTTGAATTGGCTCTTAACTACTTGAAATCACCACTTAGCTCCTGTATTGAAAGTCTGAGATTCTCCAGTTGACTTCTAGATATGGGAAGATTTTTTTAAAATAGATTTCCCTTTCTAAAAATTATTTTATTGACACTAGGTCAGTTTTTCCTTACAGTACTGATACTTCACGGTCTTCTTAATCACTCCCTCTTCTTCAATAGAATCCTCCGTAACACAGAAGGGCAGTTGAGCAAAACAAATCGCTACATGAGCCATATTTGAAAATGGGTATCTCATTCTGCTTCCATTCGGAATCTGAGAAACATCAGTCCTGTCATGGTGTGGTTAGTCACTGCATTGACCAGTTTCAGCTAGGTGCTGGGCTTGTCAGAACCAGTCTTCTTGAGTTCAAATCTGGCCTCAGATACTTACTAGCTTTGTGACCATGGGCAAGTCACTTAACCCTTTTTGCCTCCGTTTCCTTATCTGTAAAATGAGCTGGAGAAGGAAATGATAAACCATTCCAGTATCTTTGTCAAGAAAACCCCAGATGGGGTCATGAAGAATCAGATACACTGAAATGACTGAGTAATGACGACAACAACCTTGTGGTCATTCTATACATTGTCTCTTGGTCCTGCTTATTTTGTCCTGCCATCAGTTCATGCAAAAGTATTATCTTTGACTACTTCTTAAAGTGATGTCCAAGATGCACATGAATCACTGGCTTACCCTCTCTATTTTTGCAGATCTCCCCACTGTTCAGTGTATTGATGGCCTCATGGGTATTCATAATGGAGAGCATCTTGTGTTTGAAGAGAGTGGTTGGTTTATCATTAACATGATTAAGCTTGTCTGGCACTATGGATTCCAGTTCCTCCGGATGCATATGTGGATGGAAGATATCTTTGATAAGTTTATGAGGTAATTGTTTTATCATGAAAAATTTCTTTTGAATTTTTTGGACTTTAGAAATTCCATTTTCTGGATTTTGCCTCCCAGATTTCCCAGTAACTGTATAGTATTGTCATGCAAATTGTAGGGATCACTGGAGAGACTTTCTCCATTCGCAAAGTGGAGGGAGATTGTTCTAGTTGGAGAATTGTTCTTAAGGAATTTGGTAATACTTGTTAATGCCAGGCTAGCAGAGGTAGAAGGTATTCAGGCTTTCTAGACTGGCTTGTAGTAGACTGTGGTAAGATCAACTGGCAACTACAGCATCTTGAAGAGTGACTCACTTTTCAGAGCACCTCAAAGCTTACAAGATACTTTCTTCACCATTATACTTTGAGTTAGGAAATGTAGTCATTTTTACCCTCGTTTCAGGGAGAGAAGTGAAGTGATTACACAAGGCCACACAGCAAGGATCAGATCTGAATTGGAACACAGGTATCCAGATTCCCAGGTCAAATGCTTTTTTCTGCAAGACCAAGCTGT